>JAMXBD010000905.1:0-580270 GCA_024138025.1 Combretum micranthum | reverse complement strand
TTTGAATTTTTCTCCAGTTGTAGGCTAGAATTCATTTTTCATAAATATGCCATTTAATGAAAAACTTAAACCAAATTTTGTTGAATGAACTTATGTAGGCAAGTGTCCTATACCTGCATGGATTTTTTCACTGCTATGCCTATGATAGATTTTCTTTTTCAATTTCCTGCTGCATTTTTCCGCTAAAGATTCACATAATTAAAAAACGGGGGATGGTTTTTTATTGTTCCTTTTTTTCTTTGGGCTTCTTTGTGCATCAGCATGTATTTTCTAGTATCTTACAGCTTCAAGCTATTTCAAACATGCACTCTTTTATGTTTTTAAGCATGGTTTCTTAGTGGTTGATAGAGCTAGTTAACTTCATTACATATATGTAAGTATCTCATCCTAGTTTTGCATCAGCAAGTGGGACTTGAACTGACCCAACCTTTCCCTTCCGATTTCCTGAGGCAGAGCTTGAATGCATTCAAGAAGAAGCTATTGTTTTGTCCACACCCACCACACATCTTAAAATATATATTTATAATAGAGGAATAAAAACATATCAATTAGCATGTAGTGGTTATTAGGTTTGATTGTGTCCTGGTAAGGATTGGTTTAGCTAGCGTGTGGCTATTTTGGCCTGCTATGTAACAGCTTAGTGTGGAATTTAGGACTATTACACCAAGTTGGCATCATGGTTAGAGCTGCTCCTTTTCGATAGTCTACAGTTGCTTAATTTAGTTAGAATTCATCCCTTCATGTAACTTGGTTTGTCCATGTTATAGTTGCTGCTTGGTTACTGTTTGAATGGAATTCTAGTTGGAGTAGCGTACAATTTGGACGCGTGTCGTAGACGAAAAGTAGGGGATAAGGCACCTTGCTTTCAGTGGTTGTTGGCTGGCTTTCCAGCGTATGGGACCACATATTTTGCAATGCCATGATTTGATCTGGCTGCTGGCATCTTAGTGTCTTATTTGCGTATGCTCTGTAAGCAATAGAACATTATAAGAATAAGGTACTAGGAAGGAAATTAGCTGTGTGCTAATGAATTTTTTATACCCAAAGCCATTGCATGACCATGGTTTGGTTGGCTATATATACATGGAGTTGCACCTTTGTTATGGAGGTCGGAATTGCTTATGTTATTGTCTGTTTTGATGTAAAATGTTATTGTACTCAAAATATATTAAAAACGGAATCTCATAATTCTATATTTATTGACTATGCCCTGCCTTTCCTGCACGTTCGGCTGATTCATGTCGAAAGTTAAATTCCTTGTTTATTTATTTAATTATTATTATTTTTTTATAAGAATTATTAGAACATTGTGAACTTGCTCCATTTCTAATATACCCACTCAAAGAATCAGATACATCATTTTCTTTACCTATCCATTCATAATGTCTAGAAATTTTATCAGTCTTCTGTGTCAAGGCTTTTCTCATTTTTGTTTTTGTAAAATTTAACAATAACTAGTATTGCATGTTTATTTATAAGAAAACGTCTAAAGCTATTTAAATTATATATTACTATTAAAATTGCATGTCTATGATACTTACTAAACCTTTTTTTTTTAATTATAACTACAATGATTTATTATTAATTTAATATAATATATTTATTTATATAAAGGAATTACGTGGTAGAATTACCCACTTGCCCTCTCTCCTTACATCTCTGTCTCTCTCTGTATATATATATATATATATATATTCCCTAAGATATTTTTGAAAGAGGATACTTGAAATTTGTAGCTAGACCTCTATTTCATTTTACCTACTTTTGATGTTAATATATGATCAAATTGTGAACGATAAAAAGATGGAGATGAGGATTGATGATGCGTACAAGTTGATCTAAGCATGCACAATAGCATCTTATTGCCAAAATAGAAATAAAATAAAATAAAAGAAATAATGAAAAAAGGAAATAATTAAAGTAATATATAAATGGTAGAAGGTGTAGATAACTAATATAGAGGGGTAAGTTACAATGAAATGGTTGCGAATTTTTTAAGATTATGAAAAGATTTTGAATTTTCTATTTTATCACACATATATCCCTTTAAAAAAAATGTACATATCGAAATATTTATGCAATTCCAAGTCAGTCTTTTACATATTGTATACATTATGTAATTATTATTTAGACTTATTCATCTTATGATCTTTAGTTATCTTGCCCTACTTGATATTTCATTGATCAATATAGGCTATACAAGATGATAAATTAAAAAAAATATATATAGATACACACACACACACTCACACTCACAAAACACTCTCTTCATATCCTAGTCCTAAGATCCTTTAGAATCTAGTTAGACTTTATGTTTAGCTCCATGAGATATTTAGTTATTAGGATAACTGTTTCTTTTTTTATATTTTATTTAATTTTTTTTCCTCGGACATACAAACAAAAATAAATGATTAATAATTCCAAACTTGTCATTCTCTCTATGCATGCAACAATTGCATAATATGATGATTTTTGTTTGGCGTGCTCTTCCCAAACATGTCGATAGAATTTTTCATAGTTTAATTTGTTTTATCGTAATAATCTATTGACGTACTAACAAATGTTTTGATACTTGTGCATGTGGAATTGTTTAATGGTAATCGTATATGTTTTTTATTTTATACTTCCTAGTTTTCCCTTTTTGATTTTTTTTTAAAATTTGTTTCATTAATTTTTTTTTATTCCAACTCGTAGTTTAAGTGTTTTAATATTTTGTACGAACTTGTTCCTCATTTATATATGATATGATGTTTTTTGTTCAATAAGATTTTTCAACCATATTAAGTTGGAAGAAGATATTAGGCAAGATTTTCTTTCTTTTTCTTTTCCTTTTCCTTTTCCTTTCTCTTTTAATCTACTGATATTATTTTAGTGTGGTTGTAATTCTTTCTTTCTATGGCTTTTCTTAGAATACACATGGATAAGAATTGGATGAATTGCGACATTGGAAGTGAAGAGTATCAACGAGGTGTAGAATTTTTCATTGCATACATGCAATTGAAATATGGAGGAAACACGGAGTTAAATTGTCCATGCAGGAGGTGTTTAAATAACAACTTGTACACCGTGAATGTGATTAGAGCACACTTGCTTGTTGATGGGATAGACATAACTTATAAGTGTTGGATATATCATGGTGAGGAGCCGACTATTGAATTGCCTAGTGGACCGCGTGGTAGAATTCGTCATATAGAGAGTGAAATGATATATGATGAGGTGGAGTACAATGTTGTAAATGATGATGACATTGACGGGCTTGATGAAATGCTTGAAGATTTAGGGGCTTTTGCTACGAATCAAGAGGAAGATGCAAGTCTCCGAGATGGCTTCGATTTCCAACAGATTTTTTAAGTGGTTTAAAAGCTGACTCACAACAAAAGCTTTATCCGGGTTGTAAGTTCTCTAAATTCTCCTTATAGTGAAGCTTCTCCACTTGAAAGTATACAATAAGTGGACTAACAAGTCGTTCGACATGCTTCTACAACTTTTGCGTGATGTGATACCTAATGGAGAGTCTCTTCCCACTTCATACTATCATGCAAACAAGTACTTAAGAGGGTTGGGTATGGGTTACCACAGTATTCATGCATGTAAATATGATTGTTGCTTATTTTGGGGTACGAACAAGCATCTTACCAGTTGCCCTACTTGTGGTACTTCTAGGTATAAGATGTCTGGAGGGTCTAGAAAGCCCATTCCTCATAAGATTCTGCGGTACTTTCCTGTAAAACCAAGGTTGCAACGCCTTTTCATGAATCCTAAGGTTGCTCAAAAAATGCGTTGGCATAAAGATGAACATAAGAGACAAGAAAACATTATGAGCCATCCAGCTGATGGGCAATCTTGGATTAATTTTGATAATGAATTTCCAGACTTTGCAAAGGATAGTCGTAATGTGCGGTTGGGGTTAGCTAGTGATGGCTTTAACCCTTTTGGTACCATGAGCCAGTCATATAGCATGTGGCCAGTAGTGCTTCTTACATACAACTTACCACCATGGATGTGCATGAAGAAAGAGTATTTCATGATGACGTTGTTAATCCCTGGGCCTAAAGCACCAGGGAAGGAGATCGATGTTTACATGCAACCTTTGATTGATGAGTTGAATGATCTTTGGGTCAATGGACTATGGACATATGATGCATACTCGAAGTCTTCTTTTAATATGCATGCTGCATTGATGTGGACCATCAATGACTTTCCAGCTTATGGGAATTTGTCTGGGTGGAGCACAAAAGGATACAGTGCTTGTCCTGTATGCGAAGATCAAACACCATCAATAAGACTTAATAGCAAGATTGGGTATGTTGGTCATAGGATGTGGTTGCCAAAGGAACATAGGTGGAGACGTAGCTTGAAATTTGATGGAATGCGTGATAATCGTGAAGCTCCCGAACCATATTCTAGTGAAGACATTCTTCACCAATTACGTACAGTGGTAGATGTGGGTATGGGAAAGCATCCAGAGAAAGTTAAAAGAGCACATCATGTTGGCGGGTTCAACTGGGTTAAGAAGTCCATATTCTTTCAATTGCCATATTGGTCAAAGTTAAAGCTTAGACATAATCTTGATGTCATGCATATTGAGAAGAATATTTGTGAGAATATTATCTACACAATTCTTAGGATTGATGGAAAAACAAAAGACACTTATAAAGCTAGGCTTGATCTAGAGGAACTTGGTATTCGGAAGGAACTACATCTATTAAAGCGGGGTGATGGCAAGTATTTAATGCCATGTGCAAGTTATGCATTAAGTAACTCTGAAAGAAAATTATTCTGTCAATTTCTAAGGAATATTAGATTACCCGATGGTTATGCATCACATATAGGTAGGTGTGTAGACAACTCATGCTCAAAACTTTCTGGTATGAAGAGTCATGATTGCCATGTGTTGCTTCAAAGGCTATTGCCTGTGGGTATTCGTGGCTTATTGCCTAGAGATGTCACCACCACCATATCTGAGCTCGGGACCTTCTTCGAGAGGTTGTGCCGACGTATGTTGAATGTTGAGGAGTTACAAAAGATGCAGAGCGATATTGTCACAATATTGTGCAAGTTAGAGCTAATCTTTCCACCTGCCTTTTTCGATGTAATGGTGCATCTAGCTATCCACTTACCTCAAGAGGCCCTAATGGCTGGACCTGTTGCTTACCGCTGGATGTATCCTATTGAAAGGTACAATGTGAATACAACACATAACATCTTTATTTTAATGTTTTTTTTTTGAATGTTTGCTTTTTTTCTCCCTTAATTTAAATTTTACTATGTAGATACTTAGGTTCTTTAAAGCAATTTGTTCGAAATAGAGCTTATCCGGAAGGTTCAATTGCTGAAGCCTATGTTGTTCATGAGTGCTTGACTTGGTGCTCCCTTCACTTAGAAGACTTGGAGACAATATTTAACCGACCAGATAGGAACTTTGATTCTCTGGAAGATGGTGGGCTAGACATCTTTACAAATAGGGTTGGTTATATTTCTCCACCCACATATGTGGTATTATCAGATGAGGAGGTTGAAATCGCCAAATGGTACATTATCAATAATTGTCAGGAGATGCAACCATATTTAGCGTAAGTGGCTGTCATTAGATAATTTTTACTATGTTAGTGAACTATTAAAATTTGTGTGTATTACTTAACCACAGAGAAATTTATGTTGCAGTGAACATATCGACATTTTAAGCTCACAAAATGGTGATGACATAGATGAGCGTCACAAGAGTGAATTTAGTCAATGGTTTATGAATAAGGTAAATATAATTAACAATGCCCACATATACTTAGGCTATAGGTAAAGGAAGTTTAACAAAATAGGACTAATTGTCTATTTTGCTTGTCATTATTGCAGATGAGTGCGTTGTATGAAAGTGGTGACCCGGTCATCAGTGCGTTATATGCATTATCATTAGGACCCGATTCATGTTTCAAGAGATACAACAAATTGATATACAATGGTGTGCGATTTCATACAACAGAATTTGATGATAGGAAGAAGACTCAGAATAGTGGAGTGCTTGTAGAGGGAAATGAAGGAGACACGAAAATTGAATTTTATGGGGTTTTGACAGATATATATGAGTTTACTTATGTTAGAAACAAAAGCGTGATCTTGTTTAAGTGCAAGTGGTGGGACACTAACATGCGGCATGTTCGAGTTGATGATGGCTTTAAAAGCATTAAGATTACTCGTACGTGGTATGAAAATGATCCGTACGTGCTAGCATCACAAGCTAAGCAAATATTTTATGTAGAGGACATGAAACTAGGGACTGAATGGCGTGTAGTGCAACAGTTTGAGCATCGCCACATCTATAATATGGACTCGCTTGAAGGTGGTCCAAATTTGTTAACTGATGTGGAGGCTCGATTAGCAGATGAGATCTTAGATGAACATTTCATAGATGATGGTGATGGGGGAAATGAGCTGCATCCAGTAATCGATTGCGATGTTGATGTGCTATTGAGAACTGATGTAGGTCATGAGACTGTTGATAGGGAGGTTATTAGAGGAACGGTGCAAGCATCTACACATATAGAGCATGATGCCGGTATTGAATCCAGTGAAGATGAGGATGAGAATGAGGAGATGGATGAGACGCTGGTGGATTATGACAATAGCGATGCAAATTGAATGGTTATGTTTTTTTTTTCTTTTTAAAAAATTTATCTCCTTAATTACGCTTGCAAGATCAATTTTTCCCTTTTTTTTTAGGCGATGATATTAGCATATGCTTTTGTATATTGAATGATGTGTTGCCAAGCTATTATGTTGTTTATTTTCTAACGACTAACTTATGCCTTCTTTATTCATTTTTAGGTTTGTAATGGCTGGTGGTCGAAGGAATGTTCACAGGAGGGGAGGGAGGACTAAACGAGATACTCGACTATCTATTCGTGATGAGTCAGATTCTCACCATTCTGGGGATGATATGCACCAAACACAACAACACAACCAGCCACCTATTCCTTTTGAAGCCTTAGGTATTCCATTTGGACATATCATTAAAGTAGAATAAGTTAGTATAAATTGGTAATTCAAATTGATTTTGTGTTCTACTACAGGAAATGACACTCCACATGGTCAAGGTATCAACATAAGTCCAACAAATGCATCCTTACAGGGCAGCAATTCAGCTGATCAAAACCACACTCCAGGTAAGTGGTGAAATTGGCATATAAATGTAGAAGATGGGTTTGGGAAAATCAATTACCGTTTTTGAGAACTCTTTATTATATGGACTATAAAAGATATAAAGTGGTTGTATTTTACGTTTACTCAGTTTTTTAGAATTAGCTATTTGAAATCCTTATAATCTATGGAAGTAATACCATCCGTAGTTTGAAATCTTCCAATTTGTAGTACAATAATATAGGTTAACTTTAGGTGTAAATAACACTTGTCAACAATGGTTGAAATTGCTGTTCTGTAATTATAATTTCATTGACAATTAAGGTTCTATGTTTTTTGGAATGAAATATATGTTAGATATGACTTGGCAGTTTTGATTTTTTCTACACCTGGGTATACTCATAGCAAATAAAAAATGCCAACTACTCAGATCTTCTTCCAGAACATCATCATAAGTAGGACATGATAAACGCACGCACATAAACATGTATATATGTTCAACCAAGCAGGTTACCCATAGAATTTAAGAGAAGTCCTAAAAGCTTGAACCATATATGATTTTTGAAGAAAGTTGCAACAACTTTTTGGACTACATTATTTTCTTTACAGTATTCAAGAGTAGTCCACTGGATGGACTTAGCTTTGGTCTATAATGTCTTACATAATTTCGATTTTCCTTAGGTACGTGTAGTTATGCATGTCTACAATTTTTTCCTATTTTCATATGGTCAAATATAAGTGCTCTCTATACTTATATTTCTAATTCAATTCCCACTATCCTTGTTGTGTATTTAGCTTTGAATATTAACATATGTAATGTGATTTTTTGTTTTCCTATTAAATGTAGAGAATGAAGCTCCAGATATACGGAAATGAACAATGGTCAAGTGGATAGGCCCCAAGAGCACAGCCACACGTCTAATAATACTGAATCTCTTGGTAAGCTTTACAAATGTATGCAATAAATTATTGAAGTGTGCAAGTTAAAAACCATTCTCTTATAATTGTAGCAACTGAGAGCTCAACACGAACTGTTGGTAAGAGAAGTGCATATCGTGGTGAAGCACTTGAGCGGGAGAATATGAAGCGAAAGGGAAAAATGCTAGTTGAGTTTACTACGTCCGGAGGACGTCTATTTCGGCAATCAATCCTCAAAATTAGCATCTGAGATAGGGAAAGCATGTAGGGACTTGTTGCCTCTTTATGGTGAAGATTGGAGAAAATTAGATAAGATGGAGAAACAACGAGCTTGGAGAGGGTCAAGGTAAAATGTAGACTAAACTTTCCTTTCATATTACTTACTTATTATGTGATGTTACTAATCATTCTTTTGTCTTAACTGACATGGTTGATGTAGAATCGATTGAATATTGATGATGTAGTAAAAAATGGCAACAAATTTGCTGCTGCTGATAAATGGATGGGGAGTCTGCTTAGAAATCATCGAAGTAAAACTAAGAGGAGATGGATGGAGATTGGTGATGTAGCAAGACCTAAAGGATCGAATGAAGATGATTGGAAGAAGATGACGGAACAATGGACTAAAGAGATTGCAGAAGAGAAGGCAATTTTACAATCTAATGACCCATCCAA
Source organism: Combretum micranthum (assembly GCA_024138025.1). NCBI lineage: Eukaryota > Viridiplantae > Streptophyta > Magnoliopsida > Myrtales > Combretaceae > Combretum > Combretum micranthum. The sequence goes on along the minus strand of JAMXBD010000905.1, from coordinate 571,546 downwards.
GAAGCTGGTAAACTCTATATACCCTTTTTTCTTGGGATTTCAAGTAATAACTACATAAATATGTCACTGTTTTTCATGAATAGAGGACCAAATCAATGATCGGGAAAGAAGCACGTAGTTTTGTCAAATACTTGCATAGGTCTGGCTCTCGATCATTTGAGAGTAGAAGGAATGAGCACGTAAGTAGCAACTCATATAATTTCTAATATGTAGTAGTAAGCTTACTCAAGTGTTTAACATTTTTGTAACATATATATATTTATGTGTATGTAGATCAATCAAAATCACCAACTGCCCAATGCTATCGAGTTCTTTAAGCAAACTCGATATCGTGAACCAAGGCCTAACAGTACTGGTGGTTGGGTTTCACAACAAGCTTCTGAAGATTATGTAAGTCTATGGGTTAAGTTTTATTTTGAATATGTTATTAAATAAGCAATATGTTGCGGATGTTATGTTTTAGTTTTCATAATGTAGGAGAAGATGGTGAAAATGTATGAGGATTCACAATCTTCTGACAACCCAAAGACACCACAAGAGATTGTTGACATGTTTATGAATGCAAGTAACAGATCTGACTACCATCCTGGAAGAGGATATGGACCACCATCTATTGGGAAATCAACACGAAGACAGAATGAGATGGAGGAGTTAAGAGCTGAATTGCAAGAGGAAAAAACATTACGCCAGCAAGGGTGATTGTGGCAGAACCTAAAGGTCTTTGGATTTTCTCTTGGACATACAATGTGTAGGTTAATAAATTGTGGGAAATGAGTCCTCTAGGATGTGGCAGAACCCTACCTTTTCTGTTAGGCATTACATGTGTTTAAATATATGCAAATGTGACATAACAATTGAACCGATCACGATGTCTGCAATATATACAGTCGAGATATTAGGCGTGTGTCCATCACTTTATGTCCTATTTTGGTTTAGTTTTTTACTTTGTTCTGTATTTGCGTGTTTGTGTTACCTTGTAGATGTTCCTATAATCTTATTTTTAGGTTTATCACTAGGCCATCAGAGAATACTTGGTGTGTTGTGGTTAAGGTTTTATACATAACTTTTGCTATTTATGCTAATAAGACTACACTTTCACATCTTTTTTTCGTCATGCATTTGATCTATAAACAAGTTGAATCGAGATAGTGTTGAGTGTAATCTCAAACTTGATTCAAAATTTCAAACCAAAGTTAAAATTTTAAATCTTGAATCCGTTTACACTTAATTTGTGAAGGAAAAAAAGTTTTAAATTCTGATTAGTATAATATTAACATGAAACTTAAGTTGAACTTAATTAATATATTTATAGTCAAATTGAATATTAGAAAGTTCAAATTTGATTTGATAGACTACTTAAATAGCTCAATTAGATTTTTTCCAATTTTCTTGAATTGAATTTGCTACTTAATGGTATTTACAGCTTGATAAGCTAACTCGACTTGTAAAACTTATATCAAGTTTTCCCAGTAGTTCAGGTTAGTTATCATGAGTCATTTTTCATTATCTCATTCATGTTTCTTTTAACAATTTAATAATTATATTTAATTTGTATATTGTGTGACAGGAAATCCAAATGGAAATACTTCTACAAGTGCACGACATACTTCATCAAATCCATCGCTTGGAGATGATGATGTCAATAGTGAGGAAGAAAATTAAGTACTCAGTTTTTGGTTTTTTGTTTTTTGGCTTTATCACACTGACATGGGTCAAATCAATGTGATAAAGTGTGTACATATGCCTATTTTGATGTAATTTGGAGTTTACGCTAACGTTTCTTGTAAGGACACTAAACCATATTGTTTTTGGTTTTTTTTCCTTTAATGCAACGATGGTCATGGTGATCTTTAAGTAATTTTTATGTTATTAGTTTTTATTACATATCGAGCGCATTTATGCTCCAAAATGTCTTAGTGACATTTTTTCATATATAAATTTCATGTGCTGAAGTAATAGCAGGTATCAATTATATTGTGAGCAAACAGGTTTATATTGCTAATTGTGCATATGTTACACTAAACAAATATATATTGCCAAATAAACCTATTTGAGCATTAACATCTTCTTAACAAGAATAGCCATGTTTAAACGTCGCTAAATAAAATAACAACCACGCACGTAGACGTCGCCAATGCATTAGAATAGCCACGTGTAAACGTCGCTAAATAAAAATAACAACCTTGAGTAAACGTCGCCAATGTATTAGCATAGCCACGTGTAAACGTCGCTAAATAAATCACATTGTGGTCCAAGAAACCTAAATGAAGCTTGTTCAACCTGTGTATGGCCACGGTTAAACATCGCCAATTATGTAATTTAGTTACGTTTACACGTTACAAATAAAAATGTTTACCCACGTTTAAACGTCGCCGATCACAAGTTTCCCTCCTTTTATATTTGGTTAGATGGATATTAGTCATATTTAGCCACACATAAGTGTGACCAAAACATGATAATAGGCCATGTTTAAACGTGGCCTAACAAAGTGTATTTGGCTCTCAAACTAACATTGGCGACGTTTCAATTTTAACGTTACTTATCAAATCTGCGACTGACCTTTTGCGACGTCTATAGGCCACGTGTAAAAAAACGTGACCAAAAATTTTTGGTCACGTTTTTTTTAATATTTAGCCACGTTTATTAGACGTAGCCAAAGGCTTATTTTGTTGTAGTGGAAAGAAGAGTCAATCTTGTGAATTCAGGAGCCGTGGATGGAAACGGAAATGGAAATGACCTAAATCAAGTTGTTGGCGGAAACTGAAATGATTCGATTCAAGTTGTTGGTAATGAGATCAATCTGATTCAATCTTATGGAAATGAGAATAATCTAATCCAAGCTATTGGCAATGAGAATGAGCCCTCATGCCTCAAAGGGTACCATAAACGTGACAACTCACCACACTCATATTAAGACTTAAGTATAACAACCTTAGTCATCACACAAAGTCTCGATATCGGGTGTGAGATGTTTTATCATACCTTCAATCATAGAGGACCAAACTTTAGAACAAGCCGTTTAAGCAGTTATACATAATAGCAATTAAGAAGGTAAATCATAACAATATAACCAAAGTTCCAAAAAGTATAAAGATACTTAAAAATATCAAGGGGCATTCCCTATAAAAAAATAACTAAGTCCATCAGAGTCTATATCCAAAATAAATACATTTTGAGTTTCACTTGGAAGTTTATATCCACTTCTAACTCTTGACTTCTATCTAAAAGCTCTTGACTTGAAAAGATATTACCTGGGTAAAGTATCCCCTGGGCGCCAACCAAAATTATAGGTACTGCAATAGATATCTAAGAGGGTCACTACGCCATAAATATCCTAAAGCAATAACAATATTAGTTGCTTTTACCTTTAAATTTGTTGCCTAAACACATATGTAACGAAATTTCCTCCGTTGTATTAAGTGCCCATTGCTTTTAATAAAAGGCATCAACTTTTTTGCTAAATGCAACATAATATAGGTGTTACCTAACAAAATTGGAAACACAAAATTAATAATAATTCAACAACATTTTTGCTTGAAAGCAACAATGATGTAATGTTAATGCAACACCTTAAGTGAGCAAATGTAACATTGTTAATGATTTAGCAACAACTAATTAAAATTATATGCAACTCAATATTTTAGTTTTGCATCAATTTTTAGTGGCATAAGAATCAATATTTTTTTACATTACAAGCAACACTATTCCTATTGAAGCAAGTTTAAATCTAAGAAGCAATCTTTTATTTTTCTTTTGAACATTACCTATACTTTGACTTTGTTGATACATTAATAATATTGATACTTTAAAATGCACATAACTAAAAATAATTACATCAAATGTTACAAGAATATAAATAGTTACATCCATAAAATATCTCTAGCAAATAAATGATCACAAATGTCACATGATATTCAAATCTATAATAAGTGTAGAATCTATAGGGAAACTATATCTTGAATCAATACTCCATCATTTTCTAATCCTTGCACATTTTCTCCATTTTTTTATCTTGACAATAATCCTGCATAAAAGGGGGAAAAAAACAAAGGTGAAATACCCTACAAAGTAAATATAATCCATTTGTGGATGAAAAAAGATGAATAGTTAATTTATTACTTGTTTATGAGAGAGATAATACATATATATATATATAACAATCTATATTAATCTTATATAAGTTTAGTGCTATCTACTACAATAATATATATAACATGTAATTTCATGGTTTCATTACAATCAAACCATTCATACATATCCAATGACATAATATATTTAATGTAAAAATATACAATACTTAAAAGGTACCTGATTAGACTCAGAAATTCTTGAACTTGTAGAGTCATTTAGTGAAGTGGGAAGGTGTAAAAGATCAAACAATTATGGAGGAATAACTAAGCCAGGATTACTTTGTACTAAAAGACTAAGGGCTGATTGAAACTTCTCAAAGTTATCATCGATATCATCTCCTTATGAATATTTTTTTTTTTTACTGCCACTTTCTGCTCCTTCTTTCAAACTCCTTTTAGTGACACCTTTCCAAAAAATTGCATTCATGATGCTCTCTTCAACAAACTCTTTCTCTCTTTCAGGATATTCTTAAGCTCTCGACTGTATTTCTTCAAATCGTAACTATATTTGTAAACAACAGAAATTTTTTCTAGATAAAAAGTGTAGAATTTCAATAAAATATTAAATATCGAAAAATAAATGATAGTATTATGAAATTCATCTATAAGAAAAGCAACATCAAGCTGCTTATAGTCTTTATACTTATGTCCCTAAAAACATAAAGTTATGCAAAAAATATGAAGGTACATTACGAGGCACTAACAAAGCAATATAATCAAAGAAAGACATTAATGTAGATCTTAAAAAGCTAAATAAGGAGAATAATATATATGTACATGGATTCATCTTCTTCAAACCCATCACAACTGCCAAACATAACCTTCTATAGTAATTTATAATATTTTCAATTCACACATACACACATATATATAATATAAAGAGAGTCAATGGACACAAGTACCTATATAAGATTGCAACATCTTATAAACTAAAATAAACTAAAAAAGTAATTTCCCTTAAGAGATATGATTTTATATGTTTTGGTTATTATAATTTTAAGCCAGAAATCTATTATACAAAGAAGTTAGTGCTTTTAAATTAAACGAATTGTGTAGATGTTATGAAAAGTTAACCTATCTAATGCATGTTATTTTTCCTTCTAGTTTTATTGATAATATGAGACAATTCTCTCATATTATCAATATGCCCTCATGAAAATACTAATTTTAATAGATGATGGATATCTTCCCATATTTTCTTTAGGACACAATTCCATTATTTTACTTATTGGACTATCTACATTACGTTTCCCCAGAAAATCCCAATAGTTAGAAATATTTAAACTCTGATAATGAATTTATCACATCTTTTGAACCAACAAATAGGAGAAAAATGCGGTTAGCTATATAAGGAAAAGAAATGCATATAACTGCTATAAGATTAGACACAAAAAAAAAACATAATTACTAATATTTTCTAAACTGATAATTATATATATGTTTCATGGGCATTCAATTATCATAACAAGATATTTTTCTCTTATTGACATGAAGCACCATCTCAATGTTGAATTCTAAATTCATTTTGAGATTTTACTTACAATCTTTTGCACAATATCTTCATTAAGTACTACTTTTCCTCTTGGTCTTCGAGTCTCAAGGAACATCTCAATACTTGATGGTTCTTCTTTATTCCCCTTATTGGCCATCTAAAAATGGAAAAAAGACCACATAAATCTTATACTATATTTATATATAAAAAGCAAAGTACATTACACTAAGTCATTATTTTGAAATGTATACCTTAATTAATTACATTGTTTAATATAACCATTATTTATTTAAGAATGCAACCACAATATCATGAAACATAATGTATATTCTTATATAAATGAGAAAAAGAAAACCTCACCAATTCTTCTCTAAACCTTGTAAAGCTTTTCGGACCAACTCTATGGGCATTTTTTAGCTTTTGACGATTCTCCTTGTTTTTCCTGCTAATATCCTACAATTTTGAAATGATGAAATATATGCTAAACTAGGCTATCATATTTGACTATACAAACAAGTTTTTACCTTGACTTCTTTCTTCTTCCAATACTGAAGTGATGTGAATGGTCTAAAGGGATATTAGGGGGTCGATTTTGCACCCTTTCTACAAAGCTTTTATCATGACCCAAATAGGGGGCTAGCAGGATTGCTCTAAAGTCATCACATCATGTGTACACCCATAATATGAGGACTGTCTTGCAAGTCGGAGTTTGCAAGATTCTAATTAATTATTCTCTCATTAAGTTATACATATATATTTATTTAGAAAATAAGTTTTTGGATATCGTTATTTCCACATATCACAAGGACAATAGAGAATCGAATATCCTACTAAAAGATAAGACTGGGTAAATTTAAGTAATCCATCAACTACCATCCAAAAAATTACTAAAGGGAGAAAGTAAGATTAAGAAAGAGGAAAAAATCATGTTTTAAATCTTTTCTCTCAACTAGATTTGGCCCATCAACATCTTAGTCGTCTAGTTAGTTTAGCTTAATCTTTTATATGCTCTGCACTCAAATCCTATCCCAACCATCGCTTTCGTTTTCTTGCAAAAGAACTATAGGGGTATGAGAAAACCATGGCTCAGTGAGGTAACTAGACAATAAGCACACAAAAGTAGGGCAAGCAAGTTTTATTAAAACTCATATGTGATGCATCACTCAACCATATGTTTTCACACACACAAATCCGGATGGCCGAAATCCAAACAAGTTAAAGATTTATGCCCTCTCCAAGGGTTAAGGACCGGTCCCCACACTAGTGCTCAAGAGGATCAGAGTATACCAGGTATTCCCTTTAAAAAAACTTTAAAACATTTTTTGACCTGGCATACTAAGAAACTCCCTAAGCATTACACACTTCATGTGGACCCCCCAACAGGCGGCATTCCTCAAACCAAGTAGTTCCGGCAAATCTGTGAGCCACATGATAGTACAGGTAGTATGAGGATTCACCATCAAAACCCCATCTAACTCATCATGGACTTAGAACGATGCGTGAGAGAAGTGATCAAAAGTATGCAATGATGACGCAATAGAGTCGTGCTATGCATGATCAATTAATTAGTGTGTCAAGTAATATTAAATCAATTCCTTTAGTGGTTAAGCAGTTACAGAAACTCATCATATACTATCAACACCACATGCTTTCACCATATCAAGTTATCACTATTAATATAGTGTTTTATTCAATCAACAGGCACAATAGAGATATGATCCCAATTCTCCACACATTCCAATTTGTTATCTTTCTTTAATTGCAACTAAGCTACACCGCACAAGTGTGAATTATATTCAAGTTACTCACCGATCCATAACGATAGTCAAGCATCGTAATAGTTGGAAGGGATGTCAGATACATAATCAAGCTTGCCTATAAATAAGAAGAGTAATATGTATTAATACTTTAGGTGACATGTAATAACTAGCTAAACCTATAGTGTTATGTAATTGTTATTTACTTTCCTCATTGGTTTTTATTGTTGGGCTTTACCAAAGACTTTAGTTAATTATCCTTATGTGGACATAAGATCCTATTTGGGCTTTAACTTAAGCTTTTTGTGCTCATTCCTACCTTTCAAGTTCTCATGTTAAATTGATTTGCCACTTTATGGGTCTTGTAGTTTTAGAACATAAAAGACTTTTTACTATGGTTTTATTTTCATTCTTGGGCCTAAGTTATTTATTTTCCAAGTTTTGGGCTTATCTTTCCTTTCTTAGTTCTAGATTAAAGGTCTATGGGCTTAGGTGATTAAAAAGCATATTGGGTCATTATTACTATAACATATCTACGTAAACTAACTATTGGGCCTAAATTATCCTTGTCACTTCTCATATCTAATATATGGCCTCACATCCATGTATACATGGCTAATGGACTTTCTTACTATATATATATTTGAATTGTTTGATATAATTATGTTGTGTGAAATGTGAATGAGCATGTGATAATAAATTAGTGTTTGTGTTGAGTATGTGTTATTGAGTTCAAGAGGTGTTAAAATTGCTTAAAACAAGCTTGGAATGTCCCAAAAATAGTAGATTTTAGGGTCGATCCATAGAAATTGGTCAAATTTATTTCTATTTAGAGATCAGAATACGAAAAAAACAGGGGGGTTTTGTGAAAACAAAGAAAACTAATTATATCTAAAGCTAACAAATTCAGTTTAAGTGTTAATTCAATATCAAAGAATTCCTAACCAAAGGTATAGCATAGCCCAGTTCATAGGATTGATCATTGATATAAAAATTTCCATTCTTTATTTTAGATAAATTGGTTATAGTTATTAACAAGCTCTAACAACCTATCTCTTCTTATTTTTTCAATAATCAAGATAAGATCTTTAACCATTTCCCTTATCAATTAAAAAACCCTTCAAGCTCTTAGGGTTTAGTTATCAATAGCTTTAATAACAAGAGAGACCACTAATTCAGGTCAAAAAATCATACGCATGATCTATTTAAACCAAATTATGTATCTCCATAACACAATCAATTATATATCTCACAATCAATCATGTATTGAACAACAAACATTAGAATAATCAAACAATTATGGATTTGATTTCTAATTAGCAAAAATTACCTTGTTAATCAAACGAACGGGCCCTCGTTTGCATCAATCAAACAAGATAACAAAATCAAAACAAACAGAAGACATACAAATACCCAAAACAAAAAACATATCAAATAACTCAATTAGATCTCACAATCCATGAAGAATCGAATGTACGACAAACCCTTGGCTAGAAAATACAAATTTAGCCACTTATTGGCATATAAATCTCCCTAGGGTTTTGGAACTTTTCTAATACAAGAGGCATATTAGATCTGATCTAAAAATATATGGAGAAAAATGAATAATATGAACAACGACTTTAGGCATTTGTAGAAGAAAGCCTTGGAATTTGATCTCACATTGTAAACCATCAGTTACTAAATGTACACCAGTGGCGTAGCTAGCTGGTGTTGAATTTAAATAAAAGAACACATGCGGTGTTTAAGCAAGCATTGGAGCTAGTATTAAAATTTCACATATTGTGTATTGTCTACACTTGTTCAACACTAATGGCATAGACTCTCGAGAAGCTGATGTTTGTTGTTTAAAATTGAATGCTAATGAAATTCGAATGGAAAGCCGTGGTGTTCTAACAGTGCTTAAGTTTTCGATTATGTTCATACGGCTGGTGGTGTTGGATTCCTAGAAACCGACGTATAATCTGTTTTCAAGGTTGATGAATTCTGTTTTTGCACTGGCCATGTTGCTTTCATTTTCGCCCATGTTGAGCTTGTAAGCCGAAGGTGTTGCAGCTGTTTTGGTCGGCCTTTGATGCGTCTTCTCGCCAATTTTGCACAAGTCTTTCCAACTCAGTTTGTATTTGCAATATAATTCCTTCAAGGCTTTAAATATTATATTAAGCTTAATTAAGTACCAATTCCTAATGAATTCTATAAAAATCAAAACAAATTAACATGGTTTGTTCCACGAAATATTGAGTATGATCCGTCTTAATAGTCTAATTTCAACATTTCTTAATGTGACTTATGCACTAAAAGAGACTCGTGTTGGCTATTAATTATCAGCTTGATTCGATGAATGTTATTGATGGCTAAAATCTATGAATACCCTTAGTCCATCTTTATATAGAGAAGATGAAATTTAATAGAAATTTCGACGTACTTCAAAATATCTATTTTTGAAGACTAAACACTCATGCACAATCAAAAGCGCACATTTTTGTTTACTTCTCTTTCCTATTCCACTTGTTTCTTAATTAGTCTTTACATACAATTTCACATCACTCTTCTCATAATAGGTATAGCACAGGACATGCAACATACTATTCCACTTATTTCTTAATTATTCCTCTTAGTTTGTTACTTGAAGAAATCATTGCATGGGCTTACACAATCTCCATGTGCTTAGTTTGGTAGATTCGCTTCAATTGTAATGGAATTTGGTCTTTGTAGATGTAATTCAAATCATTCTATATTTTATTGACAGTATGATGGAGAGAAAATTATATTAGTTGTTTATGTTGATGATATTGTGATTGTAAGAGATGATCACGAAGATATTTATAACCTAAAGGATTTCTTACTGCATACATTACAACCTAAAGAGATGGGCAATTTGAAATATGTCCTTGGAATTGAAGTTACTCGCTCTAAGCAAGGTATATATATCTCTCTCAACAGAAGTATGTGCTTGATATATTATCGAATACTAGTTTAACTGGAGCAAAACTAGTTGATTCGCCTATGGATCCTACTATCAAAGTCTCACCTAATGAAGAAAGGCTTCTTGATGACTTACATAAATACATAAGGTTAGTTGGTAAGCTTAATTATCTCATTGTAGTCAATATAGTGAGTTAGTTCATAAGCTCACCTCGTATTGATAATTAGAATACTATGATTCATATTCTACATTAGGGATCTCTGGGGCGAGGTGTTTTATATAAAGATCATGGATACGTGCATGTTATTGGATATATAATGCTGATTGAGCAAGTTCACTATTGGAAAGAATGTCGAGTACAAGATATTGCGTGTTTATTGGTGATAATCTTGTGTCATGCAACAACAAGAAGCAAATAGTGGTAGCAAGATCAAGTGTATAATCTAAGTATAGAGCAATAACATCTACAACCTGTGAATTTTTTTGGTTTAAACATTTCCTTGAAGAAATTAGATTTCCACAGTCATAACCAAAGAAACTAATATGAAATGTCTCTACACATACTACTGAATCGAATGTTCCATGAACACACAATGTACATTGAAATTGACTATCATTCTGTTTATGAAAAGTTATTGAATAAGGAAATTGATAACCTATGTCAAATTAGAAGATCAACTTGCTTATTTGTTTACTAAGTTAGTCTAGGGGGTTCAAGTAAATCATATATGTAACAAGCTAGGAGCATATCATATATAAACTCCAACTTGAGGAGAAGTGTTAGATTATATTATTTAAAAGGGTAGTCGTTTATTTTTACATTACATTATATAATAAACTATTGTGCTAGGGTATGATTAACCCAATCATGTTATTTCACTAATTAAACTTAGCAAGACAAAAAATCATATAGCTTACATTTTCAACAATGGGTATATTACAATGAAGGTATCAATGTTTGTGGGTAAGTTCATTAATGTATCAATGTTACAACTAGTTTAAAAAGATGAATTAATGTTTGAGAATAAATTCATTTAAGGTATCAATGTTTTAAGTGGCTAAAAAGAGGTATCAATGTCTTGCAAAGTGTTTAGCTAAAAAAAAGAAATGTTTTGCAAAGTGAGTCAAATAAGGTATTAATAATTGACCAACAATGAAAACTTTAGAGACTTAATTCAAAACTAATGAAATGTTGATATATTAAATGAACGTTACAAAACGTTGATACAACATTTGATCACATTGTGAAACATTGATATATTTTTTGAACAACTTGAAATATTGATACCTTAGATGAACTTACCCCTAAGCGCTAATATATTTTAGTGGGATTTACCCTCTCAACAAGGAACTCCCATGAGCAAAGTTTAAGATGCTATGAGATACTTGGGTTACTCTAAAGTGTATCATGGAGATGTGTAAAAAATGATCCATTTTAGCCCATTTCTAGCAAGTCCATCACAACCAGCTTTATACCTTAGAAGATGTGTTGGGTGGAGTTTCAAGATCATATTAATTGAGATACTTACACAATAAGTTTTAGATGGTAGTTTAAATCTTCCACATAATACTTTGTAATCGTCTAATTAATCTGATATCCACCATTTATTAAGGAGGAGAAAATATATGCATTATTAATCATTCATAACTATCATACCCCTAGGGGTACCTTATTTGTATCATGACACTATGTAACAAACTGATGCCTTCAAATATTATCCACCAAAATATATGCATTATCAACCATCATAACTGTCATGCCCCTATGGTACTTTAGTTGTATCATGATACTATGTAACAAACTGATGCCTTGAGAACTTTTAAATTTTTTTTTTTTTTTTTTGTGTTGGTCATCAGAGAGAAATACTAGTGTATGATTCAACCAAGCCACACCGTGGAATGTGAATATGATAGGATCTTTTGGGTTGCATTGATAAGAAATGATGCATACACAAAAGTTGCATTACCAATATACTACAAATTAAATGTTGCAATACCCTAGTCTTTAATATTACAGACCAAATTCTCAATATAAAAGAGCGTAAACTGAACTATTAACTACTATTAAAATTTATAGTCTTCCATCCCTTTCCTGAATCCTAATAAATTTGGGATCCATACCGTTGCATAGCCCGGTGAAGATACAAGCCATGGTCAGATTAATACTCTAGAAAATCTATAGAAGTGTGAGCGAAACCACAATTCAGTGAGATAACTAGATCATACCATACAACATACATTAATAAAGCAAGTTTGTTAATAATCATACGCAATGTATCAATAAGTCATACGCCTAAATACAAGCTTAGATAACCTAAAATCCAAATATGATGAATATTTACGCCCTCTCATCAAGATTAAAGGAACATATCCTTAATGATCTACGGATTCAGGAAAAGCTAAGAATAAAGGAAAAGGGGTACCATTTCAGTTTCAATTATTTCAAAACATATCATTTTTAACCTTGAAAGTTAGAAACACCATTAAATATTAGTTATTTCATGTCAATATCACGAGTGACTTCCTTCGTTGCCTGCTTAGTTCTCGTGGAGTTGGACGAAACAAAGGTAACCTTAGGTGGAACTAAGTAAATGTCACCTAGAAATACCAAGTGAATACCAGAGACCTGAAATGCTAATATGTAGAGGGCTACCATGTCTTAATTCAATAATGCAGTCCGTGCAATGCATGATAGATTCGTTATAAAGTCAAGTAGTATTAAGTCATCTTTGTATGTGACTATACAATTTTACAGACAAATTCTCAACATGCTTTCAAGCAATATTTATCACACAAAATGGTTATCAATTTATAATCATACTTTTGAAAGTCAATTACACACCCAATAGCCTACATTAGCTTAAACCTAGAATACACATTCATTTTCATTAGACATGTAACATTTCAACTGCTACTATGCTACAAATACAATCACTATGATTGATCAGAGCTATTCATCTATCCCTTTCTACTTACTATTCATAGTAGTCTTTAGGAAAGTCCATTAACTTATCTATTTCTCTTAAGAAATGAGATAACAAATATTCATTACTATATTGTTATTCATATAATGATTTCAATTGTGCTCTTTTATGTCTTAATTTGGGTTTTATAAATCTTGACTTATTTTATTTATCTAAATATAAGTTTTAAATTTTTGTATGGGTTAAGTTCCTTCAGTAATATTACAAAATTCGTGTAAAAACATTTAATGTAAGAGAAGTTTTTCTAAAAATCTTAAATACCGGTTTTAGTCGGGTAAACTTAAACTAGGCATATTGTGCTCATTTTAGCTTCTTTTTTAGCACATGAATAGAAGTTAAAAAGCTTGTTAAACGTAGTTTTTGATTATGTTGTTAATTTAAACTACTTGAACATTTTCCTTTATATTAATTAAGGATCCAAAAGGGTTTTATGGGTCTTTTTGTCCTTGTTTGTACCTTTAACTTATCAGAATTCAACTTCTTGTTTTTTGTGTCATTTATAAGTTTTAGTAATTAAACTCAATTTAAAGTTCTTTATTTTACACTTGACTGAATCTTATATTTTTATTTATTTTCATTGTGTTTCTCTTGACCTTAAATTAAGTGTAAAACTTTATGTAATTTGATATTGTCAATCAATTATGCTTATAGTTCCTTTTAAGTTTGAAGTTTGGAACTTTGTTATATTATATGTGTTGAATTCTATACTTAGGTTTTAGTGCATTCTTTAAGTTTGATCTTTTAACCACATTTTATATTCCTTTCTTTTTTTGGTAGTACTTATTTTTCTTGAAGTTTGTTTTAGAAACCTTAAATCTCCTATATTTGCCACCACATATATATGCTTGCCCATGGTCATATTCTCATGTTTAATCATTTTATTAGCTACCTTAAACTTTTATTGAATAAATTATTATTCAATTTTTAGTCTAGTCATGGATTCTTCCCTACAATTCTTATAGAGTTGAGAGTTTAGCATGGGGTTCCTTAGAGTTTCCTAGCTTTGTTTCTCATTTTATATTCATTTCTATGTGTCTTGAACTACTTGAATTAAGTACTTCTAGGGCCGGGAACCATTCAAGAGTCCTCAGGGCATTCAATTTGTCATTATAACTTTATGAATCATGTTCTAGGATATCATTATATATTAATGTCCAAGTTTTTTCATATGAATATATATATATATATATGGAAGGCATGATTTTCATCATAGGGATGAAACCCTTCAAGAAGTATATAAGTTGATTGAAGGGACATTTTGACCTTCGTGAATCATATCACATGCTTTCATTATTCAATATTATTTAAATTTAGCATTAGATATTTAGTGATATTTCCTTAGCAAGATTATGGATATAATGTTGGGATATTAGACTATAGAGATGCTATTCATAATTTCTCATAGTATCATTTAGTAAACAAGTAAAATACATGGAATAGGCTGGGAATTATCTTGTTTGAAAGTGTTTGCTTTGATTTTCCTTGATGTCAAGGGCTAGACTGAAGTTACCTGACCTATAATCATGGTATTAAATTTAGTCTTTGAGGTAATCTTTATCTAGAATTAATGTAGAGTTGGAATGTAGTAGATATAACTACAGTTTGGAAAAGTTTTTAGTTAACAATCCCCCTTACTCAAGTGCTAACCGAAACCTAGTGCAAGAAATAGGAAAGTATGAGTTTGATTCAAGTAGAATGCATACTTGATTAGGATATATTCCTACCTTAGAGAGGTGGCCCTTGATGTTGAAATTCCTTTGAGAGGTTTGCTAGAGTTTTTAGTGCATAAAGGAATGTAAATGGCTATGATTTCTCCCTAAAGCTCTTTTTTGGTTTTATGTGTGTTGAAATTTTTAATTTGATGTTGAAATGGATTTAGGATGGCATATAGGATCACGACATAGGGCGAGTATCAAACAAGCTTAAGGTTTCTCCACTTTTAGAATGATTGTAATATATATAGATGTTGATGTGTGTAGCGGTCCCCTTTTAGAAATTGTAATACACGGCTTGTGTAGAGCTCTTAAGCTTAATTTTTTTTATCTTGTTATCTTTATATGATATTAATGCAAGTTGTTGAGGATTAACTTAAGAAAATAATTTAATGTGATGTAGATAATTGTCTTAGTTAAATGCATGAAGCTTATGACACAAATAGGAGGATTCTAAGATGTCCACTTGCTTATGCGTGTGCTAATTTTGCTAGTTATCTACATGATAAGAGTTACTTTCTACATGAACTATGTTCTTCAATGTGTCTTTTACTTAGTCTTTACTCAATTAGAGATGTTTTAATTTGATTGGATGATGGTTTGACTTTGTTTAATCATAGGGTTGTGATGCACAGTTCAAGAATTGTTTTAGGGTCTAAAATGTTGTGTCGACATAGCTTACATAAGGATTATCCCACGCTCTCCTAAAGTTATCTCTTAAAGATGAGAGGTGTGATGCACAAAATTTCCCTTATTCATGCATCAAGTATGGACAATAGAGAAAGCTTGAGTAGGACATGTTCTTATATCAACATGATTGAAGCATTACATAAGCTTGGATGAGTCATTGGAAATGACAACTCAATTCTTGATGCAAGTGGCATCCTCCAGCTTCTATACGGCCACAAGAGTCGGTTGTAATAGTGTTTTGGAACAAAATATCTTATATGATTCAATTTCAAGAGTTCTTAATAAATTATGATCAATAGCTAAGCTATCACATAGAATATAGGATCATACATGTATAATTAATTTACTTATTTAAGAAAATAACTTTAGATATAAAGGATTTTATAATTTTATTAGATGATTTTTGAGTCAAAATTTGAAATTTAAAAGTTACACAATTGAATATTTTTAGGTTTTTCTCTTATGCGATTAGGGTTTTCGAGCCTAGAATAGTAATTCGAGATATTATACTCATAAGACTTAGAAAATTCTAAATTTCATAACATTATATTCGAAATTTTTATTTGAGTTCTAGATTTGTAGATATTCATCCTTTTTAGTGATTTCATGTATCTTTTATTTCTAATGATTTATCTAAAAATTCTCCTTTTCCCGAAATAGACCCTAAAAATCAAGCATCTACTATTTCTTTTGATTTCTAAGCCATATTGTTTTATTTAGTGAGTTATTTCCTCTTTTTATATAATCTTTTCTATGATATCTTTAACTAACTGGGAAAATTACTTATCTTATAACAAAACAAAATCAAAAAGAATTTCTATGTACATTTCTATGTTTTCTAACTAAATATTAAATTTTCTTATCGTTTACTTATAATATGAAATTCTATTTACTATACTAACATTTAGAAAATCTTGGGGATTACAATAACGAAGTCAAGAATTAAGATATACAACAATATTTTTTTCATTTTTAGACATTTTCTATACTTTTCTATCATTTCCTTAAAATCAATTTCTACTTCAATAATTTTATAATTATAATCCCCCAAATTTTACGTAACATGATTTTAGCAAATACTAAAAATGAAATATTTGATTATTTAGAATAATTGGAACAAGTAGTAAAAATCACTCCAAATTTTTCTCAATTTAAAAATGTTAAAGTGTGAATGAATTTGATTATAATTAGAAAGATTAAAATCGTTACCAATAAAAATTTTGAAAATACAAACTGAACTTCTATGATATCAAATAATATAAAAGACGATAAAGCAATCATTAATATAAAGTTACTGAATTCTTTTTCCTAAAGTTCAATACTTAGAAAATAAATCATACACTTGTTAAATAATGAAATAATAGTGTCCAAGCTATTTATTAACAATATTGAAATAACCCTACATAAAAATAGGTTGCTAATAACAAATTAGTATAAATAAATTCTATACAGTAAAATATAATATTCGGTAAAATAGATCAATATCTAAGAATCTAGATCTTAAATAAATATTTAAATTACACTAATTTTCTAATTAAAAGATTTAGAGATTTTAGAAATTAAAATCCTGAATTGCCACTGTAATTTTCATAATTGGAAAATGAACAAATTAGCAATGTGAAATTAATATCAAATATATGATTCAACAAAAATCTTAAAATAAATCTATGAACTGTAATAAACTTATTCGTAGCTAAAAAAAATCGAATAAAATTTCTTTGATCTTAATAGATACCAAAACCGAGATTTCGTATCTTGAACTGAAAATTCAAGATATAACTAGAAATAGTTTTAAAATTTCGAAACCGATAAGATACAGTTTATTTATAGAGCTTATCGGTATAAAACAATAGATTACAAATACAAATAGACACTAATACTGAACAATAACTATCAATTTAAAACTAAAAAGAAAAATTTCAAACCCGCTGTTTTAATTGTTAGGAAATTCTAACTTTATAGGACTTGGTTCCTAATTTAATTCATCGAGTTTGAAAATTTAATCACGTAAGTTAAAAATACAAAAAATAATTAACCGTGTGAAGTTTTAACTAAAAATTTGAAAATACAAATAAATTAAAGTTTTGTTGTAACTTCAATAATATTATCTCGATAAAACGTAAAAATAACAAGTATAGATATACGCGAATAATTTATTTTCTTAATAAAAATATTTTTTTTGTTAATAACTATTATATATATAAGAAAGAAGTAAAATCGACAATTGCACCACTGGAAAATTTGAGATTTGGAGCGTTGAAACAGCAGTGGACAGCAGCTTCATTCACGCGCCTGCAGGGACGACCAAGCTTCATTTCCACGCACGACAGCAGCACAAGACCAAGGAAAAATCTCCTCCACACACAGCACAAGCATCAAACTTTAATTCCTAGCCGAAGACCACTCCATCTCCACGGACCAGAACAGAAGTCATCAGCTGGAACAAAGGACTCGGTCGGCACAAGCTGCTGGCATATTCTTCCACGCGCTGCAGTTTGTTCCTCCACGACCGAACAGAATGTGTCAACCAAGGATGCCGAAACAGAGGAGGCCACCACTGGAAAATTGAACACGGACATAGCAGCATTTGTCTTCTTCAGCGACCAAACATCCACGCAAGTCCACACGCTGGAATCCACGCATGAATGCTGGAACGATCGAGCAGAATCCTCCACGCACAGCAGCTCCTTTTCCGATGCACGGCACATGAACATGTTGCTGGACATCACGCACAATCTCCACATTGCAACACCTAAAACTTCATCACACCAGCAGCAATTTGGAAATTTTGGCTGCATTCCATATCCACAATTCAAGATGGGAAACAAGGTCTTCACGTTGAACAAGGAGAAATTCGGCTGTAGAATTTCATGTTGGGAACAGAGGAAAACAGAGCATTACGTACAGCAGCAACAATTGGAAAATCCGGCTGTAGAATTCACACACAAATATTCAACTTTGATCCATTTTGAGCTTCAAAGTTCAACTCGAAAATGACATAAAATCCAATTAAAACAATCCACATCAGATCAACATTAAATACTAAGAATTTTAACTCAAATAAACAACCAAATCAACATCAAATGGCATTGAAATTCACCAAAACAGCAGCTGTAGCAAGAGGGAAAACAACAACAAATACTGCAGCAGAAATTACAATTTCAACCTCTGATTTAGCTCGATTTTTTACCCGATTTTCTTGCAACTTGAGCCCCTATTTTACACACATAAACAACCTTAATTAACTACCAAACAAACACATTTAATGGCCTTTGGAATCAGCCACAAATTTCACACAAATTCATCAAAAATTCATTCTCAAATTCGCATGAAATTTCTACCCGAAAATTAACATCAGAAAACTTGAATTTATTAAGTCCAAAACACCCTCTTTTGTGTCCTAACTCTAACCTAATATTAGTACATATATAGACTTGAGTTAGTTACAAATTTAGCTCTCAACTCTCACAAATTCACTCTAAAAATATAGCTACAAAGGAAAATACGACTAGCCCTCTTCACCTTGCATATTCATCCACCTAGACAACCTTTGAGGAGTTCTAAAGCAAATATAAACTTTACACTACTTCATATAACCTATCCAAGCATCAACCACATCTAAAAATACCAAATCCCTTCCTCCAACAACATCAAAAACCAACCCAATAACTCTAGTGGTCATGACAACAAGCTAGAACTCAAGATCAACCATAAACCCTTAGCTTACTTCTCATATCCTATCTACACATTAAGTACATCAAGAACATCAATTCCCCTCTCCAACAACTTCTAAAACCAAGTTAAAAAGTCTTGGTTATCATAAGATTCAAGTGGGAACTTAGCTTAACAAGGTAAGAATATTTGCTACAATTAGTAAACTTTCATTATAGCTAAGATTGTTAACCTCTAAATTAGTTAGGAACTCATCATTTAATCTTTAATCTAGGGTTGATTCTTGCTTAGAAAGGGAGATAAAAATCCTTTTTCCATTCCAAGCCAAGGTAAGTTCTAAACTATCACCTATCTTTTGTTATAGTTATGTATAGACTTTAGGATGAATTGTTTAGTATTGAAGAAAGGTTATGTAATTGAAAGAAGTTGCTAATCCATGAATGAATTCAAGTGGATGGATGAATGACATGTTAGAAATGTTTAAATATTGTTAGCAAAGAAAGACAACAACTTAGAAATAGTATAAATATAGTAATAGTAAATTCGAATCTAGGAAGAAATAAGCCAAATCCATGCTCAAATTTCATCTAAACTAGTTTTAATTCATATCTAATGCCCTTATGACTTTATATGAATATAATAATTGATAAAACAAGCTTTAAAAATCATGATTAGAGGCATTATGTTGCAAGAAAAATATTATTATGAACAATTCATAGAAACCATACATATTGATAACTTTCCAAATTATAATAGAACTAAAGAAATAGATAAGAGGATTAAATGATGGTTTTAAGTTATATGGTTGAACAAAGGATGATACATAATTATTTAAGGTTATAGAAGCATCAACTTGAAAGTTAGGACTCTAAGCTTTAGGAAATTATGAACCAAAAGAAATCAAATAGAGAAGAATGTTCAAAAGGTCAAATAAACTGTATTGATATATTTGTTATAAACCAAAAACGACCTTATCAATGGATTGTACTCGGAAAACACTATGAAAACAACTATTTATTCGTCAAAAACGGACTAGAAACGAGTTAGATATCATCAAAACAAGTTTTGACTACTGTTATCAGGATTCACTTGAAACCTATGCATATTTTCATAAATTCAAAAATTATACAAATCTCCTTTCTTGAAAAATAATTTTATTACTAGAAAGTACTCTTCGGTACTATCAAATCGGCTACTTATACAACGAAATCGGATTTAAAATAAGTAAGAAACCGCAAATAGAAATCTACTCAGTTTTTACTCTTAAACCAATATTAATGTTACTGATATTTCTATTAATATAGTTATAATTATTACCGTTTATTATTAACTGTTATAGTATTCCATATTATGAATGTTTTCATTAGAGTTATCAATACTACTATTTTACTTTAAAGTCACTATATTCATACTATCATCAATGCTATTACTATTTGTCACTAATATTATTATTTACTAATAATATTAAAATTGTTGTTATTCTTATACTTGAATTTAAAACTAATATTGATATTAACATTTCAAACTAATATTACTGACAATATTGTAGTATTAAACTTAGTTTGTTTTGCAATAAGAATGAAACTGAAGTATAATAGAAATTTAATATGTCTAAATATGATTTTTATAATCCTTGAAAGATATAGATACTAGAATATACCCTTAAATAAATAAAAATACTAACTTAAGAGACAGATAAGGTTGACAGGCAAAGAATTAATAAATAAAAGTCTTCTACTAAAAGCAGTAGAACTTAAGAAAAGACAAACCCCTTGAATAAAAATATAGATAGCAATTAATAAAAACTGTATCAAATACCGATACAAAATAACTAGGTACCTATAAGGATTCGATTAAATTATTTAACGATACAGTGATCCATATGATGGACTCAGCCTAAAATTCGACGATAAAGATCAACACCTTTAATTATAGGAAGACTTCTCTTACAGAAATTATCCAATAATAAATCTTTGTTATTTCCTTTCATAGGAAAATAGATCAATTCCCGGAATTCCAGTAGCTTATACAACAGCTTAGCGTGGACCACAGGTGAGTAACTTAGACTTGTTACATTGTTTGTGCTTGTAGTATAGTTGCATTTGGAATAAAATATATATATATATATATTCAATTGATATGCATGCGGATTGGGATACAGCATGGTGCGTGTGTATGATTGAATGGCAAATTATCATAATATCAGCGATAATCCTATTGTATGATAAATATTGTATGAAATATGTTGATGATTGTTTGTAAATTGTATGATCGCCTTAAACTTGATTAACAACCGTCGGTACTATAAATGAAACGGACATGCATTGCACGATTTGCATAAACTGCATTATGTTTTTACGAACACCTATTACGTGTTAGAATTTCGGTTCTTGGTAATACTTGGTTTTTTAGGCAATGGGCTATTAGTTCTACGCAAGTTTACCTTGTTCTGTCGGTTCCATGGGAACTAACTGGTAACAAGGACGCCGCCCATGGTCTCGCTGTGAAATGGCTAACACTTAGTGGAGTTTCTAAGGTACAAGATAGGAACTGAGTGTTTAAAACATCATTAACATAAAGAGATAATAACTGTGAGGATTATGGATTCCTATGTACTTAGTTTCTCCTAGGTAGGTGATTCAGGTATCGGTTCCTTCAACTCCGATGAGAGAGCGTAAATCTCCATCCTGTTTGGATTCCGGTTTGTCCAAGCTTGTAATTGTTCATATGTTTGATTGATGCATTACATATGATTGATAATAACTTGCTTGTTGTGATAAGTCTGGTTATTCACTGAGCCCATGTTCGCTCACCCCCCAACAGTTTCTGTACAGGTTTATTACTAGCTGGGATTGGGCTAGGAATGTGTGAAGAGAGCTTCTCCAACAAACTCTATTGAAGATAGAGATATAGGATATGAAAACTTAGAATGTAAATTATATAAATGTTGAAATTTGTAAGTTGTAGTTTGAAACCCAATTTCACTATTGGGTGGGGGATACCAATTCTCTGCGATCTTGGTGGAAATTGGAAAAATTGGATTCCATAGTTGAAATACTGTAATATATTTTATCATTTATATGATGAACTTTTATAAATAAATAGTCTTGTACATTCTGACATACAAGACGGCACTCATGTTACGGGTGCACACGTGATATGATGGCTTTAGATAAATCCTGTTAGGCCCCCATATTAGAGTCGTGACAATAATAAATATTATCTTTCTATTTTATAATCTATGTCAATCAAATTGTCTTCTCCATACTATCAAAGCAATATCTCTACCATGCATGTTTCCATTCCATTTTCAAAAGCTCTATTCATATAATGTTATTCTAGACTCTACGTTGTCTCAAGAGAATGACTAAAAAAGAATATATGAATTCAACGTTAGAATTTTTTTTTTTTTTTGGCCATAATTCAACATTAGTTTAAACATGGGTTGATATTATAAATGGTAACTGAACTTTCACAAAAAAGTTTAATTGGGTACCTAAATTTTGGTGTTGAATAATTTGATACCTGAAGAAAGTTTTTATATACAATTTTCCTACTTGATTTAACTTGCTACAGATGTGAAAAATTACACAAAAACTTGTTTTGGATCCTAAAATTATCAAAACTAAACTTCAAATAAGAAAAATGTTTGAGAAAACTTACTTTAGGTACCAAATTATTCAAAACTGAACTTGAGGGACTTAATTAAATTTTTGTAAAAATTTAGATACATGTTAGACATCATCCTTTCAAAGTTAAGGTTTTTTTTTTTTTTTTTTTTTGGCCAACATCTTTAAAGATAAGGTTGAACTCTTTACTTGGCGGCTAGCCACCGGTGGTCCAATCAAATGCAAAAGGCATGTACTATGATTTGGAGAATTAAACAATTATGAGGACATGTTTCGTATGCATATTGGAGACTTAGATCACTCAGTCATGCATTGCCAGGAAAGACACACAAATCAAGCTAATTTGCTTTTTGAATAGTCTTCAAGATGCATCTCAATTACGTCGACCAGCTGTGTATACTGTACTATTAGCCACGCAGTCAGCTACAAGAACAGATGCACGTAATGCGTGTAATCCAATAAACAATCCAAAAGCATATCAATTAGCGAAAACAGTACTTTACTCATCGCAGATAGACGTCCCCAGGGATGGTGATGAGGTGAACACAGTAAGGACTAGATATATGGTAAAATGAAACAAAGACTAATCACTTATTGTTTTATGATTCTAGGTCTCTATCTTGAAGAAAATGAGTAAAGAAAGAAATCACTTTTAGTAGTGAGCTACATTGGTTTAGGGCAAATTCCATCATTGAGATCCTCAAAACGGCATTTTTTTAAGTAAACTTTTAAATTTGTTATAACATGTAGTACAAATGTTTGTTTTATTTGCCATTTGTGGTGTTTTACTGTTTTTTTTTTTTTTTTAACTCTATGTCTGTAAGTTTTAGAACTTTTCAATCTTGGGCAACTTTTTAGTTCTATTTTTGACAGTTTCTAAGCTTTTATATAAGTGTATGTCTTAGGATAACGAAAACAATAATTTTATCAGTAATATCCATTTTTTGGCGATATTTACTCATTGTGTTTCAAAAATCTTGAATTCCTTATTGTTCTTTATTTTGGATACCATTTGTCTATGTATTCACAAAATTAACAGACAATTAGAGATCATATTCCAGTATTTGTGCAAGAATCAACAGAACGTGATAATTTTCATAACCTTTCCCTACGTTTGATGGCATACTAGACCAAAGCAAATATTCTAGGCTTCTGCTAGAGATTCAAATGATATGTAACTACTCCATACGAAAATAATCATGCCAACGGTACACACTTACATAGAAAATCATAAGGTGCCCTTTGATGTGGGGAGAGAGAGAGAGAGAGAGAGAGAGAGAAGGAAAAAAAAAAAAACACCATGGGTCCACGCTTTGATTAGCATACACCCACATAACTAACTATAGAACACACCGTACAAAGTTGATTCCAGTGTCGTAACAGTAACAGCACTAAGCTGGAAAAGAGACAATAACAGAAAAGAAAATGGGAAATGTAGTTCAACATTAGTTAGTAAGAAACAAATTAGCTAAGGTACCGAGTTTAAAGAGTTTTAAAACATTTTAGACGTAGGATCCCTGTCGATTGATACGGTCCAACTCTACAAATGGCCGGAACCTTGTACTAAACTATTTTATAAAACCATGCACTATTGTCTAACATTTTTCTCAAAAAAAAATTAGCATTAACATGGGTTTCACCGGTCGCGCATTTAATGTACGATGTAACCACAAACCGCATATTATATGTCGGTGGACACAGGCTAAAAGCTTTAGGAAATATCTCAAGTGCTTTATATAAAAAGCGGGGAAAAAGAATCTTTACTTTTTTTCTTTTTTTTATAAGTGGCCTAGATATTTCTCCAATTATTGGATTGAGATTTTGACAAATATACCCTCCTTCATCAACATCTCCATCTATATATAACCCATAGAGCGTTTCGAAGATAGAAACAAATCATCTTCTTTTCTTTTCCTTCCTTGTAATGCCAATGAAACTCTCAGCTTTTTCATTGTTTCTCTTGCTCATCCTTGCTTCCAACATTCTGCTCATCAAGAAGACAACATGTCTAGAAGAGAAGAAGGAAAGTATCCCGAATAGCAGTATTCTTTTGTTTTCTTTCTCTTTTTTTTTTTTTTTTTTTTTTTTTTTTTGTTTCCTTATCTCAATATAGTAGATCAATTGAAGGGAAATTGGCAAAAACAAAAAAGAGTTAATATATTATTTTTGATATTTTTGTACTCATACGCATTTATTTTTCTTCATTACTGGGCGTGCATAGTTCGACCTTGAGTAGAAACATATTATTTTCCCTAATTATATATTGTTGTAATAATGCAGGTCTACATTGTTTACATGGGTGAACTTCATGAAAGTGATTCCATCGGATCAACAGTTCACTTGAGCATGTTGCAGAGAGTCAGCGGAAGGTTTAATAATCGCTTAAATTATCAATTTATTTCACCATGATATCGTGATAATTATTCTTTTAATATTTATAATGTTACAAATAGTACTTGAACTTTAACAAAATAAGTAATTAGTTACCTAAACTTTAAACTTAATTAATTTAGCAAGTCTACTTTAAAATTAATCAATTTATTATCTAAAAAAACTTTTCTTATATGTTAATGTTACTTTCATCAAGTTCTTTTAAGTGCTAAATTGATTAATTTTAAAGTTTTTCAACTATGAAATTTGATCAATTTCAAAATTTAGGTACTAAATTAATAAATTTTAAAGTATATATATATAATTACATATTTTATCAAATTTCAAATGTCATTCATGATATTATCCTTTTTATTATTCAACCAATATCACATATGGAAAAGATAAGCTATTAAAAAATCTCATTACAATAAACGAAGAGAGGGGGGAAAAAAAAAAAACCCACTCAAGCAAACAATTGATGATTTCAAAATGGACGGTGATGCTATGTAGACTCCAATTTGTTAAGATTTTTAATGAGAAGATGATGAAAAACGAGGGGCATATGACTCCCAATCCTCTGGAATACAATTATCTTTTGCTCGTAATTATAAAGATTCCAACTATTCAAGAGCTATAAGCTTTTCGTCATTATCATTATAAAACAATCACACCGTCGTTTGGACAAATAGCAAATGGACCAATTTGCATGAAAAAAAATTCTTTTGTATCATGTCAGTGGATTCGCACCAAATTTTCTGCTGCATAGTTTCAAACGAAGCTTCAATGGATTCGTAGCAATGCTCACAGAAAAAGAAGCAAATATAATGTCCGGTAAGACATGGCATTCATGCGATTTTCAAATAAAAATTATTTGTTTCTAATTTTTTATTCTGCAGATAATCTCGTTGATGTTGTCTATGTTACTAGGATTGAGTGATGTGATCTCAGTATTTCCAAGTGAGACAGAGCAATTGCATACAACAAGGTCCTGGGATTTCATGGGCTTTTCTCAAGATGTCAATCATACAGCAATAGAAAGCGATGTTATTGTAGGAGTTATTGACTCTGGGATATGGCCCGAATCCGAGAGTTTTAGTGATGTTGGGTTTGGTCCTGCACCTAGTAAATGGAAAGGGACTTGTCAAGTTTCCGGAAATTTCACTTGCAACAAGTACGTTCTCCATTCTTATATGATGCTATCATTTCAATATTGTTAGATTTAGGTTAATCTTCTTAGCTCAACTCAGTTGAACCTGATCTCTTCTTAGAAACAGATCAGTTTAATCATGATTAAGGTCCCAATTTAACTTGATTTTATCTATTAATCCTTAACGCTTTAGCATGTCCTAGTTAAAACCCAGATTAAGTATGACAACATTGACTGTTTTAATAAGTACATGAAGATAAGAAGCCATTGAACTTAAACAATAACAATACCTTTCATTTGAGTATTCTAGCAAAATCTTGCATATTAGCCCATTACCATTTATCATTGTTCAATTTTTATAACACCATTTAAGTCACGTTTGCTCGCTTTATCCGTCTTTTTTTTTTTTCAATTTGCATCTTATATGTATAAAATATACGTGTAAATTTTATTTAATGTTTATTATCTTTTGTTGTTTGGTACTCTTTTTCATTACTTCATGTTTTTATGTATTATCTAGCAAAATTATACAAATGCATACGTGATAACATCAAGATGTGAAGATTAGACATAATAAATATCCACCATATTATATGCACTGAAAACAAGCACAGGTAATTGTCCCTTTGCACATAATTGAAGTACTTAAATGAATAAAGAAACTCTGAATTTAGTCTTCTATTTCATCAAAATAAATAATTTAGCGCCTATCAGTTCAATCATTAGAGCTAGATCCTAGAGATTAACCAATTTAGTTTAGAGAATATTTTAGTAGAGAAGCAAGCGCTTGCTTGAAGAGTTATTCATCAAATCTCAATCATTTTGCAACGAAGTTCTAGCCTTAAAGAGTATATCAAGATCTAATTGCTATTAAAAGCCAAAAAAAAAAAAAAATCTAATTGCTATTGAAAATGAAGTGTAAGAGCACTTTGTTTTAACGCCTTTACTATGGCATTTCAATGAAGTCCAATAGGGTTTTAGTTAGCTACTAATTCAATTTATTCGAGCACACTATTTGAGCATTTGAACGATCTAGGCCTCTAATCCATGAAGTAGGTGTGAGTAGATCTAGAGTGGAAAAGGGTATGCAGTTCTACTTGTACTCTATCTTGTAGCGTACAATGTGCAAAGTTTTGTATCTAAAACCTATCTTATAGTACATTTTACCCATCCTATACCATGTATTTTATAAAACTCATAAGGTACAAGATGCCTTATAGATCTGTAAAATCATATAAGTTTTTCTAAATAAGAATTTCTAAAAGACAGTTTACAAATAATAATCTTAAAAAAAAAGTGATCATAAAATGACATATAGTGTATTATTATTCATTTATTATTTAATTTATATTAAATATATATATTATAAAGTACATGTTTCAAGGTAGGTATAAGGAATCATAGAACCTGAATAGACAATACAAGGTCGGATGGGTATAGGGTATGAAAACTTGATACTTGTATCCTGTCTTGTAAAAGTAGCTTCCTGAAAAATTACACCCATACCCTATCTTGTACTCTCAATACCTACCTGGATCCTACCTAGTTGAGTAAGGTATGGATGGGTATCCTGTATGACAATGTTACCTACTCACCTCTATCATGAAGTGGGTAATTGAGCCACTTCACATAAAGATACCATCAAGGAGTTGAACGAAATCCCCTAAACAAAGATTAGACTTACTATATTTTGTTCATTCAAATACTATGCCATTTACGAAAGTCTTGGTTTATGTCACGCCCCAATAGTACCCTAGTAGTAATATATATATATTATGACATAGCCTGATAATCCAGACGATATGACATACACATATTCATACTAGAACTACTTTGGAAAGTGACGTACATTTAACAAAACAGGATTTTTGGTTGCGTGATAAGAAACGATGAAAGTAAATAAAATCACAATACCATAATTAAATGCTACAGTCTGAATAATAACTATTACAAACCTTAAAACTATCTAAGTTCTCAGATAATAAAATTGATGCACTAACATCAATTAATACATATGAATAAAGAAACTATTTTCCCTGTTTCCAAAACTCTTCAAGCTTTAGAATCATACCGGCTCTAAGCTCCTAGAAGCCACCAACCAAGTCTTAAGTGTCATCCTGTAAGGACTGTAGGAGTGTGAGAATAACCACGGCTCATGAATAACCAGACTTATCACAACAAGCAAGCTATTATGAATCATATGTAATGCATCAATCAAGCACATGAACAATTACAAGCTTAGGACAAACGGAATCAAAGGATGGAGATTTACGCCCTCTCATCGGGGTTGAAGGAACCGATCTCTGAATCACCTACCCAGGAGAAACTAAGCACACAGGAAATCCACAATCTTCACAATTATTATCTCTTTATGTTAATGATGTTTTAAACACCCATTTCTGTTTTGCGCCTTAGAAACTCCACTAAGTGTTAGACATTTCACAGCGATACCATGGGCGGGCGTCCTTCGTTACCAGTTAGTTCCATGGAACCGACAGAACAAAAGGTAAACTTGCGTAGAACTAATAGCCTCTGCCTAGAAAAACCAAGTATTACCAGAGAACCGAAATTCTAACACGTAGTAGGCATTCGTAAAAACATAATGCAGTATATGCAAATCATGCTATGCATGCACCAATTTACTTATGAGTTCGATAATTTTTAATCAGGTTATAAGTGATCAACTTCATTCAAACACTCAACATGCTTTACATACAGTAATTTCACAAGCCATTCATTATCACTTTTGATAGTAGCATTTATCAAACAAGTCATTTCAAACAACAAGCAAATCCCATAATCCCATACACACGAGAGTTCATTATTATCTTTGTATTTTAATGCAAATAAACTACAATCACAAACAATGTAGCAAGTCTAAGTTACTCACCTGCTCATACTGATCAATCGTAGTAATCAACCGGGAAATCCTCGACAGTATCGAAATTACCTATTAAAATAAAGTACTTGTCAATAATATCTATAAATAGAAAATTAAATTCCTATGAGTGACTAAGTGTCCTAGATCGGTATTTGGTATTATTCCTATGGTTTATAGCGATTTCTTAAAGTAAATAAATTTTTATTGTTTAATTCTTCCAAGTTTCTTTTGAGTATATATATATTATGGAGGATTTTATTTAACTTCCATTTACATCTTAAATTTCGTTATAAATTGTAGAAGTCTTGGCATGTATAATTTCTATAAATTGTTCATAACACTTTTCTTATACTAAAGGATTTCTAATCATGCTTGTAAAGTTTGTTTTATCAAGATTTATGTTCATATAAGGTCTTAGAAGCTTTAAACATGCATTTAAACTAAATTGGATTAAGTTTGAGTCTTGTTTTGTTCACTTCATCCTCAAATCCGAATTTACTATTACCACAATTATAAGACTTCTAAGTTGTTGTTTTTCTCTTCCAACAATACCTAAGCATTCCTAACATATCAAAACACCATCCACTTGAATTCATCCATAGATTTGCAACTTATATCCACCACAAAACTTTCTTCAAATGCTCAAATCCATCCTAAAGTCTATTCATAATTTAATAAGGATAGTTTGTAGTTGGAGCTTACCTTGGAATGGAATGGAAGGAGGAGGTCCAACTTCCTCTTAAAGCAAGAATTCAACCTAAATCAAAGATTAGATGATGAGTTTCTAACTAACCACATTAACTATAATAAAAGTTTATTAAGGTAATCTAAGTTTCTCACCTTGACAAGCTAAACTCCTCCTCTTGAACCCTAGGATAACCTAGGATTTTTGATTCGGTTTTGGTGGCTATTGATGAGCTTAGTGTGTGTATATAAGGTATGGAAGTAGGCTAGGGTTTATGGTTGTTCACACAAAGTTTTTAAGCTTCTATGTTGAAGATGGAAATAGAAAAAGGAAATGAAAAAGTGCTGGACGCACTTGGGTTTGCAGCTGGAATTTGAGAGTGTTTTTGTGGGGTTTATGAGCTTAAAGTATGTCTAACTTAGGCTTATATGCTTATACTAGGATTAGACTAAGTTTTAGAGGCTTTGGAATTGGTTTTGGACTTGAAAAATGTTTGTAATTGCAGCTGGGATTTTCTACACGAATTTGCAAAGTTGGATGCAAAATTTGACTTGGTTTTGACAGATTTTTGGTGGCTATCTTTGAGGGCTTTAATTATCTTTGTTTGGTAGCTAATTAATGCTATTTATGTGTGTAAACATAAGGGCTCAAATTGGATAAAAATCGGGTCAAATTCAGTTGAAGTTTGAAGTGTGAAAACTGAAATTTCTGGAACAATTTCACATTGATTTTTGGACGAATTTTGGATCCGATTTTCTTATTAATTTTTGGTGTATGAAGTGTCCATTTGAAGGCTTCTTATTGGTGTTTAATTGGTCAAAATTTCAGCTCATTTAATCCTAGGAATTTTGTAAAAATTGGAGTTGGATTTGGAGATATGTGCTGCTGTAATTGTTGAATTTTTCTTTTGCTGCAGCTGTAACATTTGATTTTTGGCCAACAATTTAGAACGGTTATGGTTGTTTTTCTAAACTGAAATTCTCCTCATTTAATGTTATTCACATGTGAAGTGTTTTGGTTGGCTTTTGGGTCAATTTTGTTTGAATTTAGAAGCTCAAAATTGGGTCTAAGATAGTCAACAAAATCGGGTCTCTGCAGCAGGGGGTCTTTTGCTGCTGTAGGACGAATTTCTAGCTTAATTTGCAGCTGTTATCCTCTTCCATTTGGGCTGTGATTCTTGCAAATTAATTGTGAGTTATAGGTGTAGCTTTTGGGTTAGTTGGGGTGTCCTTTTTGGGTTGAAAATCGTTGTAAAAATCGGAGCAAATTGGATCAAAAAGTCAGCTGGTTGCAACTGCTCTGTTTTCCTCCAAAGTGCTCTGTTTCCAGCTCCTAGTGTGCGTGTGTGTGTGGATGGGCGTATGGCTCAATTGCCTTGTGGAACTGCTGCTGGTGAGACGTGTGTGTGTTCTTGATGCTCGGTTGCTACAGCTGCTTGTGCGCTGGGATGGCCTACTGTGTGCGTTGAAGCTGCTGCTGCTGGAACACAGCTTGCTCGTGTGCGGTGGAGGGAAGCTGCTGTTCGGTTGGTTGGCTCCTGCAGCGTGCATGTTGATGTGTTGCTGTGCGCGTGGAGCTCTTGCTGATCGGTCATCCTGCAGCACTCGGGCGGTGGAGATTTGCTTGCTGCAGCGCGTGGGACTTCGGCTGCTGTTGTTCACCGTTCCAGACGTCAGCATCAGCATTGCAACGGATGCAATGAAATCCGATTTCTCTTCTTATATATATATATATATACATATACATATGTATTTAATAGTTATTAATTAAAAATATTTTTATTAAGAAAATAAATTATTCGCATATGTTTATACGTCGTATTTACGTTTTATCAAGATAAATTATTTAAGTTACGACAAAACTTTAATTTATTGTATTTTCAAATTTTTATTAAAACTTCACACGTTAATTATTTTTAGTATTTTTAACTTACGTGATTAAATTTTCAAACTCGATGAATTAAATTAGGAACCAAGTCCTAATAAATTTAGAATTTCCTAACAATTAAAACAGCGGTTCGAAATTTTCTTTTTAGTTCTAAGTTGATAATTATTGTTCAGTATTAGTGTTTGTTTGTATTTATAATCTATTGTTTTATACCGATAAGCTCTATAAATAAACTGTATCTTATCGGTTTCGAAATTTTAAAACTATTTCTAGTTATATCTTGAATTATCAGTTCAAGATACGAAATCTCGTTTTTGGTATCTATTAAGGTCGAGAAAATTTTTATTCGGGTTTTTCAAACTAGAAATGAGTTTATCACAACTCATAGTCTATTCTAGGATTTCTATCGGTTTCTAAATTCACTATCTAATTTTCGTTTTCTATTTTACTACTGTATACTATTGTGAAAATTTCGGGGTTTACATCCCCCCCTTAAAATAAGCTTTGTCCTCAAAGCTTGATACGTACCTGATGATTCAAATAGATTAGGATAATTCTTCCGAACTTCATCTTTAACTCCCAAGTCATTTCTTCCGTTCGGGATCCCATAAAACTTTAACATATCTGATTTCCTTGTTTCTAAGAGTCTGTACTTTACTGTCCATTATTCGAACAGGTTGTTTCTCATATGTCAAGTTCTCCTTCAACGGAATTGGTTCCAACTCAACCACTTTATCTGGATCGGAGACATATTTCCTCAGAACTGATACATGAAACACGTTATGTATACCAGAAAGATTCGGAGGTAAAGCCAATCGATAGGCTAAATCTCCTACCCTATCCAAAATTTCAAAAGGTCCAATATATCGAGGACTTAATTTTCCTTGATTTCGTCCCGATGAAGACTCTTGATCGGGTTCACTTTAAGGTATACATGATCTCCTTCTTTGAATTCCAATTCCCGTCTCTTCATATCTGCCCAACTCTTTTGTCGATCTTGAGCTTCTTTCATCTTTTGTTTTATCACTGCCACCTTATCTATTGTTTCTTGTACCATTTCAGGTCCAACGCTATTCTCTCTAAATTGTCCCAAAATAATGGTGATCTACACTTTGCGACCATAAGTGCTTCATATGGCGGCATTCCGATACTAGAATGTAACTGTTATTATGCGAATTCCACCAAAGGTAAGTGTTGATCCCAATTTCCTTTAAATTCCAATATACAAGACCTTAGCATGTCTTCCAAAGTCTGTATAGTCCTTTCCGTTTGTCCATCGGTTTGGGGATGATAAGCGGTACTGAACTTTAACTGCGTCCCTAACGCTTTCTGCAACCCATTCCAAAATCTGGAAACAAAGCGTGGATCTCTATCCGATACTATGCTAGCTGGTATTCCATGTAATCGAACAATCTCTTTAAGATATATCCGTGCTAGCTTTTCCAGTGGATACGTCATATTGATGGGTATAAAATGTGCTGATTTAGTAAGTCTATCCACGATAACCCATACAGCGTCATGTCCACTACTCGTCTTGGGTAATGAACATACAAAGTCCATAGAGATCTGATCCCATTTCCATTCAGGAATTGGTAATGGCTTCAACAATCCTCCCGGCTTTTGGTGTTCAGCTTTAACCCGTTGACATATCTCACATCTAGCCACAAATTCCGCTACATCCTTTTTCATCCCGTTCCACCAATATGCACTTTTCAATTCTTGATACGTTTTCGTTTCTCCAGGATGAACAGTATATCCGGAATTATGTGCTTCTTGCATCAACTTCTGCTTTAACTCGATTTATGGGGAACACACAGTCTGTTGCCCATTCTAAGGATTCCTTCATCATCAACTCGGAAATCCTTATATTTATCTTGTGATATCTCTTGGATAATCCTTTGAAATTCCATATCTTCTTTTGAGCTTCTTTGATCTGTTGAAGTAAGTGGGTTCCAAAATCAGATTTCCAAGTTCAGCTTCAAAACCTTGCATTGTGAATCCTAAACTCATCCTTTCAAATTCCTTGATGAGTTCTTTTTGCTCAGTCAGCATTGAGGCTACTTCACCATAGTTTTTCCGACTCAAAGCATCAGCGACGGCGTTCATTTTTCCTGGGTGATAATTGATACCCAAATCATAATCCTTTATTAGCTCCAACCATCGTCGTTGCCTCATGTTCAATTCTTTTTGTGTGAATATATACTTCAAACTTTTATGATCAGTATAAATTTCACACCTTTGACCATATAAATATGTCTCCAAATTTTGAGTGCAAAAACAATGGCAGCTAGTTCCAAGTCATGAGTAGGGTAGTTCATCTCATGGGGTTTCAACTGCCTGGAAGCATATGCTATTACTTTTCCATTCTGCATTAATACACATCCCAAACCATTTTTGGACGCATCACTATATATAACATATGGGTCATGATCATTGGGTAAGACCAATATTGGTGCTGACACTAATCTCTTCTTCAATTCTTGGAAACTTTGCTCCCGCTTTTCATTCCATTCAAATTTTTCATTTTTCTTTGTCAATTGCGTCGTGGTTTGCAATTGTTGAGAAATCCCGTAATTTCCGATAGTATCCAGCTAAACCCAAGAAACTTCTGATTTCAGTAACTGTCTCAGGTCTTTTCCATTCCACGATGGCTTT
Source organism: Combretum micranthum (assembly GCA_024138025.1). Lineage (NCBI taxonomy): Eukaryota > Viridiplantae > Streptophyta > Magnoliopsida > Myrtales > Combretaceae > Combretum > Combretum micranthum. The sequence continues at coordinate 536,926 of JAMXBD010000905.1, read as the reverse complement.
GACCTTTGCAGGATCTACTGAAATTCCTTCTCCAGACACGATGTGTCCAAGAAAAGATATGCTCTCAAGCCAAAATTCACACTTTGACAATTTAGCATATAATTTATTATCCCTCAAAATCTGCAATACATTCCTCAAATGCTCCTCATGCTGCTCCTCTGATGGTGAATATACCAATATATCATCTATAAACACAATCACAAATATCCAACAGTGGTCGAAAATCCGATTCATCAAATCCATAAATACCGCAGGTGCATTAGTCAGTCCGAATGGCATAACCAAAAATTCATAGTGGCCATACCGTGTTCGAAATGCAGTCTTAGGTATATCTTCTGTCTTGATTCGAATTTGTGATATCCAGATTTGAGATCAATACGGGAAAATATTTTTGCTCCACGTAGTTGATCAAACAAATCATCGATTCTGGTAATGGATACTTGTTTTTGATGGTTACCTTGTTCAATTCCCTATAATCAATACAGAGTCTAATGAACCATCTTCTTTTTAACAAACAGCACCGGGGCTCCCCATGGAGATACACTGGGTCTGATGAATCCTTTATCCATCAATTCCTGCAATTGCACTTTTAATTCCTTCAATTCTACAGGTGCCATTCGATACGGAGCTTTTGATACTGGTTCTGTTCCAGGCATCAAATCAATGGAGAATTCCACTTCTCTTTGTGGAGGTAAACCAGGTAATTCCTCTGGAAATACATCTGGATATTCGCACACAGTTCTTATAGTATGAATATCAAGTTTCTCTGGTTCTCCATTAACAGCTCCTAAAATAATTTCACCCAACTTCTCGGTGCCATCATCATCAACTTCAATGGTTGTTAATTTGACTCCTTTGTCTCGAAGTGTTTCTCCTTGGTACTCCTTTCTTTCTCCTTGACAATTATAAAGGATACCATCTTGAGACGACAATCGATCTTAGCTTTTGTGGCAGCTAACCAAGTCATTCCCAAAATAACTTCATATTTGTGCAGATCCACTACAATTAGATCAACAATTGATCCTTGATTCCCAATCTGTATTGGGCATTCTTTCACTATCTCCTGAGTCATAACCATTCCTCCGGTAGGTGTACTGATCCCTAACCCTTTATTCATAGCTTCACATGTTAGACCTAATTGTCTGGCTAATACAGTGTCTATAAATGAATGTGTCGCGCCGGTGTCAAATAGAGCGTACACCGAATGGTCTTTCACTTGTATTGTGCCTATTTATCAATTATACATTACATGTTATTTAGACTTATAAAAGCATTAATTGTGCATCTAAAGTGTTTGTGTCTCATACTATTGCTTTAAACATAATAACATACCTGCAATGAGTCCGGTATCATCTAAATCAGCTTCCTCCCAAATGTTTTCAGTATCATCCTCCTCTATCTCCTCTTCATCAACTGGAGTTCCGTGCATAGCATAGATTCTGGCTGCTCCAGTATTTTTGTTAGTACTGGCATTGCCTTCTTCTGATCTGGCTCCAACAACTCCTTTAGATTGTGATGATCCTGCTCCAGTATTCCTTTGAGGACAGTAAGTTGCTATATGACCTATCTTCTTACAGATAAAGCAGGTCGCACTTGCCTTTTTGGACATTTGGCACATGATGTCCACTTTCACCACAATAAAAGCATTATGTTGCAGATGTGGGCAGTCTCTTGGATAATGAGCCCTTGCATTTCCAACAGGTAACATTACTTCCCGGTATTTCCACTTTTGGCATTTTGAATTGGCTTAAAGAATCTCTTTCTTAGGAACAGTACTCCTCCCACATTATCATGAATCTTTTTCCAAACGTTTGCCCCCGTTTCTTATATCTTTCACTTCATATTTTCTAGCGCTCTATCACTCGCGCCTTCTCTACCATAGCAGTGAAATCAATAATCTCAAATTCAGTAAGCCTCCTCTGAAAATGGGGCTCTAATCCAGCCATAAAAGTTTGCCTTTTTAATTCATCACTGTCTTTGTATGCGTCAGGGGCAAATTGCAGTAGTCGATTGAATTCATGTTCATATTCATCAATTGTCTTACTCCCTTGAGTCAAATTCATTAGATCTGTACTATACTTCGCTTTCAAGCTGCCCGGGAAATATTCTTTCAGAAATTCCCGTTTGAAAACTTCCCACGTTATGGGATGTGGTAATCCTCTCTGCTTCGAATCCCACCATATTCTTGCCCTTAACCGCAGCAAGTAGGTTCCGTATGGTACCTTAAGTGCTTCAGGTATCTGAAACACGTCAAATGATCGCTCAATTTGCGACAACCAGTCTTCTGCTTCTTCCGGTTTTCCCGGCATTCCCTCAAAGTACCTGTTACACTTTATAAACTCAGGTAACAAATTCCTTTGTGGTCTCCAAGGTGGTGGAGGTGGTAATTCATGATCATGTCGAGGTGGTCCTTGCACTTCAGCTGCAGATTCAACACGTTTCTTGATTTCTCGGTTCTTCCACAGGTGGTTGAACCGATGCAACACGTTCCTCATTTCTCCTAGCAGAAACTCGAGGCATAGGTGGTGCCTCAGGAGGTGGTGCTACAGGTGGTATTTGCCCAGCTTGCAAAGCTTGCAAAATTAGGTGTTCTGTTGTTGAATTGCTTGCAAAATAGTCTCCAAGCGATTAGGTTGTAGTGCCGGTTCCTCATTAGGTGGATTTGTTGGTACTCTTGCAGTTCTTCTCCTTCCACCTCTCATTCTCGGCGCTCTACTATAAATTGCATATTAAATAAGGTAAGTATCGTTTATTGTAACCATTTCTCATTCAAGTTATTTTGCTTCTTACTGCATTTTTCATGGAGTATCTCATGCATGTGTAAATCTTTCATAATTTAAAAATACACATGATACTTTCCTAACATGAGCATACTTTCTTTACTACTTCACTTACATTTACATACACACATGATAACATATATATGTACACCAAAACATAAACATACTTGTATTCCATATTAGTGCCATATGTACAACATCAAAAATTGCACTAACTATCATCACTAATACTAAGTACATCACATCATAATAGAGTTCCTAGAGTTAGTGCTTTATATACAACATCAAAATTTGCACTAACTATCTATCTACTAGATCATCAAAAGAACATCACCATAAGTCATACATATTTAGTCTATTTACAATACATAAAACAACATTCTTTCATCTAAAACTCTCTAGGGGGTGGGGTAAAGTGGTCTCTTGCCCTTATCTCGGGCATCCAACTGTGGGTACTCCTCCTGATCACTGGAGTCGCTGCTGCTCAACTCGTGGATCTCAACATGCTGTCCAGGTGGAGCTAAACTAAGCTCAGATCCATCAAGCTGTACTCCCTGTGTCTTGGAGCTTGTTTACCCTCATGTACACTCACTGTATCCTCACCACATATCCATCCTCCATGTGCGTTCCCTTCCATGTACTATATTTGCTAAAAGTACTGTGTGTGAAATCCAAGAATTCTAATCCTTGTGGAATTGATGCAGTACTCCCTGTCCTGGTCTTCTTTGTCCTGTCAGTATTTTCTTCCAAATCAATACTGGCTACTCCTCTTTTGGTTGATCTCCTTTCCTGTCCACTAACTGGTAATACAGTATCCTGAGGAATATTAGGAGAAAAAGTATCACAAAAACCACAAGGACTCTGGCGTCAGGCTCAACTGTGGGTATAATAGCAGGTCGACTCTGTAATACTTCCTTAGGAAACCTGCAATTACTGAGATGTACATCATCCATTCATCAGTATATGGATCAGTACTACGTACACCCATATGATCATCCCTAAAATCATGAGCATATATCCAACCTTTGCCAATATACTCCCATATCCTGAAATCTGGAAGAGTCGGCCTCATGGAATTTATTGATACTACAAATGCTATATTATCTATTTCTACTGCTCCACCATTCCTACCAACAAACCTTTCAAACCTATAAATTAATTCAATAGCAGAACCTGGATTCGGGTGTGCTTTCTCCATCAGAATAACCAATCTCTAAAGAGTGGCCTCAATCCATGTCTCCATTTGCTTAAAATCTGATCCAAGGTTTGAGGATTGCCTGCCAATGCTAGTCTTCCACCAAGATCCTCAACCTTCGCCTGTAATCAGTTAAAGTCTCTAAAGGTTGCATACTGAAAACCAACCACTTCACATAACAGGTTGCCGGATTAACCTGCACCACAAATAAAATTTGCATGACTAATAATAATCATACAATTTTATTTTAGGTTCTTAATTCTACCCAAATCTACCCATACTAATCTTAAACAAATTCTATACTACTACTATGTATACTAATTATGATTTTGTTTAATTTCATCTTTTTCTTATACTTGCAACCACAGCTCTGATACCAACTAAATCTGTCACGCCCCAATAGTACCCTAGTAGTAATATATATTATGATATAGCCTGATAATCCAGACGATATCAAATACACATATTCATACTAGAACTACTTTGGAAAGTGACGTACATTTAACAAAACAGGATCTTTTTGGTTGCGTGATAAGAAACGATGAAAGTAAATAAAATCACAATACCATAATTAAATGCTACAGTCTGAATAATAACTATTACAAACCATAAAACTATCTAAGTTCTCAGATAATAAAATTGATGCACTAACATCAATTAATACATATAAATAAAGAAACTATTTTCCCTGTTTCCAAAACTCTTCAAGCTTTAGAATCATACCGGCTCTAAGCTCCTAGAAGCCACCAACCAAGGCTTAAGTGTCATCCTGTAAGGACTGTAGGAGTGTGAGCATAACCACGGGCTCAGTGAATAACCAGACTTATCACAACAAGCAAGTTATTATCAATCATATGTAATGCATCAATCAAGCACATGAACAATTACAAGCTTGGACAAACCGGAATCCAAACAGGATGGAGATTTACGCCCTCTCATCGGGGTTGAAGGAACCGATCTCTGAATCACCTACCCAGGAGAAACTAAGCACACAGGAAATCCACAATCTTCACAATTATTATCTCTTTATGTTAATGATGTTTTAAACACCCATTTCCTGTTTTGCGCCTTAGAAACTCCACTAAGTGTTAGACATTTCACAGCGATACCATGGGCGGCGTCCTTCGTTACCAGTTAGTTCCCATGGAACCGACAGAACAAAGGTAAACTTGCGTAGAACTAATAGCCTCTGCCTAGAAAAACCAAGTATTACCAGAGAACCGAAATTCTAACACGTAGTAGGCATTCGTAAAAACATAATGCAGTATATGCAAATCATGCTATGCATGCACCAATTTACTTATGAGTTCGATAATTTTTAGTCAGGTTATAAGTGATCAACTTCATTCAAACACTCAACATGCTTTACATACAGTAATTTCACAAGCCATTCATTATCACTTTTGATTAGTAGTATTTATCAAACAAGTCATTTCAAACAACAAGCAAATCCCATAATCCCATACACACGAGAGTTCATTATTATCTTTGTATTTTAATGCAACTAAACTACAATCACAAACAATGTAACAAGTCTAAGTTACTCACCTGCTCATACTGATCATCGTAGTAATCAACCGGGAAATCCTCGACAGTATCGAAATTACCTATTAAAATAAAGTACTTGTCAATAATATCTATAAATAGAAAATTAAATTCCTATGAGTGACTAAGTGTCCTAGATCGGTATTTGGTATTATTCCTATGGTTTATAGCGATTTCTTAAAGTAAATAAATTTTATTGTTTAATTCTTCCAAGTTTCTTTTGAGTATATATATATTATGGAGGATTTTATTTAACTTCCATTTACATCTTAAATTTCGTTATAATTGTAGAAGTCTTGGCATGTAATTTCTATAAATTGTTCATAACACTTTTCTTGTACTAAAGGACTTCTAATCATGCTTGTAAAGTTTGTTTTATCAAGATTTATGTTCATATAAGGTCTTAGAAGCTTTAAACATGCATTTAACTAAATTGATGAAGTTTGAGTCTTGTTTTGTTCACTTCATCCTCAAATCCGAATTTACTATTACCACAATTATAAGACTTCTAAGTTGTTGTTTTTCTCTTCCAACAATACCTAAGCATTCTAACATATCAAACACCATCCACTTGAATTCATCCATAGATTTGCAACTTTATCCACCACAAAACTTTCTTCAAATGCTCAAAATCATCCTAAGTCTATTCATAAATTTAATAAGGATAGGTTGTAGTTGGAGCTTACCTTGGAATGGAATGGAAGGAGGAGGTCCAACTTCCTCTTAAAGCAAGAATTCAACCTAAATCAAAGATTAGATGATGAGTTTCTAACTAACCACATTAACTATAATAAAGTTTATTAAGGTAATCTAAGTTTCTCACCTTGACAAGCTAAACTCCTCCTCTTGAACCCTAGGATAACTTAGGATTTTTGATTCGGTTTTGGTGGTTATTGATGAGCTTAGTGTGTGTATATAAGGTATGGAAGTAGGCTAGGGTTTATGGTTGTTCACAAAGTTTTTAAGCTTCTATGTTGAAGTGGAAATGGAAAAAGGAAATGAAAAAGTGCTGGACGCACTTGGGTTTGCAGCTGGAATTTGAGAGTGTTTTTGTGGGGTTTATGAGCTTAAAGTATGTCTAACTTAGGCTTATATACTTATACTAGGATTAGACTAAGTTTTAGAGGCTTTGGAATTGGTTTTGGACTTGAAAAATGTTTGTAATGCAGCTGGGATTTTCTACACGAATTTGCAAAGTTGGATGCAAAATTTGACTTGGTTTTGACAGATTTTTGGTGGCTATCTTTGAGGGCTTTAATTATCTTTGTTTGGTAGCTAATTAATGCTATTTATGTGTGTAAAATAAGCTCAAATTGGTAAAAATCGGGTCAAATTCAGTTGAAGTTTGAAGTGTGAAAACTGAAATTTCTGGAACAATTTCACCTTGATTTTTGGACGAATTTTGGATCCGATTTTCTTATTAATTTTTGGTGTATGAAGTGTCCATTTGAAGGCTCTTATTGGTGTTTAATTGGTCAAAATTTCAGCTCATTTAATCCTAGGAATTGTAAAAATCGGAGTTGGATTTGGAGATATGTGCTGCTGTAATTGTTGAAATTTTTTGCTGCAGCTGTAACATTTGATTTTTGGCCAACAATTTAGAACGGTTATGGTTGTTTTTCTAAACTGAAATTCTCCTCATTTAATGTTATTCACATGTGAAGTGTTTTGGTTGGCTTTTGGGTCAATTTTGTTTGAATTTAGAAGCTCAAAATTGGGTCTAAGATAGTCAACAAAATCGGGTCTCTGCAGCAGGGGGTCTTTTGCTGCTGTAGGACGAATTTCTAGCTTAATTTGCAGCTGTTATCCTCTTCCATTTGGGCTGTGATTCTTGCAAATTAATTGTGAGTTATAGGTGTAGCTTTTGGGTTAGTTGGGGTGTCCTTTTTGGGTTGAAAATCGTTGTAAAAATCGGAGCAAATTGGATCAAAAAGTCAGCTGGTTGCAACTGCTCTGTTTTCCTCCAAAGTGCTCTGTTTCCAGCTCCTAGTGTGCCTGTGTGTGTGGATGGGCGTGTGGCTCAATTGCCTTGTGGAACTGCTGCTGGTGAGACGTGTGTGTGTTCTTGATGCTCGATTGCTACTGCTGCTTATGCGCTGGGATGGCCTGCTGTGTGCGTTGAAGCTGCTGCTGCTGGAACACAGCTTGCTCGTGTGCGGTGGAGGGAAGCTGCTGTTCGGTTGGTTGGCTCCTGTAGCGTGCATGTTGATGTGTTGCTGTGCGCGTGGAGCTCTTGCTGATCGGTCATCCTGCAGCACTCGGGCGGTGGAGATTTGCTTGCTGCAGCGCGTGGGACTTCGGCTGCTGTTGTTCACCGTTCCAGATGTCAGCATCAGCATTGCAACGGATGCAATGAAATCCGATTTTCTCTTCTTATATATATATATATATATATATACATATACATATGTATTTAATAGTTATTAATTAAAAATATTTTTATTAAGAAAATAAATTATTCGCATATGTTTATACTCGTCGTATTTACGTTTTATCAAGATAAAATTATTTAAGTTACGACAAAACTTTAATTTATTTATATTTTCAAATTTTTAATTAAAACTTCACACGGTTAATTATTTTTAGTATTTTAATTTACGTGATTAAATTTTCAAACTCGATGAATTAAATTAGGAACCAAGTCCTAATAAAGCTAGAATTTCCTAACAATTAAAACAGCGGATTCGAAATTTTCTTTTTAGTTCTAAGTTGATAATATTGTTCGGTATTAGTGTTTGTTTGTATTTATAATCTATTGTTTTATACCGAAAAGCTCTATAAATTAACTGTATCTTATCGATTTCGAAATTTTTAAAACTATTTCTAATTATATCTTGAATTATCAGTTCAAGATACGAAATCTCGTTTTTGGTATCTATTAAGGTCGAGAAAATTTTTATTTGGGTTTTTCAAACTAGAAATGAGTTTATTACAACTCATAGGTCAATTCTAGGACGTCTATCGGTTTCTAAATTCACTATCTAATTTTCGTTTTCTATTTTACTACTGTATACTATTGTGAAAATTTCCGGGGTTTACAGTTTACTTCTAACGTACTTTTCTCAATAATGTTGTTTATTCCTTATATACCATTAATGACTCGAGATTAAACTTTTAAGGATCTTTTGATGTATAAACAACTTACTTAATCTTAAATATGACATACTATGGAGTCTTAAACTCTAAATCTATTCTTGTTGATCTATTGATGGTGGGGGAACATTGGTTGTTTCTCATTTTTCATGTTTTATTGTGTTGGAAGCATACAAGCTAAATCATAAATGGTGTAGAATATGAATGTTTATGACCCTAAAATTTCAAAAACCACTATTAAAATGCATTATTTATTTACTGATGTTGCAATTGGTATTGATTTTTGCCTCCACACATCATTTCACCATCAAAATTTTATCTTAGACTCATTCAAATATATTCATATAATCCAAAACTGTCACTATATCGATAAAGCCCCAGACACTTGTTTTATAACTCCTTTAGATTTAGCAACAATTTTAGAGTTTGTAACAATGATTTAGGGCTGTACTTATGTTATTGATAGATATAGGGTAGTAAAATATGCTTTAAGATGATTGAAGGATTTATCTGCAACTAATAAGTAGTTTTGATAATATATTTGTTATATTATATATTGATACACATGAAAATGCTCTATGAACATTTATTGTTGTTTTCTAGAATTTCATCTCACCTATTATGAAGTAACCTTGTAAAACTACAAATGAACCAAGCCAGGTCAAGTCGAGCTTTTCAAGACTAGAGCTCAACTTGTTTAAAAATTATCAAGCTCAAGCCAAACCTTTTATCAAGCCTAAAACATAAGTTCAAACTCGACTCATTTAACTAAACAATCTTTATTTCTATTTCAGTTTGGCTCATTTACAAATTAAGCTTGAGCCGAGCTTTTTATTGAGCCTAATGAGTTTTTATCAACCCTGGAACTAAAACCCACGCTCGACTCTTTTAAATAGCCCATTTTTCTATTTTTTTAAAACCTAAAAATAATATATAACAATTGCTAAATATATATATACATATTTATTAAGAAAAAATTAATTTTTTTAAAAACTATATACTAATATATCATAAATATAGAACTTATGAATTTGCTAACGATTTTATTTTCACGATACACAAATACTACCAAACCAGCTCATCTTTGATGCTTAGCAAGATATCAAAACTAGATCTATTATTTTTATGCCATTCTTAACATTTTTATTCATATTATGTCAATATAGGTTCATCAATACTTACAAGAAATTGAAATTTTACTTGAAAAACGCAAAGCTAAATAGAAACATAAGAGACAACTCAAATAATAATGTCTAATAAACTATGAATTTGAAAGATATGAAATAACAAATATTTAGCTGGTTCAGTATTAAAAATAAAAATAAAAATAAAACATTTTACAAAATCTATAACTTCGAGGAATCACATAAAATACTGAATCGTCACTTTTTTGACATTTTGGGTCTGTGTGGATTGTGAGAATTTTATCTATCATAAATCTATATCATATCTAAATTTGTAATTTATCTGTATCGTATTTCTATCATAATTGTTTCTTCAATTTATGAGTAAAACTGTCAGTTTTTCATCAGTATTTATTTCTTAACAAAATATGTTTGAAAACAACAAAAATATAATGCTAAAATGACCATAATCATGTGGCGGATGTTGCATAGCAAAGAATGCAAAGGCAATAAAGATGGAGAATTGGTATATACTTATTTTTTCATTAATATTATTTTATAAATTTTGATAGATTATGTATAAGAAACCATAAAATAAATACCCTATATATATTAGAGTATAGGTTTTAGGATAGATACAAGATATGAAGACTCCATAAGAATACCTATACCTGACCTTCTAAGAGTAGGATCAAGGAATTTCATATTCGTACCTTACCCTTTTAACCCTCAATATCTATCTAGACCTTAGCCGGTGAAGTGGGATATGGATGATTAGCCTACATGATAGAGTCAGATGCTCACCTTTCATCATAGATATGATAGGATATAGATTATTTAGTTTTTTTCCTAAAGAAAGTACCTTTTTTTTTTTTTTCAAATGTGTTTGACATTTTATTTATTATTTTACGAAGATATATATTTTAAACCTATATTGAAATGATAATATTCACCAGTTAAACAGACATAATATCAATTAAAATAACGATTCGTACATGTATGTTTGCACAAAACTTAGTACTTAAATAAATGAAGAAGCAACTCTAAATTTGGCCTTTTATTTCCTTATGCTAAGATTCTATTCTCTGTTGGTTTAATCACTAAATCTAGATCATAGAAATTAACTAATCTAGTATAGGGAATAATGTTGTCCATGACTTTATCGATAGACCAAGCACGTTTGAAGAGTTATACATCACATGTCATGTTTCCAAGGAGTTCTAGCCCTTTTAGAGTACCTCAAGATCTATCTGAAGCTAGAAACGAAGTTTGATGTACTTTGTTTGGATGTCTTCACTATAGCATTTGAACAAAGTCCAATACAAGGGTATTATTAGCTACTAATCTAGTTTACTTAAATGTATCGTTAGAGCAATGAGCAAACTTCTAATCCTCTAACACATTGAGCAAACTATTGAGTCATTTCACTCAAAGCCAATGTGACGCAGCGAAAGATAGAGGAAAATTATCATATCCCATTGATTCACACAAAAACATCGAGATACAATCTTTAGTTACCCATTGATTCTATAAATACCTAGTAAATGACATCTAAATTCGAAAATAATTAAGGAATCCGAAGTTTCAGAAAAAAAAAAAATAGAGCAAACACGGCTCAAAATTGTATTATTGATGAAAAAACTGATCTCTTCTTGCCCTAGGGCATACATGCATAGGTAAGCTCAAAAGCTACGAAAATTAAGACTTAAAAACTACCAAAAATAGAAATGTTACAAAACTTACATAAACAAAGTAAATAAAAAGACAAATAAAACACTATAGATGAAAAACAAAATGGAATTGTCTATAAAATGTTATAACACATATAAAGCTTTCATACAGTAGAAAAATGTCATTTTTAGGGCTTAAATGTAGGGGTGGGCATCAACCAGTTAACTAGTCCATGACCCTATTTTTTGAACCTAACCATTACAATTGGTTTTTTAAAATGTCAAACCTAAACCGGTTTATTATTAACAGTTAACTATCTTAACCGTTAACCATTTTTTCGGTTAATATTTTTTAGTTTTCAGTTTTTAAGCGTTTAACATAATGGCTAACTAAAAGTTGCAATTAACCATATTTCTAGTTAGTGCATGAAAAATTAAACCAAATTTATATGCTATTAAAACCTATACTATTATGAAATTAGATCCTATGTTCAAGCAAAATTCCCTTTTTGACTGTAAAATCCCAACCAAGCTGATTTGTCTATATGCTAAAAGCCAGTGCCTAGAATTTTTTGAAATAGATGTGTATGAACTCATAAAAAATAGTGACACTAATCAAAAAAGAAAATGAAAGTGGTCAGAGAATGTAGAGAAAGATCTTAGCCTTATATCTTTTGGAGGTATATCTACTATATATTCCAAGAAGGATACGGACCTTATATCTTTTGGAGAGTCAACAATCACCTCAAATTTGCACCAGCTCACTTATTTAAAAAAGTCCATAAAGCGGACATCATGAGTTGTTCATATGCAAAAAAGAAGAAGGAAAAAAAAATTGATAGCACATAGAATATAAAAAATCCTCACCCTTAAAGAGGCATGGCAACTACAAAAGAAGCACAATACAAACACAATGATGACGACGACCAACAAAGATGATGAGTCGATGGCTAAACGAAGATAAAGATTGAAGACAAAGGCAGACACTAGAATTGGAAAGTGATTTACCCAGAAGAAAAGGAATGCAACAGAAATCAATAGTGATTACATTAGCGTTTTAACTTTTAATACCTTAGCCTTTTATATATTTAAAAAAATTAATTATATATAATATTATATATGTATAGATATCGGTTAACCATTAACCGTTGATTTTTCATAGTTGCAAGCTGAAACCGAAACCAAAAACAGGAAAAAAATTAAAACCATGAACCTAAACCGAAATCAATGGATTGATTAACCATATTTTTCGGATTGGTTTTCCGTTTTTGGCTCGGTTTTTTGGTTTAATCGGTTTTATTGCCTACCCCTACCTAAATGATGGAATTTGCTGTAAAACCAACATCTCTCAACACCAAAGATGATGATTTCTTCCTGCTAGTTTGCTTCATTCAAGATAAGGACTTCAAATAGAAAAATTGTCACTGTTAAGTCTTTGTCTCATTTTGTCGTATATTTGCCCCTCACTCCTTCCACCCCATCACAACACTATCAGGGTAGTCACAACGTACTTATGTTGTAGTTGCATTTTATTGAATTTATGTTAATCTTGAATAACTAGTTTCTAATCCATATATTTTTACTTCATTTATAGCAAGATAATTGGAGCAAGGTACTACCGAGCTAATGGTGATTTTTCAAAAGATGATTTCATCTCTCCAAGAGATTCTAGTGGACATGGTACACATACTGCTTCAACTGTAGCTGGTAATCCAGTAAGTGCAGCTAGTTTGTATGGTTTTGCTTTTGGCATAGCTCGTGGAGGTGTACCGTCAGCTCGCATAGCAGTCTACAAAGTATGCTGGACCAAGAGTTGCAATACTGCAGACATTTTAGCGGCATTTGATGATGCAATTGCTGATGGGGTTGATATTATTTCTATTTCAATCGGATCAAGGACTGTACTAGACTATTTTCAAGATCCAAAGGCAATAGGTTCTTTTCATGCCATGAAAAAAGGAATATTGACATCAACATCTGCGGGAAATAATGGTCCGAAACATGGTTCTATCACTAATGTTGCCCCATGGACTTTATCTGTAGCTGCTAGCACCATTGATAGGAAGTTCTTTACAAAGGTGAAGCTTGGGGATGATAATATATACGAGGTATGGTTTTATATGATTACACATGTTTTTTAACCTTTCAAGATTTGTATGTTTTGCAAACGATGTTTGGCTCAGTTGATAAGGACTGGAGCTTGGCTTATTTATAGACCTAAGTTCAAGGCCGTTTGCCAATGTAAGGATATTGTTGGTTGGTCGCTTTGCTACAAGACCTTAAGTGGCAGCAGGTAGGGTCGAGGCTAGAGCAGAAGCTCCCAAATCGATTGAGGGGGCAAAGCTCCGCTGTCCTGAGGTGGTAAATGGGGTTGAAACCACTCAAAATTTTTTAAAGGTCCAAAAAAAAAAAAAGATTTGTATGCTATAACATCTAATTTATTAACAAATTATGACTTGTTTATAGGACAATAAACCCTCAGATACTATGCACTTTGACATCTCATAAAATTATTAAAATATTTTAGATTGATTATTATGTTCACTAGCCAGTTTGTGATTGAACCTTTAAGGTCATGCAAAGTAAAATTTTCCATAAAAAAGTTACCTTGATTAAAAAAAAATTAGGAGAATAAATATTTTTGAAATGGCCATTAATGTAGGGAGTTTCTATAAATACTTTTGATCTGGGAGGCACCATGTACCCGTTGATTGATGCAGCAAATGCTCCAAATATCAGTGGCAATTTCACTTCGGCTGCATCCAGGTAAGATTTCATATCCAAATTCTATGTTCTTCAACTCAGGCATGATTTGTTCATTTATTTGAACCATTGTAATATTCTGTTATGGAAAAATAAATGCAGAAAAAAGCCTTCAATGGATTACATTTCATATACCTAAGGGGTTACTAACTTATTAAAAACATTAACCTAGTTAAGTTTGGTTAATAAACATCCTTTGAAGGTCGATCTATTTCATTTTTCTTTTTCTTTATGTACTTTCTTATTCTGAGTTAACCTTTATATAATGTTTTATTAGATCTAAAAGATTACTCACGCAAGACATGTAGACCCAGGTATTGAAATTGAAGAATTGAAAGAGAAGGACTTTCGAAACTCGTTTTCTTTTCACTTTTTTCTTTTTTCTCCTTTATCGCACATGCAATCTATAAATGTTACAACATATAATAGGCATAGTAATGTTGTTTAGGATTAACCCTATTTATTGATAATAAGGTTTAGATGATTACTATAAGCATCAATTAATTTTTAGATCTAGGGTGTCAGTTGAAGAGATTTATTTTGTTTCAAAAAATTACTAGCTTTATTTACTCGAGTCCGGCATTGAAAGATTCATAAATCATGTCTCTTCCAGATTCAGTATATATATATATATATCGCCCAGCTTCAAATGTCTTTGTAACACCAATACGAAGTATCTCTGTGTATCTCGTCTTTCAAAAAATCGTTCCACATATTGTGAAGAAAAAATGATTTCATCAAAGTAATTGATAAGTCCAATTAGATCTAAGGTCTGAAATTTATGATAGAGAATTTATTCGTTCAAGAGTATATAGGATGTTCGGCAAAAAAAAAAAAAAAAAAAAAAAAAAAAAAAAAAAAAGGAGTATATAGGATGTATTTCTGTTAAAAATACAGAAGAATTCAGCTTAAAGGAATGATATGCATCCTTTGACTATTTAATTTGAATTCAATTTTATTTTATTGTCGCCAAATTAAATAGGTTGATTACGAAATATATTAATTTATGTTTTCAACCTTTTTTTTTTTTTTTTTTTTTTGCGCTCCTTTACACTTTGTACACATATGATTCATCTTTTAGAACATTTTAATTAGACATGATAAATAGGTATGTGAAATATATGTGGACAAAACACAAAAAAAAAAAAAAATGATCCATGAACTCTTCCCTCTTTATTTTGTCTATCCTAGAGGTGTTTATTTTTCTTTTCGTTTTCTTTTTCTTTTTCTGGTCCCACATGCATTTCTTATACTATATTAAACCTCCAACTAAACACATGTATGGAAAAGTGTAATATACAATTTAAAACTCCATAAAATGTGAGCTTGGTTATCATTATAAATTGTGCAAAAGAGTATATGCAAGTGATCAAGATTTGAAACCTTCAGACTTATCAAAAAAGTAAACCATAATAATAATAATAATAATATGGTAATGTATACTGTCAATCTCATGACACAAATTGTTGGTGAGGATGTTTGTGCATAAATCATCAATCCAAACCTATTGAGCTAGTATTTGATTAGTGACAATCCGTTCATGCACAAAGTCATAGTCAATATCAACGTGTTTTGATCAGTCATCACTAATAGGTTTTCTATATATGTGTATATATATATATACACACAAAAATACATACCACTATGATTGTGATAATATAGAATGATAGGATGATAAATGGTGTCTCTGTTGGGATATCGAGCACGCAGCGGAAATAATAAAATAGATACGAGGCGGATAACAATTAAATAAAATAAATAAATAAAATACGAGCAAAGCAATTAAATAAAATAAATGACACCAGAAATTTAACGTGGTTCACCCTTTGAATAGGCTACGTCCACGGGACCAACTCCGAAAAATTCTTCTACTATAACAATAGTAGGCTTACAAGAGAGATAAATACAAATAATTGAGATAAAATCAAATAAAATAGTGGCTCACAAGTGTTTCCCAAACACCCCAAAATATCCTCACTATTTTATCACTCCCCAAAAATATCTCTCTCACACAAATTAATTCTCTTCAAGCAAAAACATTTGCTTGGAACTCACTCCCATGAAGAATACTCACGGAGACAGAAGTTTGAAAACTCACAGAAGACCTCTTAATACCCACGGAGACAAATGCTATCCCATTTTGCAGGAGCTTCATTGCCTTTTATAGGCAAATATGGACATCAAAGTCGGTTAAAAAACCGACTGAAATTTGTTGGAGCCAGCTGCGAAGAGAATTCTCCAGAAAGGGCCAGCTTGTTCCTCGTCGAAGATTGACTGGAAATCATCCGAAATTCCAGCTTGCTTTTAACGGCTACGTAACGTAGCCAATTCGACTACTATTTTCTTTTTTTTTTATAATTAATAATAATAATAATAATCCATATAGGAGGGATACACAACAATTCTCCCCCTCCCGACTATATGGAGAGTTCCACCAATCTAGCTGCTAATCGACAGTAATCAAATTTGTCTCTTGGAAGGACCTTAGTCAACATATCTGATCCATTTTCATCAGTATGGATCTTTTCAAGCTGTAATAGCTTCTTCTCCAATACATCCCTGATCCAGTGATATCTCACATCAATATGTTTTGATCTGGAATGAAAGGAGGAATTCTTTCCAAGGTGAATTGCACTTGACTGTCACAGAAAAACTCATACTTCTCTTGGTGAAACCAAGTTCATTTAAGAACTTTTTCATCCATAGCAACTCTTTACAAGCTTCAGTTGCTGCAATAAACTCTGCTTCAGTTGTTGAAAGTGCAACACATTTTGTAATCTGACTGCCATGACACAGCTCCTCCTGCAAATAAAATCAAGTATCCTGATGTAGACTTTCTCGAGTCAACATCGCCAGCCATATCTGCATCTGTGTAACCAATTAACACAGGTTTTTCATCTCCAAAACACAAGCACATTTTGGAGGTGCCACGTAGATATCTAAATATCCATTTTACTGCAGCCCAGTGTTCCTTTCCAGGATTTGAAAGGAACCGGCTCACTACTCCAACTGAGTGAGCAATATCTGGCCGTGTACATACCATAGCATACATCAAACTTCCAACTGCTGAAGCATATGGAACCCTGTCCATCTCCTCCTTCTCTTTCTCAGTAGAAGGGCACTGTTTGGAACTCAATCTAAAGTGATTAGCAAGAGGACAACTAACCGCTTTAGCTTTGTCCATATTGAACCTTTGAAGTACTTTCTCAATGTACTTCTCTTGAGACAACCATAATTTCTTGGCATCCCTATCTCTTGTTATCCTCATGCCAAGAATTTGTGTTGCTGGCCCTAAGTCTTTCATAGCAAAAGACTTACTCAACTGCTTCTTCAGGTTATTGATCCTGGAAATGTTCTGGCCAACAATTAACATATCATCCACATAGAGCAATAGAATAATAAAATCATCATCAGAGAATTTCTGCACAAAAACACAGTGATCTGAAGTAGTCTTCTTGTAGCCTTGCTCCCCCATAACCGACTCAAACTTCTTATACCACTGTCTTGGTGCCTGTTTCAAGCCATACAAGCTTTTCTTCAACTTGCAAACATAATCCTCTTTTCCTTTTACTACAAAACCCTCTGGCTGCTCCATGTATATCTCTTCCTCCAAATCACCATGAAGGAAGGCAGTCTTCACATCCATCTGCTCGACCTCCAGGTCAAGACTTGCTGCTAACCCTAGCACTGTTCGAATGGATGTCATTTTCACTACTGGTGAAAATATCTCATCAAAGTCAATCCTTTCCTTTGGCTAAATCCTTTAACAACTAATCTGGCTTTGAATCGTGGTTGAGAACTGTGTTCATCATGCTTTATCTTGAACACCCACTTGTTTTTCAAAGCCCTCTTACCTTTTGGTAACTTCACCAGCTCAAAAGTTTCATTTTATGCAAGGATTTCATTTCATCTTGCATAGCCTCGATCCACTTCCTTTTGTGTTCATCATCCATTGCTTTAGCAAAGTCTTCTGGTTCTCCCCCGTCTGTCAGTAACACATACTGATTTGTAGGATATCTAGTAGAAGGTTGTCTAACTCTAGTAGATCTCCTCAATTCTGGAGAACCCATTGAGAGCTGGTTGATCATGAACACCATCATCATCATCAGAATCATCTGATGGAAACCCAATGGGAGCATCTGTATCACCTGTCTCAGGCTGGTCATTCTGTATTTCATCTCCAACCTCTCTTGGCACCATTGTTGGAGGTACCAATTCTAAGTCTGTTGTACTGCTGCTAGACCTGGAAGCATCTTTATGAGCCTTCTCTATGTCCTCAATGGTCTCATCTTCAATGAACATTGCATCACGGCTTCTCATAAGCTTCTTCTGAACTGGATCATAAAACCTATAGCCAAACTGATCTTGACCATAGCCAATAAACACACATTGTCTTGTTTTGACATCAAGTTTCGACCTCTCATCTTTTGGAATATGCACAAAGGCTTTACAACCAAACACCCGCAAATAATCATAAGAAACATCTTTTCCTGACCATACTCTTTCAGGAGTATCAAACTGTAGAGGAACACATGGTGAAAGGTTCAATACATGAACTGCTGTCAATATAGCTTCACCCCAAAACGTATTTGGCAACTTTGCATGTGAGAGTAGGCATCTAACTCTCTCCATCAAAGTCCTATTCATCCTCTCAGCCAAGCCATTTAACTGCGGTGTCTTTGGAGGTGTTGTTTGATGTCGAATACCATGCTCATTACAGTAAGCATGAAATGGTCCAGTGTACTCTCCACCATTGTCTGTTCTGATACACTTTAACTTTTTGCCAGTTTGCCTCTCAACTAGAGACAAAAATTGCTTGAAGGCATCCAATACCTGATCTTTAGACTTCAAAAGGTACACCCATGTCTTTCTAGAATGATCATCAATGAAAGTCACAAAATACTGAGCACCACCAAGTGACTTTGTCATTGGCCCACATAAGTCTGAGTGTACTAAATCTAGTACATTCTTCATTCTAGAAGGAAGGGAACTTTTGAAAGCAACCCTGTTTTGCTTTCCTGCCAGACAATCAGCACACTTCTTCAAATGAACTTGATCCAATCCAGGTAATACATTCTTTCTAGCCAAACGAGTCATACTTTTCTCACTCATATGACCTAGACGTTTATGCCATAACTCAACTGTATTATCATTCTCCACTGCATTCACTGCATCTTGGGAGAGCTTTGCTTTCATAAAATACAGTTTAAAGAATTGCTTTCCTCTAGTTACTACCAAAGAACCTTTGGTAAGCTTCCATTTGCCATCAAAGAAGGTATTGCAGTAACCTTCATCATCCAACCTACTAGAAATCAGATTTAAGCGCATATCTGGAATATGCCTTACATCCTTTAGGATTAATCGTGTACCATTCTCTGTCTCCAAATACACATCTCCTTTACCTGCAATTTTTGAAAAATTCTCATTTCCCATTCTCACAACACCAAAATTACCTGGTGTGTAGGATGAGAAGAATTCCCTTCGAGATGTAGCATGAATGGTAGCACCACTATCAATTACCCAGCTTGTCTCATGGATAGCAAGATTGACCATATCATCATCATCATAGACAAGGTTAAACTCCTCGACAACATTCCCTTGATCATCATCACTGCTGTCATCTTTCCTTTGTTCTTTACCTTTGTTCTTCTTTTGATCTTGCTTAAACTTCCGGCAAAACTTCTTTATATGACCCTTTTTCTTGCAGTAATGGCACTCAACATTGGCATATTTATTTGACTTTCCTCTACTCTTGTCCTTTGATCTTGGACCTCTAGACTGACTCCTCCCCCTGGATTCTGCAACAAAGACTTCTTCCTTTGATGAAGAAGACCCTTGTGTTCTTCGTCTCATTTCTTCATTCAAGACTCCACTTTTAACAAATTCCATATTTACTATACCTTTGGTGCAGAATTTGTAAGTGAAATCTTTAAAGTCTCCCAGGACTCTGGTAAGGATGCTAGAATTAAGAGACGAGTACTTCATTGTCAAAATTTATGCCCATTCTTGACAATTGCTCCACAATCCCTTGAAAATCATTCAAGTGATCTGCCATTGACATACCTTCCCGATACTTCATCTGGAGCAACTTTGTCAAGTAAAACAATTTGTTGTTGCCGGTTTTAGAAGCATACAACTCCTCTAATTTGTTCCATAGAGTTCTTGCATGAGTCTCATTACAAATGTGATTATACACATTGTCTTCGACAAACTGTCGAATAAAACCACATACCTGCTCATGTTCAAACTCCCATTCCTCGTCTGTCTTGTCCTCGGGTTTAGTAGTACCAAACACCGGCAAATGCATCTTTGTCACGAACAAGAGGTCCTTCATCTTGCTTCTCCATATGTGATAATTTGTGCCATTTAAATTGATCATTTTGCTCGTCCTCGCCTCCATGATTCAAATGAATGAATAATAATCTAACTTATTTTCTGATGTGGAGGATCCACAATTTAGTGGCAACCACAGAGCATACGATAAGTAGATATATTCACCCAAACCTTGCTCTGATACCAGTTGTTGGGATATCGAGCACGCAGCGGAAATAATAAAATAGATACGAGGCGGATAACAATTAAATAAAATAAATAAATAAAATACGAGCAAAGCAATTAAATAAAATAAATGACACCAGAAATTTAACGTGGTTCACCCTTTGAATAGGCTACGTCCACGGGACCAACTCCGAAAAATTCTTCTACTATAACAATAGTAGGCTTACAAGAGAGATATTTTTGGGGAGTGATAAAATAGTGAGGATATTTTGGGGGTTGTTGGGATATCGAGCACGCAGCGGAAATAATAAAATAGATACGAGGCGGATAACAATTAAATAAAATAAATAAATAAAATACGAGCAAAGCAATTAAATAAAATAAATGACACCAGAAATTTAACGTGGTTCACCCTTTGAATAGGCTACGTCCACGGGACCAACTCCGAAAAATTCTTCTACTATAACAATAGTAGGCTTACAAGAGAGATACAATACAAATAATTGAGATAAATCTAAAATAGTGGCTCACAAGTGTTTCCCAAACACCCCAAAATATCCTCACTATTTTATCACTCCCCAAAAATATCTCTCTCACACAAATTAATTCTCTTCAAGCAAAAACATTTGCTTGGAACTCACTCCCATGAAGAATACTCACGGAGACAGAAGTTTGAAAACTCACAGAAGACCTCTTAATACCCACGGAGACAAATGCTATCCCATTTTGCAGGAGCTTCATTGCCTTTTATAGGCAAATATGGACATCAAAGTCGGTTAAAAAACCGACTGAAATTTGTTGGAGCCAGCTGCGAAGAGAATTCTCCAGAAAGGGCCAGCTTGTTCCTCGTCGAAGATTGACTGGAAATCATCCGAAATTCCAGCTTGCTTTTAACGGCTACGTAACGTAGCCAATTCGACTACTATTTTCTTTTTTTTTTATAATTAATAATAATAATAATAATCCATATAGGAGGGATACACAACAGTCTCCTACCTCATGAGTGAGACTATAATTCTAAGTGGCTCCGTGACGACATATGCTAGATCTTGGTATATAATTTCTTTAAAGCTCTTGGATGTATAGCTTGTTTCTTAATGCCAGGAAATGATGTTTTGACAAAGGAAGATAGTATGCCCCATGATGGATCAATGAATATATAGACAACTAACCCAGTATATATCAAAAAGGTATTTAAAGAAGTACTAAAAGAGTGTTATGAAGTTATTAGAGAATAGTTTAGTTGCCTACATATAATTAAAAGATGCAGAAGTTAAAGATTAATTGCAAAGTTGATATACGATCTGATGAAAGTGATGAACTATAGTGCTATAATTATGCCAAGGTAAGCAAGAAGGTTGGGTAGCAATAGAAATGTCATTTAAATAGATCATGGGTAAATTGAGATTGATTTGATGAAATTGGAGGCCGTGTGGAGTACGATTGACATGATTACTTAGAAGTAGGTTTAGATTACCAATTCTTTATTGTAAACTTAAGGGAAATAATATATATTATGGGTAAGGATGGTAAGATTATTAATAGTTAGAATAGCATCATCAACCCAAAGAGTAGAACAAAAATGTTGGTTGGACATGGATGCTTGTACTTTACTCTATTGAAAACTAGTGTAGAAGGCAAAACTAGGGAGATTTTTTTGAATTGACAAACATGATGGAGCTAATAAAGGTGAACAAACATAGGAGGCTATTTTGTGAATATGGTTACATTTTTTATGGTTATGAAGGAAGCCATTTTTAGCATTGAGTTGACAAATGACCCTGTAGAAGGAGATGGGAAGCAAGTGAATAAATTAAATGGTGCTAGGGATGGTAATAGTACTAAAATTGTCATTATAGTCAATACTCATACTTTGAGTGAACCATTAGGCCATAAAACGATCTTTATATCTCCTAACATAGCTCTTGGCATTGAATTTAAAACGATTACTCCATGAACTACTAACAATATTTTAGCATGGCTACGGGTTAAAGGGATTACTAGGGGCATATGTGTCAGGCTGAAGCCATGGTGGCGCAAATATGAAAATGGTTTCCTAAACTTGGTGAAAGTGATGGTAATCGAGGAATTAATGATGTTAGGTTCTGCTAGGTTCGTGGAGATTCCACTTAGTTGTCTGTTTAGCTTCACTGTCCATAAATAAGTGATAATAGAGTGATAATTGATGTGTCCTCCACTAGGGTTTATTTTTTCTTATTAATTTTCTAACATTTTCAAGATTGCACACATGTACAATGTTAATAGTTGATAGAATATGAACCTAGATGTCATTAACTGCGTGAAAAAGAATATATGTACACCAGTGATCGATGTTTGTAATCCTCAAACATGTAAAATGAATACTTTATCGTTATAATGATAATAATAATACTAATTATTCATAAGCAAAGTAAAGAAAAAGAGGGAAATATATTAATATATTTTCTATAATTAGCCCAATCATATATAAAAACAAAAAGATTACATTGGCAAGAGCCATCTTAAGTGCAAACACTTTGAGCAATTGCTTTCAAAACTTGTTTACAGGTTGTGCTACGTAAATTCATTGGACTCGAGTTTGGTAAAAGATAAAATTGTATTTTGTCACGCCGTAAACGGTTCAGGACCGTTTTATGCTGGTGCAAGTGGTGCCATTATGGTTGGTAATGACGCTAGGATGGATTCTGCTAGGTCTTTCCCGTTACCTGCTTCTCAGTTACGCAGGAAAGATGGAAGTAACATCTCCTCGTATATAAACAGGACAAGGTATTTATACATCTCATTTCATATGGAGCCAAATGAAGCTTTGTAGCTTAGCATGTAAAGTGGTTGGACTCATATTTCTGTCTTTACAGCAACCCATCAGCCACAATATTCAAGAGCTACGAGCAAAATGACACACTTGCGCCTTATGTGGCTACATTTTCATCTAGAGGTCCTAACCCTATTGAGCAGGATATACTTAAGGTAACTCACATTTTTTAATAAGTGGTGTTTATTGTATCGAAACAACCTAAGAGCGATTTTCTAAATCTGTGGAGTTTTTTTTTTTTTTTTTTTGGTTAAAACGTAAATACACCCCAACACCCACTATTGAGGAAAGTTTGACAAGCCCTTTAAATTTTAATGTGTAGCCTTCATTCTCGATAACTTCAGAAAATGTTTACACATTTTAAACTATTGTTAAAGCCCGAAATGTTTTGCTTTTTGTGGTCACTATAACTTAGGTTTTTAGATTCTAGTAGGGATTTGGTAAAAGTTATATGAGAGGATAAATTGACACTTCGAACATTTAGCTGCCTATTTGTACTTTGCTAGTAGTTCAGACTATATGCTTTAAATTACGCTTTCTTATTTTATTTATTTATTTATTTATTATTATTTGCAATAGCCCGATTTAAGTGCTCCTGGAGTAGACATTTTAGCTGCCTGGTCGCTAGCAATTCCAGTAACTAAAGTCAAGGGTGACAAACGATTTGTGCCTTACAACATTATTTCTGGCACATCTATGGCATGTCCGCATGCTTCAGCAGTTGCAGCTTATGTTAAATCTTTTTATCCAACATGGTCTCCTGCTGCCATTAAGTCTGCTCTTATGACTACAGGTAACAATAATCTCCATACTATTATCACCTTATCCAATTATTATCCAAAGTGATCCATATCTGAGATTCATCCTCATCATGTAGCTAGACCAATGAACGCCACTCTGAACAATAATGACATTTTTGCATTTGGGACTGGTCATATTGATCCAAACAAAGCTTTAACTCCTGGGTTGATATACGATTCCGACGAGAATGATTACATAGGATATCTTTGTGGAAAAGGTTACAACCAGGCTACACTAAAGATGATCACAGGCAACACGAGCATCAATTGTTCACAAATCAATCAAACAGTCTGGGATTTGAACTACCCTTCATTTGCATTGTCTGCTTCTTCTACCGCTTTTGTCAATCGAACATTCACAAGAGTTGTGACGAATGTTGGATCTGCTACATCCTCTTACCACTATATATTGAGCTCTGCACCTTCTGGGATTAAAATTAATGTCAGCCCTAATGTTTTAACCTTCACTTCACTTGGCGAGAAGCTGTCGTTTAAGCTTACAATTGAAGGAAACATGGTTGCTCAATCCATAATCTCAATTTCTTTAATATGGGATGATGGACAATACCAAGTACGAAGTCCCATAGTTATTTATGCTATGTAATGAATATTAAAACACCCTTCAAACTATTATGCGTGCTAATTTCATTGACGATGATGCTACTCTTTGTTATATTAAATAAAGCAGAGTGAAACGTCAATGTAAGTACATTATATTGTGGTTTGGCCTATACTTTAGAATCGATGCAATCTATGTCTATTATATTCAAGATGACTTATCTTGAATTCCTTTAATATAAAAGACAATGATGGTTCTACCATTGGGGGACATGCATAGGAACTAATGAGTTATTTCTTTTCTCTATTTTGGTGCTTTCTTATTAGTCCAGTTATAGACTATTGTAGACATTATTTATTCAATTTGTATGTCACACCCTAGGTGGTATCCTACAGGTTATAGCGCCATGTAAATTGAACCTAGGAATGATAACCTTGTCACTGAAAGGCTCCTAATAGGCTGTATAAGGCGTACACAAAAAGGATACCACTAAGTAAGCAAATCAATGATGGCATCAACATGATAAACAAAGTCCAAATAAATAAAGCGTAGTATTGTAAGAGTGATGAGGATTTAGTGGGTTCCACTAAAAGTATGACGCTAAACATTTTGATAGTAATGTATCTAATTTTTAAAACCTAAATAGGTTATCCATATTAAATTATGACATAAATAAAAGACAAAAAGACAACTAGGATCCCTAAGCATATAGCATTCCATTTAGTCCTTGAAGCTCGAGCAACTAAGCCGCAATGTAACTCTCTATGTATATACTCACCTATAACAAATGAAATTTGAAAGGGGGTAGGCTACAACCAGTTTAGTGAGATATTCCTTTAACTTGCAACTTTCACATATGTTATTAATTAAAATTAAAATTAGCACACATATGTAATGCCAATGCAACACACACATGAACACATATATGCAGTCATCCATAACTACATATAGTATATATTTACGCCCTCCATAACTACAACTAAGGAGTCAAATCCAAGAATTCATGATCATATCCCCTGTCAACTGATAAGGGTCATTTACTTTATGAAATTGGGGCTCAATTATGTTTAATTCCTTTTGAGTATGCGTAAAGTTGAGGAATCTAGTACTTAATGCTTAAATATGTTCATTTCAAGTAACTAAGGGCGAATTCTCAATACTTAGGTTAAGAAAGATCATTTAGAGTTAAAAATAACTCATCATCACCCTCATCACACCCATAACGTGGATGGTGATCTCTGTATATTTGATTTTTTGGCTCATCACCACCCTCATCACGCCTGTTAAGAGAATCGTGATCGCCATCACCACCCCCATCACCAGTGGTGACACAGATGGTGATATAGACTGACTTAGTTGTTTTGCTCATCACCACCCTCATCATGCCTATGACATGGATGGTGATCTATGCTGATATTATTTTTAGGTTTATCTTTGCTCGAGTCAGGGCCATGATGGAGGTGATGATCTCTCTTGTTTCCACATCCAATTTAAAATAACCATTTCTTGAAGAAATATGAAGACAATTGAGACGAGGAAAAGATGCCATTCGTGTCTAGCCACTTAGGAATTATAATACAACATCCAAACATCGCATTAAGGGATCTAAATCATTTTGTACACACCGAACTAGTATAATTCAGTTTTGTTTGTAATGTTATACCTGTTGATGATTTCCATCAATATTTTATCATGGTGTAATGTACTCCTTGGAGATTCTTCAGAGAGAAGGAAGACTAGACGAGTTATTGTAATTGTTTTTGGAAGAATTCAGACACTTGCATCATTAAAATGGAGTTTTATTATGCTTTCTTTCTGTTTATTGTTTTCTTTTCTTCTTACATGATATATGTGTAGTTTTGCTTAGGCCTACTGTACCGTAACTGATAAAGTCATATTTTACTCACTTTTCATTGAACAAATAATGCATAATTATTATAGATTTTATAGAAAGCCTAAGGAAATTGTACTTAAGTGTGCTTAATTTGATAATTTAAGTCGTTGAAGGACTTATAAATCAAATACAAGAAATTGAGGTCTCTCAAAAGTTCCTTTAGGTGCCCTAATAATAGCATAATTGGTGAAACAAGCTCAACTGGCTTTAGTGGAACCATTGGCTACATCACTCCCGGTAACATTCTATTAAAAAGTTCAACTGCACCTTCATGTTTTTTATTCAATTTTGCTTCAATGGTGAAAACCATCTCATGTTTGTCTTTATGAAAATCATAACTATTTGTTTTTCAACGACATAATACAGAATGGGTTCTCATGTGTCAACAAAAGGGGATGTTTATAGTTATGGTGTCCTCTTACTAGAAATGTTTACTAGGAAGAGTTCAAGTTTCCACTAAAGCATGAACATCAATTGTTTTGTCAAGGCTAGCTTACCAAATAGAGTAACAAAAATTATGGATCCAACATTATATGTTGAAATGGAAGAGTTGTCTAATGCAAGAAAACTGGTTTTGAAGTGTTTGATTGTCATATTTGAGATTGGAGTTTCTTGCTCAATTGATTTACTAGTAGAAAGGAAAAGTAAGGGGATGTCGGTTCAAAGCTTCAATCTATAAAGAAAAATCTTCTTGGAAAATCTAACTTATAAGCTTAGTTGATCATCTAAAACAATCTCATAAGCAAAGTAAGTAATTTTCCTTCAAATTTATTTAACATTACAATCTTATGACATTTTGTAACGTTCTCACTTTATTTTTTCTTTTACTTTTTCAACTTTCTTTTGCTGAGCGATATAGAAATAAGGCAGTTGAATATTATAGGAAATTGCTCGTTCAATATGTCATTGTGTTTTAGCCATATGTGGAACAAGCATTTGGATTTCCCTTCATTATATAGTTTTCATAAGTCGAGACAATAACGATCCCATAATATGCATAGTATGGTACACATTTTATATTGGCTATCTGTATTGTTTTATTTCGATGACATGAGCAACAAGAGAATCTTCAATTGATAAAGGAAATACTAGTAGGAATGGCAATGGGGTTGACTAGGCCATAACTGACCCACTTGAGCTTGTTATGCCCCTTTTTATTTTTATTTTTTTAAAGGAAGACCAAACCACCATATTTCCTTTGATAATAAGAAAGAAAAGTAGCTGAAAGAAGACCCAAAATCGTTGCCAGAACCACCAATCAAGGGCGTATTTCAACTCTAGCCTGAATCATGCATCATAACATGTGTGGGTTGATAGATGTGCTCCTAAGCCTAATGATCCGAATTATAAATCTTTTATTGGAGTATTGATTTCCTCGTATTTATATACAACTTGAAATAAGAGTGTGTGATATGTATATAAAATGTTCAGATAAACACGTAGTCAATCATAAATTGTTCACAACTACAAATACATTAATGAACTTTAGACCTGTAACTATAAGAATCAAAAGGCAATCTTTTATATCAAATGGTTTTAAATCTCAAATTTACCTTCATAGTAGAGTAGGGGATTCTAAGTTAAAACAATACAAAGAGTATACATGATATGAGTCAATCGAAATTCTCAGCCTACAAATTAAATGAGGAGATCTTATAAACCATCAAATGTCAAATCTAGACCATACCTAATAAATTTACTTTTAAATATAATGGTTATGGAATAAAAATTTATCATGTATGTACTACACATCATCATGGCATATTTAAGGATACACATCTTCAAATCATTCTTAAAACCCAAAATCATTGCTAAATAAACCATAAATAGCAATTGTTTTGGGAATTTGATGATAGCTTAAGCCTTATGGGAGTATAAGTGTAGTTTAAGACTATAGCACGAAACCAGTAGTTAGAAGGTGTGGTCACAATTTTGTCTTATAATTATTAAATTACAAATCCACAAATATAAAAATAAATCCATAATATTAAATGAAATGGGCTTTTAGTATCTTACTTAGTTAAAAATATTATAGTAATGTAATGGATAAATAAAGATAGATATAAAAGTTGCTTGTGCAAAAACAAGTTAATATAGACAGATCCATCCTTGGCTTGCTGACTTGTACACTTCAGAAATGTTAGGTCTGAGCAAGACCAAATTAAACTGTGTCCTTCCATATGACAAAGTTAGTTTACTAGGCTTGTGAGGTTTGGTATAGGAAGAAATAGATTATCAGGCTTTATTTCTCCTTCAATGTATATCCTTCCATCTTTATCGGTGTTTGAGGTTGTCAATAACCTAATTCATGGAAGTCACGATTCTATTCAATACCTTTGCGAAAATCCAATATGTCCTCATTGTAAGAAACAAATATGAGGGAATATTCTTATTTTATTATCCAATTCCTCAAGCTGCTTACAACGAATCTACCATACAAGCTCATATTGTTAAAATGTTAATAATCTCATTCAATCATCATGGCACTGGAGAAATTGACGAGGAAGATTTTACACGCTTTTTTAACAAATAACACACTAATGTAGAAGAGTTGAACACATCATACAACAATCATGGAGTAATATTACCGAAGTGCATAGCAACTTGCAATTTGTTTTTCATCTAGACATGGTAAATAATAATATGATTAGACCAATTCCTACTCAAATCTCATAAAGTTACCTGTGTGAAATGGTGAATGAAACTTGCAAGCATAAGTTATGCCAGGAAAATATTTTGAAGGGATGATTCCATTTCCATTATATTTGGGTTTATTGCAAGGCATCAATTTGATGGTTTTTTCATGGCATAATTTATCTGGCCAGATGCCAAAACCCATGCGTGTTCCCCCAAATTAGCATTGCCTATCTGCAATACTATAATCCGATTAAAGAAAGCTTCTCATACTCTCTGACAAACTTGTGCCATGTTATATAGCCTTGTTTAAATTTAATTTTTTTTATCTTCCTCTTGCTTTCTTGTTAGTTAAAAAACACAAAATTCTTTTGAAGATCCTTTTATTAAGATTGTCTTGCCAATGTCTTCTACGAACTATTAATGGATTCTCTTCATCAAATACGCTTGGCAGCAGCAGCAGCAGCATTAATAGCTTTGGTTCAATTTACAAAGTCATTTTAGACATGAGTGAAGCAATTACACTTGTAAATGTATTTAACCTTCAAAGACAGTGCTTTCAAAGTAGCAGTAATAATAATAATAATTTGAAGGAAATATTATATTTAAGACCCCTGTAAATTTTTTAAAAATAAGGACACTGCACTTTTTAAAAATGCAACCAAGGCAGCGCCGCCGCCCAAACCCCCACCCCCCACACCACCCACACCCCCCCCCCCCCCCCCCCCCCCCCCCCCTCCCCGGCCACACACACACCCCCCACCACCACCCCAACCCCACAACCCACAAACCCCCAAAAAAATAAAAAATAAAAAATAAAATATGTGGGCCTATAATCAAGGTTGTCAAACTCACGATTCTATGTAAAATCGCTAGGAGGTCAGTAGAATCGGAACGTAAAATCGAAACGTAGAAACGTAAGTTTCTACAACCTTTGCAAAATAGCTTTGAAAAATTATGGAAATGCTTATAGAAGATGTAAAACACATAATGAATGTTAAAAAAAATAAAGAAATTAAGTTATCTTTTTTATAATTACTCTTAGTCTATAATATTACACCTATAAAAAAGAACGAATAAAGTCAAAATTAATTTATTTTCTATTACTTTGTTTCAAAATAAGTGATAAATTGTAGGATAATCAAAATTTTCAACTTATTAAATGCTTAATTATATAAATGAAATAAATAAGTTTTCTTGTTAATTTTATAGCTACAACTTAACTTGAATGAATTTCATAAATGTAGAATAAGGGTTTTCAGGGAAGGGAGGGAACAAGATAGAGAGACTGTGTGGATACCAAATAAATATGACAATAAGAAAGATATATCATTTTAATTCTTAACAGTTGATGAGCTTATAAATTTACATTCGTATTTTTTATATTTTAGCTTAATTAACACATATAGGTAGAATCGGTAAATTCGATTAAAATCGTAAGATTCTATCAAGTTTACATGTAGACTCGGTTGAAATCGTAAGATTCTACCAAAAAAAGATTCTATGCACGAGTCAACTCGGAATGACCTCCTAAAATCGTAAACTCGTAGAATCGTATAGGTAAAATCGCGATTTTGACAACTATGCCTATAATGTTTTGTCACATGGCATTTGATGCAGAAATATTTCGTTTATGTAAAGCGGGGGAACACACACTCACTCATCAATTTTCATGTCATTTAACATTTATCTAATAAAAATAAAAGCTTCTCAGGTGTCTTCCTAGTGTAATGACAATTCCTGCTTGTCCTAGTAGCCAGAGTCGGGTGATTTTTCATCGAATGAGAACGACGATTAGAAGATTTCACGCTTACGAAGATGTTAACCTACAATTTATTTATTTTTTTCCAAGAGTTGGTTTTTGGCCAGCTAACAAGAATTGCTTATTTATGAGTTTATTCAGTAGAATGACATTATTTATGAACGATTTTTGGACCTTGATGAATATTAGTAGCTATTTATTCATTTTCTTACCACATCAGCAGAATATTTCTATATCAAATGCCATGCAATCTGAGGCCCAAATATAAGGGAATCTGTCGTATTTTGAAAAAGGTAAGTATCATTTTTTTCATTTTTTGAAAAAAAAAAATTCAAGTTTAAGGGATGTTCATGTAATTTTCCTAAAAACCTTACACCGCAGTCACATCAAAATAGTCTATTCAAATATTGGTTTTTATGGAAAGGATTTAAAGGCTCTGTGGCTAATGGAAGCCTTGAAGATCATTGATGTCACTTGTGTACGAGTACGAGATTATCTTCACCTAAATTTAACATTCTTATATGATATATAGCTGAGTAACATTCGTCTAATAACGTACAATTGCTTGTGTGTCAAGCAACCAATGACAACATAAAATCATGAAAACGGCTAAATAAAGCAGAATTATCAAAACTTGCACAAAATCGAGGAAGGAAAATCCAAGTAGAATAGTTTTATGCCAGCCGGCCATTGCTTAGGTACATATGCAAGAATACAGCTGCATTATTTCATTGAATTGAGTAAAACTAAGTAAATTGGATGACAGAAGAAAATACAGGCAAAATAGTTCTATGCCAACCTTATTGCTTAGGTACACATGGGAAATATAGTTGCATTATTCCTTTGAATGAGCAAAATAAAGTAAATTGGATGACAACTTCAAAATCAACTATATAAATACAATCTACATAAGCGGTAAACGATATATGGCCCAAAATCAACTCTCATTTAATATAAAAAGAAAAAAAAAAAGGAAATGCTTTCTTTTTAGTGATCGTATGTCATACCTAGAAGCTAGTCACCACTTCATCTGCGAAAGGGAAGGGATATGGTAGGCATACAAGCAAACCCAAAAACAACACTAGAACTCCAAGAGCAATGTACTTCTGGTCAGGATCAGTTATTTCCTCTGAAAGAGGAGCAATTGGACCCCTTTGTAGAAAGAAAATCAAAACTACCCAGTAAAATGCCACATCGTTGAAAAGGGAGGATAACCCAAGAAGCACAATTGAGGCAGCTGTAAACCGAGATGAGACCTGCCGGATGAAAGTAGCATTAGATTTCAGGGTAGCATGGAAAAGTGCACCACAAGACAAAAAAAGGGGCCATCTATGCACCATTTTCTCTGATATAACCCACTATAGATGGCTTACCTTTCTACCCCAAATGGCAAATGATATTCGCCCACCATCGAGTTCACCCGCAGGAATGCTATTGAGAGCATTTATTAGAAGCCCAGCCCATGCCCATATAACTAGAGGGTTGACAGATATTGGGGTTCCTTCCTTAAGGGCTTCACCAAGAAGTAGCTTTGCTGTCAAGTAACAACAAAACATCATCTTTTCTATGCTCAGCATCTGACAAATCAGAAGCTTTTTATAATTGAGAAATATAACAAAATGCTTCTGTAGATGTATACTTTCAGTTTAAAAGATGCTCCGATACTAACATGTCCTGCAAGAATGGATGTGTATTCGTGTATCAAATACGCAACACAACAATAGAGGTCGATTCCATTCATAGTTTTCCTGTTAGAGTACATTTTACTTTCACCACCAATACCATATCTTTTTTCAATTGGCTTAGATATCTTCAAGGCTGCTAACAAAGGATCCAAAAGAATCGTTGGAGACCATTCATCACATGCTTCCCATATGCACATAATTTCTACCATTAAAGCCAAGGCATGCTACTCTGGTAGGTGTTTCACATTAATTCAGCACACATATCTGGATGACTTGTAGCAGTAACACTGGCAAGAGTTAAATAGAAAATAGTGATATTGAACACTGAGGAAGATCTTGGGTGAGCTTGTTATTATGGGTAACAGACATGACAAATAGATATATGGACCAAAGAGTATCTTCATGCAAAAGTAAGAAGAACCAACAAGGTAACTGATTCATGAAACAGAGTATTTACCTATCCCGCCAGCCAGCAGTGATTCATGAAACACAGAGGCATCAACTACAACTCCAATGCCATCTGTAGGTGGCAAAATGAACCCTAGAAGCAAAAGAACGAGACCCAAGGAAAACCCTGCAATTGGTCCTGCAGCTGCAACCTTCAGAAGATCCTCACGCTTGGGGACTATATTTCTGATCCTAGTTATAGCCCCAAAAGAGCCTATCTGCCACCAAAAGCGCTCATTAGACACTACACATGCTTATAACAAATACACAGAAACAAAGGCTATTTAATCACCATGTCTATGTAAGGATTTTTGCATTAACATTGTTTCAGTGTAAAGTTTCTGACATCCAAATCTTGATCAGGCAATGCTATCATCATGTATCAATGACTTGGTCCAACAGATGATAGGTTCATAATAAACCAACTTAAAATGTCAAGATAATTTCACAATGACCACAGAAGTATTCTTTTAGTTTTACATGCAAGACTACCTTAGGTACACAATAAATGGATTGGGGAACTCAGAGTTAAAGATTGATTTGATAAGGATTGATTTGATTGATGTTGTGTTCTATCTTAAAAAGCCCAGAATACCATGCAGAAAAGAATGTAGTAGAAGAAATTCTATACAAGTATGTTTCAATAACCACAAACAGATATGGGACATGATAAAGAGCAAAACGAGAGGAAAAAACTAAGCATTTCTAGATCTGAAGATGGATGACAACAGATCAGGCGCACAAGATGGATGCTGAAAGTGAAAGAAAAGTGGATGGAGATCATTCATAAATCATATTGAAATGAGAAGAATTTTAGATCTCCTCACATTTGTCTACTAGGTTAACTGAATACACCTTTATTTTAATGGACATGCCTACGATTAAACTCCTTTTCCTTGTAAGACTGGATTTCTCATTTTTGGGGGGGAGGAAGAGAAGAGGAGGGAGAGAAGGAGAAAGAGGCTGGGGGGGGTGGGTGGGGTTGGTGGGTGTTTGGGGCGGGGGGGGGTGGGTGTTTGGGGGTGTGGTGGGGGAAGGGAAGGTGGGGGTGAAGGGGAAGAGAGGAGGAGGGGGGTGGGTGTGCGTGTTTGGAGGTGTGTGATTTGATTCTAGTATGACAAAGACAAATAAACCACCAATAGAGGGTAAAACATACATCTAGTTTGGTCTTTAAATTCAATTGGGAATAGAATTAATGACATCATGACCCAAGGATAGTGGCACATTTTTCTCTCTCTTGCAAATGAAGAGAAGAACTAGAATTGCATTGAATGTTACTGTTCATGTCCCAAGGGGGAAGCCCTAGGTTTCCTTCTGGCACAAAAATGCACATAAACTGCACAGATTTTATGGTTCTATGTCAACATCTAACAGCACCTTGTCCTTACTGCTAGAAACTTGCAGGAGAGATAAAAATTACCTGCCAACTTGGAACAAAGTAAGGGACTCCAAGCTTGATACCAGAGCTATTTGCTGCTAAAATGTGACCAACTTCATGAATACCCAGGATGAAAGCAGTGACAAGGGCACCAGGTAGACCATTCTTCAACAAATCAATATCATCAAATGTAGACCTGAGACATTAGGTTTCAATATTATGATCAAAACTAGCCAATGCTTCATTTATCCTGCCCTGGACCAGGACATATTAAAAAATTATTCTTTTTATCTAAATAGATGCATGGAGAAAGGTAGTCATACAATAAGTTGGACTGCAGAGCAGGCACGTTTCTAAGCAGTAATGTAAATATTGTGACCACTCCAAAAGCCCCAGCAGCAAACCACTCAGGTACAGCTGCAAGAAAGAAACAGTATTAGCATCTAAAAAAACCATGAACATGCCAGAATTGTCACTTTAAACATATACAGATTACTCCTAGATTTAGGCAAAGACTTGAGTAACTACCAGTTGTCTCTGGCTGTAATATCTTCCTTGGAACAATAACAGCAACAGGTTTATTGTCCTCTGGATTGATCAAAAGAAAAAGCTCATATTGATCTCCAAACTTATTCTGTACATAGTTGAATAAAAGATTAGATAGAGAAAAACTATGATAAAATCATCTTCATGAATCAAGCACAAGAAATATCGAGACATATACCTTCATCCGAGTTGATATCTTTTCATAACTTTTAGCTGCCTGACCTCTCAAATTTCCTTTAAACAGTACTCCACCCTAGCAAAAGATAATTTGATGATATGGAACATTTGAAAATTTGAACCATTTTATTTTTACATGCAATAAAAATAGATGAATAATAAAGCAACACAACCACTTGTAATATTCGGATCAGCTTGCGCAAGTTCCGATTTGATTTTCTTTCAATTAATATAAGCCAGACACTACTTTGATGATAATTGTAACATCAACAAAGAGCGTCCCATTGATAATTTGTTACAGGATTTTTGTCACAACCTATTAGCCAACAAATCTGAAATAAAATGCTTCTTTCCTCATTTCCCTATGATGAATGCAAGTACAAGCTCATTCGAAAGAACTTCAAGATCTCTGGTCTAAAACAATTTTGATGAAAATTCCACACTATCTTTATTCCTAGGGGATGGCGCCACACAAATAGAACCATACGACAGTTACTAGAGGTTACTGCCATGTTACCACCCATTACAAATGTTTCTTACAAACACCGCCACCAGTATTGTAAAAGAAACTACCCTACTGCCCCTTCACATAACACAACTCTAATACATGTTAACAATAACACTACAATATCACACAAACAAACAACCATTACAAAGATACAATCACACCTAACAACAAATACTAACACGTAACATAATATTCCAAATATAGTTCACATTCCTTTTTTCCTTTATGCACATACACATGCTTAAAAGGCTGTATAACATAATCACTCTTGACTGGAAGAATCATGTTTAGTGGATGCAAAATATCTATGCCAGAGGAAAACATTCAATTTACTAGGCTTACCTCATATGGCTCCTCGCTAGTCACAAAAAAGGTGTCAAAGCCAAATACTTGATCCTTGAATACTTGAATTGTTTCCTTTGAGATCCTCATAGACTCATCCAGTTGTTGAGTCTGTAAAAAACAATAACTTGATAAAGAAGTTTATTTTATATGACTATGAGAACATACTCTTTGACAGAAAAAGCATAAGAACAGAAGGTATTAAAAAAGTTAGACAAAATAAGAAAAAAGAGAGAAAGGTATTAAAAAAGTTCCTTTTCCAAGGTTAAAAGGTGAAGCACTACAATATATACATGTATATATAACTCACCTTCAGACCAGGCAGAGGTGAGCCACTAGCAAATTGCAGATCATCTGTGCCCTGTTGAAAACACAATCTTAGCAATACAAAGACAATACAAAGGGTTAATGCAAAAGAGATGGGATGAACAGACTTTGGTTCAGACCAGGTCCATCAAAGGCAGCTTCTAACTATAAAATCTAAAATACTTCATGTGACATGAGGAATATTAAGAAAAAGCAACGGATTGGATTAATCTGATAGCATGGAACCAAAAAGTTCAGTCAATAAATACAAATTTCAAAAATATTTATAAATGCCCACAATACCAACGCAAGGTCCCTTCATATAACTTTTATCTTTTTGGAACAAATCATAGTTAAGCTGATATAAG
Source organism: Combretum micranthum (assembly GCA_024138025.1). NCBI lineage: Eukaryota > Viridiplantae > Streptophyta > Magnoliopsida > Myrtales > Combretaceae > Combretum > Combretum micranthum. Next base: position 500,040 of record JAMXBD010000905.1, on the reverse strand, counting down.
AACTCTCATACTAGAAGACTAGAAAGTAAGTCCTGGTAACTTTCCAAAGGTGCACTACGGTTCATGTTGTTAAATATCAAAAAGTAGGCAAACTATCACATCTAATCAGCAACATCTTTTTCTCTCTAGTAATTATCTAATCAGTGCTATCAGAAATCTTCAAACTCACAAATTATCACATGGCCACGCACTATATAAGTATAAAAAATCACCTGGAGGCCACTTTGATCCTGGTGTTCTGCCTCATTGTTGTTTATTGATTCAGTAGATGGTGTTTGGGACTCAAGCTGCTCAGATTGCATAAGGGAATCCATGGATGTAGGGTTTTGTCCATCTTCATGTGTTTCCTTTCCCTAATGATAGCCACATGAACATGTTTGGAAAATTTAGATAAAAATATTTATATAAAAGAAGAAGAAGAAGAGGAGGAGGAGGAGTAGGAGAAGGAGATAATGCACCATGTATAATGGTTATCTAGATGCTGCAAATAGCTAAGGAGTTGTCGGTCATGAAACACTCTCCAAAGCAGAAATTACACATATTAATTTTCACTGCTTGGTTGCACAAATGCATGCTCTCCAATTGAGCATTATAATCAAACTCACCGCTTCCAAGTGTGTCGCATCATAAAGATTGCTAGTCAATCATTTCCATGTAATCAAGGGACAACAGGACAACTCTATGGCATCCCACCTGTCCCAAACATAGACCTATAGGCTAACATGTCAACATGGTCTTTAATTTGAATTGACATGACAAATAGGAAATGTCTACTAGAGACCAGCATCTGTTTAAACATATAACCGCAGCCACTTTTTCTCAGAACATGTAGGGTTCTGAAATGAATTGTCAAGAAAGGTTTACTCCAGCTATGACTTTCTACAATACAAGTGATGAAACAGAAACCAAAATGCAGTGCCTACTTTAATTTATTTTTTTTTTTTTTTTTTTTTTTGGACCATAAACTCATCGGCTATTTGAGCAAACCCATTGCCATGTTTACAACAACAGACACACACACACAAGAGAGGGACAGAGAGGGAGGAGAAGTTTTGCAAAACCAAATCGTATGCAGCAGTAGCAGTAAATCTTTAACAAGAAAATAATAGAGATGGTGGAGGAGAAGAACAATTGTAAAGAAAACTGATTATATGATAATAAATAAATTATTGTCTATAATGCTCAATCAATTTTATCATTTCTAACCAACACAGATACAAAATAACAGATCAATTATCCACAGATGAGCGAAGCTGTCCCATGGACATACTGAACAGCAAATCTTTCATGGGGAAATTACAATGCCGATCCATGTTTTACCAACTTATGCAATTTTACTTTTAATGGTTATGTTATCTATGTTTCAGAAAACAGACTCCAAAAGATACTTCCATCTGTTGTCAAAAGAATTTAGTTCTATGTATCATGAGTTTCTTTCAAGTGGCTTTTATCAACTCGTAAAGGTGCTTCCATCCATATATGGCAGTCAAAATCGCAAGCTAGCTCATAAGCTTCTAAGACACTATGACTTTGGAATGTTTTTCCTAATTTAAACAAATGCAAAATCGTCTAGCTGTAAACTCTTGATAAAATATAAGTCCAGGTATAGGATTCCAGACGCTTACAATTCTACACGATTCCACCAATTCTGCCTTCTCCATACTCTGATCTCGATAGAATGGTGAGTTTAATAACCATGCATCCATGTTGTGAAAGCTCTTTTCCAACTTTTTTTTTTTTTTAATACAGACACTATCTTCCCAGTACTCAGAATTTCTTTCCGCTACTCAGAACTCTACTATTAAACTACTAAAGCAATCATCGAACATATAAAATCAAAACTGAGCTTATAAGACAAGTTACCTTCTCGTCATTGCCATCCGGTTCCGTCTCCGTATCGGTAGCTCTACACAAAGCCTCCTTCTTGCCTCTAAACCTCAACTTAAATCTACACAATAATCCAAAAACTTAATCAATAAATCCTAAATTCACGAACTTCATCCACGAAATGACATAAAGAAGTCACCTTGCAAACTCATCGAGTTTGGAATTCCGTTTCCGGAGCCGGTTTTGGTGGGAAACCGAAGTGGAAACAAAACCAGGATGGAATCGAAGATCGCAGCAAGAACTACACGGCGATATGGAGACTAAATTGGCTCTAAAACTAGAGGAAGCGTTCATTATTGAGAAAGAGAAAGGACGGGGTTTTTTAACGAAATTCGATGATTTTCAATTGGAGTCGATTCGATGAGCCATGAAATTAGGGTTTTCTATGCATGAACTTAGAGAGAATGATAGATATTTTTGTTTGTGCTTTTTATGGCTAAAATTTTGTCTTTGTAAGAAGAACAAGCAGTGTTGTGTAGCGGAATTATCCGTTTATTTGTTTGTTTCGTTCGCTGTTGCTTTAAATACCCGGGAAAATTTTTGTGTTTTTTGAGGTGGTTTCGTGTATGGAATAGTGCGCATGGATTAGCCTATAAGGATCGGACAACTGTACCTACGATCAAGATGCATTGTTAGCTCGAGGGAAAAGGAAATTACCGGTAAGAAATAAGTTTATTTTCATAGTGCATGGTTTTTTTTTTTTTTTTTCCCAATTACAGCCAAAATGAGATATTTAAATATGATATTTCTTACTTAAGAGATCATGAAAGATATTATTATACTATAAGATTATTGACTTGATAGTATATAGTTTAAAAACAAAAATCAAGTAATGTCTACTTATCAATTCATATGACATACTAGTACCAACAAAGTCATAAATTGTCAATAGTCTTGAAATTTATTGGCATTAATGTAGATCTTTCTTGAATTTCCTCATTATAATGAGAAAAAAAATAGTTTAAAAAATAATTCTTATTATTATTAACATGTTATGTATTTAGAATTTTAGATGAGTGATGTATGCGACAATATTATCATAACACCTTGAGGTTAAGATGCTAAGATCTCTATCATACAAACGTCCCAAAAACACATATACACAAAACTACTAAAACCCATGAAATCACTCATGAAACTAAAAAATCTCATATTACTTGAATCCTCGAAAGTATTTTCATAATTCATTAAATATAAGATTTAATAATGCTGCAACAAAATACTCTAAAGTCTTATAATTTTAACAACTCTCGACATAAGTTGTAATAAAAAAACATTAAACTTTATCTTTGATAATAAAAAAATAGTCTCACCTACACAGTTATCACAAGTCCCATCACCAATTGAAAATATTATCCTCTATATCATTATTATAATCATTATGTTGAATCAGTTGGTTGAAAGTGAATTTTGACGAGAAAATACATTCTATAATTAGTTTAGTTATACTGAATTGGCCAAATATGTTTGTGAAATGATATAGTTGTGTTTGTATAGTTAACATGTTAAATTTATATGTGATTGCAATGTTCCAGGATGTAACAGATGACAGACATACCTCAAGGCATGGCATTTAGATATTAACATGATTAAAGAATTGATCATGTGAATTGCAACTATCATCCAGATGCCAAGATAAGTTTATAACCTTTTGTGTTAAGCTTTTGTAGATAGCATCTGGCACTAGTTGACAAAAATTAACTATTAAATTATTTAATATTAAAGCTAAAGAGAGAGATCTTATGAGTAAGTATTAGCTCTTAAAGATCTTATATAGAGAGGTTATCGAGAAGATTTAATGCTTAAGAAGAGCTTACTTATTAAATATAAACATGGTATTAATTTTCTCCATCTCTCCTTGTGTATCATTTGCTTTTTCTTATAAAAAAGAGTTTAGTAGTATCATTTGTTTCTTTATTTGTAAATCTTTGTGATGCACTACTCTAGAATATATATGTGTAAATTAGAGAGTTTTTGAGTTGTGCCTAGTGTGATAGAAAATCAATTATAAACTCTTATGAGGTTTGTATGTGTGTATTGGTGTTTGTGATGCACAATGTAGCACCTTAGAAGCAATCTCATGATGTTGAATAAATTGTTTGTGAAGTCCTCCATTAGGTGGCATTTGTGGACCCATGGGGATTAAGAAAGGAATGGAACTCCAAGTTAAACCAAGCTTGTTTTCACTATCCTTTTTCTTCTATTTTATTGCAATTTATTTAATGTTGTTATTTAAATATTCAATAGTATTGTCTAGTCTTAGAAATTTAAAAAGAGTCAAAATAGTTCTAAAACTTAGTTCACCCTACCACCTGAATTAAATACAAGGACAAACACATATCATATATAGGCACAAAACCAAGATAAACATGTCTATTACCGAACAACTTAAAACATGTCCATTACAAACCACAAACAACATGCATGCACTCTAATAGCTTCCCTAATACAACCCAACCACGCATCTAGCATGTTTTATAAAATATGAAGAAATTTTAAGACAATAGTTTTAAAAGAATACAGTGTGGGGGTCTAGCTAATTTTTTATAAGAATGGTGCATGTAATACAATTAACCAAAATAATTTAGGGAAAAAATGCATGGCTTTAATGTTTCAAGGATTCTCATAAATAACTTTCCATGTATTGATAAATTATAATCCGGCAATTAACAACTCAAACAAACATATTCCAGGAAGGCAAGAAAACATTTTTTTTCCTTTTGATCGATTCCTAGCAAAGTCTTAATTTCCCCAGTTACATAAGTAAGTGTGTCTTTAATAATCCATAAATTTAGTTATAGAAATCCTTACGTTTATTCAAGAGTTTGATTCAATGTCAAGATTCTCTAACAAGAGAATTTTGAAAATCCTCGTTCCAATTCTCTTACAACACAGTACATAATCTTTCTAAGAAACCCGTTTATAATTCTATCATAATCTTACAACACGAGATCACCTTCAATAATCTCCTTATCTCCTTTTTTTAGTTTCTTTGATATCATGTCGAAGAATACCCCCGATTAGAAACCATATAATGGTACCGAAACCTAAGAATAGAGGTTTTCTACGAATTTTACATGTCGACCAGTTGATCATTCTCCTTACTTTTCAAAGTATCCTCTCTTGTTTTTATGAAATTCTTATAAGAGAACGAGGAAACAAAGGGGGCTTTATATAAAGGTAACCTAGGTAACATTTCTTAGAGGATAAGGATTGTTTTAAAAAAGAAAAGTAGAGGCAGAATACATAAAGAAAACAAGGATTTGATAATTTACTATCTTTCCATTGTTAACAAAATAATTGTTGCAAAAATCTAGTTATTTTGGCACAATGGCAATGGCAATTCATAATTTTTGAAAAGTTACACACAAGCCAAAATGTGAAGAGTACTTGTCCATAACTAATCAATCCATATAACATATTGATATTATCAAAAGCGTCTTGTAGCTCAAGCCATTTCTTATATAAAACCAAACCTATTTCACTACATGTATTATACAAATGAGAATTTAAATCTATCTATAGAATACATGTGAAAATGCAATAATACATGGTACAAATTATGTCATTTATAAACCATATTAAGCACTATAATTTTTGCAAAATGAATCAAACTCATATCAATCTTGTTATAATATTAGTATTTATACCATTCAACCATAATTTAATTGTAGTTTTTTTCAAGGATAATGGTAGGTCAGTTATCTATACTTTCAATTTTTGGCAATTTAATGTCCCATCTTTAAATTTAAGCAAATTAGTACTTGTACTTTCAAAGAATGTGCAATTTAGTGTCTCTATTATGCAATATTTTATGGATGTTCGTTTTCATGATAGGAGAGTGGTAGGGTAAGTCCCTATACTTAGCATCGCATCTTTAAATATTGGCAATTTTTTGCCATATTATCAAAATAAATGTCTATCAAATATTATTTAATAATGAAAATCACATATACTTTGAAAGAACAAAGCACTAGTATGCCAAAGTTTAAAGATGAGATACTAAATTGTTAAAAATTAAAATTACAAACACTTGTTCTGCTTATATCTCATGTTTTCATTATCTAAATTGGAAAGTATTAAATAGTTTGTATGTATGTGAAAATAAAGAACAATTGTTGTTGTAGTATATTAAAAAATGGAATTTTAGTTTTCTTTCTTTTTATCTTTTTTTTTTTCTAGAAGTATTTATAGTATGTTTAGTGTTTTGTGTTAATGAATTGGGGATATTTGTATCCTATGTAATAAAATTGCAACTTGTATCATTGAATGCAACATAGAAATATAGATCAAATTACATCATAACAGATTAAAATTGGAGGGTAAATTCATTAAGGTATCAATATTTCAAATGGTTAAGAAGAAAGATTGAGGTTTTACAAAGTGACTCAAATAAGATATTGATAATTGAATATTAGCAAATATTAAAAAAACTCAATTGAAAAGTAATTGAAACGTCAATACCTTAAAGGAACTTTACAAAACGTTAATACTTCATTTGATTTATTTCATAAAATGTTAATTCCTCTTTTTAATAATTTGAAAATGTTGATATATCAAATGAACTTGTCCCAAATGTTAATATCTTATGATATAACTTACCATTATTTATGTCATAATTTACCCTTTATTCCTTGTCCTTAAGGGTAAACTTGAAAAAGCTTAGAAGTAATGTCACAATCCTAAAGGGAGCCTAGGAGGATTTACCTGAAGTTATCATATCAAGTATGCATCTCAGATATGAGAATCGTTTTGCAAATCAGAAATTTGCAAAACTCTAATTAATATATGCCATACAACTTTTAATTTTATAAAAACTTTATTATGGCAAAGGAGATACAAATTCCCACAGTCCTTCAGAACCATAAAAAGTCGGTATCCTTCCATCCAACAATAATATAAAATAGATCATATATATTTCTCAAAATCTCAAAACTAATATACAAAAGCTCTAATTCTTCTTCCAAACTTATATCATACATGACATAATCTCAAACTTAAATACTAACATATGGATTACATTTTATGCTAATATTCATATCTTCAAGAACTTCACACTTTCTTAACTTGTTCCCAACTTGAGATATTCCTGCACAAAAACTATGGGGAGTATGAGCTAATCCATAGCTTAGTGAATAACAATGACCAAACCACATAATAAACAAATGTCAAGAAATTATCATTAACAAAGATATGTAGTGCGGCACTCAACCATATGATATGCATTGTTTGAATGACCGAAATCCAAATCAATGGAGATTTATGCTCTCTCTTGAGGGTTGAAGGATCAACTCAAGTAATTCACATCTACAAGAATTAAGAACTAAGGAAGGGGCTACTTTCTCAATTCATTGCCATTTACATATATATATATATACATATATATATCACTAACATAACCTCAAACTTCTCCTTAGAAAGAACTAAGGAGGGAGGATTTCATTTTGAAACTCATTTTGTTGAAATATAACCTCGAACTTCTCCTTAGGAAGAACTAAAAAGGAGGATTTCATTTTGAAACTCATTTTGTACTTGCATTGTTAGAAATAGATATGAAAAATAATGGCAAAGAAACGTAAGGCATACACACAGATGTATGTGGAAAACCCATGATGGAAAAAATCATGGGCAGAGGAGAGAGAATTCACTATATATTAAAGAAGGAGAAAAATGATGTGTATACAAAATGATTTGATAATTTTGTAATCCTAACAAAACACATATATACATGTGTATGTATGTAAACTAGCTCAAAGGTCGGCAGCCTATATCCTCCAGCGTCAAGACCGGTACAAAGGTCGACAGCTTAGAAGGATAGGGCGGCGGTGTAAGTGCCAACCTAGCCTAAACCCCAGCTACAAAAATTAATTCAAAGCTACCTAGCAGCTTAGAAGGATAGGGCGGCGGTGTACTAGTCAAGGCTGCTGACGGCTTATACTAGATTTAGGTCACATATCTAACAATCTCTAACTTAACATGAATTCAGAAGCAAAAAAACAAACGCCAAACTTCAACATAAAAAAAAAAAAAAAAAAAAACATTCTCCTCTTGTTCCACAAACCTATAAAGGGGATAAATCAGCAACGAACACTAACCAAGTCCAAGCAATGCTCAAACTTTGCTATAGGAAGTAACTTGGTCACCATATCAATAGGATTACCTTATGTATTGACTTTGCTCACAATAATATCATCATGAGTAATAACATCACTAGCAAAGTAATACCGGATATCAATGTGCTTTATCCTCTCATGAAACATCTGATCTTTTATGAGATAGATTGCACTCTGATTATCACAATAAACTGTAGTAGTCTTCAAGTCATCATTGAGTTCACCAAATAATCCTTTCAATCAAAAAGCCTCTTTATAGGCCTTAATAATAGCCATATACCTGCTTCAGTTGTAGATAGAGTAACTATAGCTTGCAAAGTAGTTTTCCAACTAATAACACAACCTCCAATTGTAAAGATATACCTTATGAGAGATCATCTTTTATGTAGGTCTTTGGAAAATTCAGAATCAAGGAATCCAATAATTTCATCTCTAATTCTACCAAATTGTAAACAAATATTAGTAGTACCTCTTAAGTATCCGAAAATCTAATGAACTCTTTCCAGTATTCTCTACCAGGATTTGTCATATATCTATTGACTGCACTGACTGCATATGACAAATCTGGACATGTACAAACCATAGCATACATAAGAGAACCTATAACATTAGAATATGGAACCCTTAACATATAGTCAACCTCATCATTTGATTGTGGAGATAAAGCAAATAAAAGTCTAAAATGAATTGCTAGAGGAGTACTGATAGGCTTAGCATTCTTCATATTAAACCTACAAAAATTTTTCTCAATGTATCACTTTTGACTTAGATGCATTGTACCTTCTTTTCCATCTCCTATAATCTCAATCCTAAGTATCTTCTTTGCTTCTTCCAAGTCTTTTATCTCAAACTCTCTGCTCAACTAGGCTTTAACCTTTCTAATCTCTCATCTATTCTCGGCTGCTATCAACATATCATCAACGTACAAGAGTAAGTACATAAATAACCCATCACTATACTTCTTAATGTAAACACAACTATCAAAACTGCTTCGCATGAAATCATGAGTAGTCATAAATGAGTCAAACCTCTTATACAGTGTCTAAGTGACTACTTCAGTCTATAAAGGGACTTTTTCAACAAGCAAACACAGTTCTCCTTTTATGAGACTATAAAACCCTCTAGCTGATGCATGTAGTATCTTCCGCAAGTTCTCCATATAAGAAGGTTATCTTCACATTTAACTGTTCAAGCTCAAGATCGTGCGTAGCTACAATACCAAGCAAGGTTCAAATCAAGCTATGATTTATAACTAGAGAAAATACATCCGTAAAATCTACACCTAGTACCTAACTATAGCGTTTTGCAACTAGTCTTGATTTATGTCTGGGTTCTTCAACTTATGATATTCCTTCTTTCTTCTTGAATATCCATTTGCAACGAACAATCTTTTTTCCTTATGAAGCTTCACTAAATCCCATGTACCATTCTTATGAAGAGATTCAATCTCCTCCTGCATAGCAATCATCTACTTACCAGAAACATTACAACTAATTGCCTCTGAGTAAGTAGATGGCTCCATATTGGAATCAATGCCTTCTGCTACATATAGAGCATAAGCAATAAGATTAGCCTCAGCATATCTCTGTAGAGGCCTAACTTCTCTCTTTAGTCTGTCTTTAGCAATAGAATACCGCTATTGTGTTGGTGGTGTAGAAATAGTACCGCTTTGCTCTTCTATTCTAGGCTAAGAGGTAGGCTTTGATGTAGAACTTGAATCAATCTCAACCTCCACCTACGTACTTGATTTCTACTAGACTTTATCAGATGAAGTATTAGAAGATAAGTCATATAACATAGCAATTTCATTAAAAATAACATCTCTACTAATAATGACTTTCTTCGATTTAAGACACCACAACTTGTATCCTTTAACACCAGACTTATAACCAATGAATAAACACTTCAAAGATCTAGGCTCAAGTTTTATATTATTAACATGAACATCTACAAGACATCCAAAAATCTTTAATTCAGGATAATTAACAGAAGTATCAGACCATACCTCTTATGGAGTCTTCTTCTCAATAGCAGTTGATGGAGACCTATTAGTCAAAAAACATGTTGTGGAAGTTACTTCAGTCCATAATGACTTTGATAACTAAGCATTAGAAAGCATACATCTAAATTTCTCCATCATAGTTCTATTCATTTGTTCTACCACCTTATTTTGTTGCGGTGTACCGAGAATTATTAAATGCCTCACAATTCTCTCTAATTTGCATAGAACATTAAATTCATTAGAACAAAACTCTAAACAATCAGTGTGAAGACATTTTACTTGTTTCCTTGTCTGTTTCTCAATCATTGTCTTCCACTCTTTAAATATGGGTAGAACATCATTCTTCTGTTTCAAAAAGAATATTCTAGAGAAATCATCAATAATTGTCAGCATATAAATATTACATTCATTAGAAGGTACTCTAGATGGGCCCCTAAAGATCTGAATGAATGTAATCAAGTATACCTATTGTGTTATGAGTACCTGTGGTGAATCTGACTCTCTTTTGCTTCCCAAAAATGTAGTTTTCACAAAATTCCAGTTTGTTGATGCCTTGCCCATCAAGAAGTCCTCTTCTACTCAGTTTAGTCATACCGACTTCACTCATATGCCTTAGACACATGTGCTATAGTCTAATAACATCATCATCTGGCAAGAAAGAAGAAGCAATGGCTACATCACTTGTAACAACAGAACCCTACAAAACATGCAAATTGGCATTTTTTTCTACCCGTTCATCACCACAAGGGAACCCTTATTGATATTTAGAACTCCACCTTCGCTGGTATACTTGTAACCTTTTGAATCAAGAGTACACAAAGAAATCAAATTTCTTTTTAGATTAAGTACATGTCTCACATCACCAGGTATCTTAACGACACCATCAAATATTTTAATTTGAATTATACCAGTACATGCAATCTTGTAAGAAGCATTATTTCCCATCAAAAACAACACATTTAGAAACTTTTTCATATGTTGAAAACCTATCCTAATTGGGACACATATAAAAAGTACAACCAGAATCAAAAATCCATTCGTAACTTGTTTGAGGATCATCATCAAAAGCAATATGAAGTTCTCGACCATCGTGGTCTTCAACTACATTAACTTCACCAGATCTTTTTCGGTTATTTTCCCTTTTGATTTTCAGTAGCTCTCTTGTTCTTATTCTACAACTTATAACATTCTAACTTAATGTGCCCTTTTTTCTTGCAATACCTGTAAATTTTATCCTTATTTACAGACTTTGATCTACCCCCTATATTACCACCAAAATTACGATCTTGGGTCCTTCCACGAATAAGAAGACCCTCTACCTGAAGTTTGGATTTAACCACAAGATCCTTCATCTTTTCAAATGAACACATTGCTTCATAAAACTTCATTAATGGTGAAAGAATCACAACTATATAATATAATGTCTTTAAATGTCGAATAAAAGGGAGGCAAAGAACACAATAAAATCAAAGCTAAATTCTCTTCATCATACTTAACCTCCAACATTTCCAAATCAAAAACAATTTCTTTAAAAATGGTTAAGTGATCTTCTAGAGACCCACATTTTGTCAAACGACGAGAATATAGTCGTTGCTTCAGATGCAATTTGCTAGTCAAACTTTTCATCATACATAACTACTTCAATTTCAATACTTGCAAATTTTAACTTATAACATTCTAACTTAATGTGCCTTTTTTTCTTGCAATACCTGCAAATTTTATCCTTATTTACAGACATTGATCTACCCCCTGTTTTACCACCAAAATTATGATCTTGGTCCTTCCACAAGTGAGAAGACCTTCTACCTGAAGTTTGGATTTAACCACAAGATCCTTCGTCTTTTTAAATGAACACATTGCATCATAAAACTTCATCAATGATGAAAAAATCACGACTATATAATATAGTGTCTCTAAAGGTCGAATAAGAGGGAGACAAAGAACACAATAAAATCAAAGCTAAATCCTCTTCATCATACTTAACCTCCAACATTTCCAAATAAAAAAAATTCTTTAAAAATGGTTAAGTGATCTTCTAGAGACCTACGTTTTGTCAAACACCGAGAATATAGTCATTTCTTCAGATGCAATTTGCTGGTCAAACTTTTCATCATACACAACTGCTCCAATTTCAACCATAATCCAGCAGCAGTCTTCTCCTTCAACACATCCTGCAGTAGTTGATTTGATAAATGTAGATGAATTTGAGAAAGGGCTTTTCGATCCTTACATTGTTTTTCTTCCGATGACCATGACGAAGGCATCTTATCAAACCGTAACAACGTATCATCCAAATCCATCTATGCAAGAATGGCTCTCATCTTGACTTACCATAATGAAAACCTGGTGTTGCAATATAATAGCAGAATATTGTATTTTACAGTTGCCATTATCATGGACAAATCAAACCTAATGCTCTATCACCAGTTTGTTAGAAATAGATATGAAAAATATTGATAAAGAAACGTAAAGCACACACATAGATTTATGTAGAAAACCCTTGATGGGAAAAACCACGAGTAGAGGAGAGAGAATTCACTATATGTTGAAGAAAGAGTACAAAGATGTGTATACAAAATGATCTGATAATTTTGTAACCCTAACAAAACACATATATAAATGTGTATGTGTGTAAGCCGACTCAAAGGCCGGTAACCTATATCCACCATGTCAAGGCCGACACAAAGCTCGGCGACTTAGAGGGATAGTTTGGCGACATAAGTGCCAGCCTAGCCTAAACCTCAGCTATGAAAATTAATACAAAGCTGCCTCAAGGCCGGTGGCCTTGACTCCAACTCTAGCGGCTTATATTGGATTCGGGTTACACATCCAACATGTATATATATATATACATATTGCCAACATAACTTCCACTTCACCTTAAAATCTCAAAAACTCCTTAAGTACTAACCTTCCACAGCCAATAGCCGTACATGCGACATCCTTCAGTGCCTAGTAGTTCCTAGGATATTGACAGGCTAGTACATGACATAAACACCATGCTAACGCAAGTATGTGTCATGTAATGCATGTCCATTTAATTAAATAGTCAAATAGTATTAAGTCTATTTATTAGGGCGACCAATTAATTGGAAAACACCCATCAACAATGACAACCACTCAAATATTACAAACAATATATGATCACTTTTAATTCAATGATTTATCAAACAACATACAAATACCCGAATCCCCATGCATATTCGATTATGTTTATCTTGATTTAGGTGCAACTACATTACAAGCACAAACAAAGTGATAGGGTCAATGTTACCTACCTGTCATTCAAGTTAAGTTATAATAACCCTCTGGGAAATCCAAATCATCCCCACCATCAACATCCAATTATCATCATTATCATCATCAGCATCAAATCATCATCATCCTTCATATGGAAATCCTAATAGAAATTGAAGGCAAACTTTTTTTCATGGAAATAAATTTATTTTAAGATCTTATTGGTGTGAGTGTGTTATTGTTAGGATTAATTGAATTTAAGTTCATATTGATCATTGGCTGAGTTTTGCAAATTTATAAATGTTTTCTAAATCAGTTTCAATAACTATGGTCTCATAGGATAAGTGCATCCATCAAACGTAGAATAGATAGTGATTTAGGTCGATCCCAAGGAAATGGTTGGCAGCTAGTATACTCCCAACCTCATTTATTATTTAGCCAAAGAAAGGTTTAGAAAAACATAAAGAAAAATGAACTATGCTAAGTTAGGAATATTCACAAACGTTTAATGGGTAAAATAAGAAATAAGCCTAAAACTTTATGAAACAACAGCTTAAGGTTACTCCACCAATTCTTTATCAGAATGATTTCTTAAAAACAGCAAACTTCTTAAAAGCTATTTGAATTATGTGTTTATGTTGTTGGATTCTCTAATTTAAACTAAAGCTTCTCTCGAAGTCAGTAGTTTTAGATCTAGCTGAAACTAGAAATCTAAAATTTCAATTAGACCGGCATAAAGAAGAGGAATCCATTGTTTTGAAAAAAAAAAAATCAATGAATTTTTAAAAGAAGTGACAGAAAGTCTTCACTCATTCCTCGGTAAGAGGTAATTAGGATTGACTTCATTAGTAACCACAGATCTATTCAGTTGAATGATCTCTCGATCTATCTAATTGAAATCAATCATAGATCTAAAAGAGTGCACCACTCCTTTAAAAACCATAAGTTTAAGTTCAAGTCACTAATTACAAACACCCAATCAAATTAACTTGAAAGTGTATTTGAAATCAAATTGAATCAGAAATTGGATTCGTAATCCCTAAGCTGTAGGAGTTTATTTATCAATGGATTTATCAAAATAAGCACGAATTAGAAGAAATTACAAACATTGAGTTAAATTGATTTTACCTAGAAAATAGAAGAAATTCTCAAGTAAGAAGAAATGGAAATTCTTTTACCTAAGAATCCTTTAGAGATCTACTCTACATTAATATTGATTTACAATATTGGTACATACTTTACAACACATGCTTACACGTTTATTTATAGGTTACTAGGCACAAAAAGCATGGCCTACTTTATTGATGCGTGGCAGATTCTCTTTAGTAGAATTTGTGATATTTTCCATACATGCATATGGTTTGTGAAAACACTCATCGAATGTCACATGTGATCTGTTGGTCAAGGTTTGTATAAAGCAAAATCAAGCTCGACTTCAAGAATTTTCAAAGTAAATTGTGCATCTTTGTCCATTGCTTTATCAGGGGTAAATTTGAGAAAGTTGAGGCTCGTATTGTTGAGGCTCGTATTGTTGAGGCTCGAGGCAATTCTAATGAAGAATTGGTCTGTCAAAACAATTGTCGAGAGTCGAGATTTAAAGCTCGACTTTGAGGCTCGACAATGTATTTTCTCCATAATGATGCTTGATCACTTTGATTGAAGTTGAGGGTCATGTCGAGGGCTTGCAGTTAAGGCTTAATAGATCAATTTTCATTGTTTTCATCCTTTGTTTGGCATCAGCTGTGACTTTACAGGGCTCGACTTTTGCAATCTTGACTTTACTTGTTGTTTCCACTCTAATCTAATTTAAAACATTTTTGATTATTCTTTATTGGATTCTAAGAGCTTCAAACAACTTTATTTATCAAAAACACAATTTTTACAGGATTTTATCTGAAACTCTTAGCAACATGAGCTCAAAATCCTATAAAAAAATATAGAGTAAAAATAACTTATCAAATTCCCTCACACTTAAGCCTTTACTTTTCCTCAAGCAAATAAAACAATTTAAAGATCACAAGGCTTTATCAAGAAAATAAATTATGAATGGTTCATTTGACTTGAATACTTTAAGCACAAATCACCTCAGCATTTTGAAGAATTTAATTGTCTTTACTAACTAAAATAAAGTTACTTTTGCATAAATCAATTGGCTTATCTATGTAAATTCACTTTTAACCTCATTTATTTAATAAAGAATTCTAAGCAAAAATTATTCAGAAGATCAATCAAAGTAAGAAGAAACTCAATCATCTTTTATCCCCTTATATATAAAAGTATGTAATTTTTTAATCATTTCTCTAAGCAGAGTAATCTAAAGTAAATGCATGTACATCAGTTCATCTCCTGAATCTTTTTCCTCGTTTGTGCTTTTTATTACTTAATTTTATTGATTATTTAAAGCTTCAGAGGATTAGGGTATTGCCTGCATCTTTTCTTTGCCTTTGGATGGGGTGTTGCCCACATTTTTTCGCTTATATTTTTTTTTTTTTTATGGCTTTTGAAATTGAAAGAGAAGACAAGAAGTTACTCTTCTGAAGGACCAACCCAAGCCCATTCCAATTTTAAGCACAAGTTTTATATTTAATTTTTTGTTTTGTTTTGTTTCTCTTTTAGTTATAATGCACAAGGAAAAATTATCAAGTTATGATTATCATTTGAACATTCACCATAGATTTAAACGGCTCTCAAAATAACTAATTTTGGAAAACATACAAATTATTTAAGCTTTTATAAAAAAAAAAAATTGAGTGACCTTACTAAGGACCTGTTTAAGTCTGTTAACATAAAGAACTTGCACAATAAATGTTATTATCGAGGTTCAATCAGAGCTTCGATAGAGTTATGGACAAAAAGCAATTCATAAAGAAAGATAATTCATAAAGAATGAAAAAGAAAACAAAGAATCTGCATTTTATTAAAAGAATAAAGAATAAAGAATATTGTACATATATTAGAATAAAAATTGAAAGAATATAGAATAAAGAATTTTAAGGTGCCATTCCCAGCCAATATCATAAACTCTTGCTGAATTCATTTCCTCTTCCTCTTTTTGGCTTGGGAAGGTTTTTAAAGGGTTCTTTACCCCTTCCTCCTCTTCCTTGTCTTCTACCCCTGTTATAAATCCTGCCTCTACCTCTTTCATTAACAATCCTTCCTCTACCTCTTTCATTAACCCTGCCTCTACCTCTACTGGCTTGACTTATAGGGGCTTCACTGGTAAGATCTGTTAGTTGGTAGAGTTGATCTGCTGGTGGACTAATTCCTTTATTTCTATGTGCTGCCCTTTTTCTCTATCCAGCTCTTCATGTATTCTTTGGGCATAGGCAGCATTACTTTCTAATTGTGCCAATCTCTTCTGCTTGGCTTCTTCTTCTCTCCTCTTTTCCTCTTCATCTTCACTATATAGGAGGCTGTCATCATATAGGCTGTCATCGTCTTCAGCTAATTCTTCCAATCCTTGAAGAGCTTCGATTATTTATGGTTGAGATGATTCACTTATCGGCTATAGTTGAGCTTGTAGTCAGGCTTTTGTCTTTTCTTCCTTTCAGCCTCTATGGCTTTTATTAACTCTCAACTTCAACTCCAGTGATATCGGCCCTTATCTGAAAAATTCTTTTCTTTTGCTCCTTTAATCTTTGATGAGATTGATTAAATCTCATTTCAATTTCCTCCGTTGTTTTTCTTTTTCTTTCTTTTCTTGTAGCCTCCAACATTTCATTTATTGTAATGGAATCTTCCTTGTCTCACTGAGGAGCATCAAAAGGAGCTATTGCTGCGGTTGTGGAGCATCATGAGTCATAAGGGTTTTTGTTTGGGTACTCCCCTCTTCATGATTTGTGGCTGCTTCTATTTGGAGGCATGGAGGATAGAAAGTTTTAAGTCTATCCCATGTTGGGGTGTGTGTCTCAGGGATTCCTTTAGACCATCTTTCATCCTCTAATTGCCTCTAAGTTTCTCTTTCTCTGTATTCTTTATGCCACTACTCTAGTGCACGAATTCTTTCTTGGCGTGTTTTATCCATTCTTCCTTCCTTCTCCTTGTAACAGCCATTCTTGCTACAATTTCCAAAATTACATACCTAAGTGATGCTTGTTGAAGAGGTGTAGCATTTGAAATGAGCATCTACTAAAACTAGCTCTACGGCTGTTTCTTTGGCTAAAGATTGTTGTGGAGGTGCTACTTCCTCTATTATTTCTTCCTCTTCTTGCCTTGTCATGGTAGCTTCATGGGACTCCTCATCATTAGGCTTATCCTCTACTGCCATTCTCTCTTCTAGCTCAACCTCTTATAAAACCTTCTGTATCAAATCACTTAACAATTTAAGGTTGTACTCACTATTAGAGTCGTTGTTGAAGGAACAGCTGGAGCATCTATTAAAAATAGCTCCACTGTTGTCTCTGAAATAACCGGCTGTGTTGAACCTTCATCCAACTTTGAGTCTTCTGGAAAGATCCTTCTCCTTCTCTTTTGAGCTGGTTGCTTTGTCTTCTTTCTCTTTATTGCTGTGGGTATTGGAGCTGATTCTACAGCCTCCATTATTAGTGGTTGAAGTGAAAGAATTGGTTGTGTTTGAACAGTGGCTTCATTATCCTTAGCAATATTCTAAGTAGGTGACTCAGCTAACTATTGTAATGGTTCTATGTTTAGGGTTTGTGTTGGTGGTGATGTGTATGGTTCTATATGTACGAGGGTGAATGTGTATATGGAAGTGAAGGTGGAGATGGTGGTCTAGCATCATTGTCATCATCATTATTATCAGGATCCAACTCTACCAAAATAGGTTATGGAGAGGGTGATTTAGATGTGGCAGGTTGTGGAGGTAGATTGGAGACTACTTTTAAGATATTGGACATCATCTATTTCAGATCGTCCATACCCTCTTTAGTACTCGTTTCTAGATCTACAAGCCTTCCCTTCATCTTAAAGACTTCATTCTCCAATCTATGGAAGCTTGCTGAAGAGGGTTATTGCATAGCTTTTGATGCAGAAGCTCTAGGTTGTATTACTAGGGGTTCTTCTGGTGGAGGGGGGAGATGTGGCTCATAACTTTGCTGCTTAGCTGATGCAGCTAACTCATGAAGAGGCTAGGGCTCAACTAGTGGGTCAGGAGCAAATTTTGGCTTTGTTGTGGTACCCATTTCCACCATTCTCTAATCTCTAAAAGCTTGTCTTTGAAGCTCTTTATATTTACAAATTCGATCAGTTGGCTCCTGCTCTAGGCACATTCCTAAATTCTTCAAAATTTTGGTGATCAAGCCACCAAGGAATATTCCCTTACAATTCAGTGTAGCTTGATACTTCAACCTACAAGCTACCAATAATCCTACATTTATTTTAACCCCCATTACAATGTTGATAATAGAGTGCAACTCCACTTCAGAGACTATTGACCCTTCGTCCAATTTAGAGAAAATGCTCTTAATCAGCATGTAGTGCAGCATCCGCACACTCTTGTTCCTAAACTTGGACCCTGTGGTCCTTGAAGGAGCGAATCTGCCTTCAATATCCTCTTCTAAAAATCTCCTGAAATCTCCTTTAGGTATCTCTAGGGGCAGCTCTTGAAATTCTGGTTCCTCTAGATACCCTTCATCATCGTATAACCCCATGGCATAAATAAATGTCCTCATTGGGACTTCTCTATATTCTCCAAAAGCGTAGAACTTCACAACACTATTTAAACTAGGCATTGCCCCTTCCATCCTCAAACTACCCATAAAGGCTAAAGTAGTGCTAGCATAAACTTCCTCTTTGATCTTAAACACTCTTCTCCATACAATATCTTCAAATTTTCCAGAAATTCGTCCTCTATCCCCATAATTTATCAACGACTCCCAATTAACTACAACATTTTCTACTATCTTTTTATGGGATAAAAACATATTAAACCTCTCCCCATCCTTAGCAGATAGATTTTCGATAGCTTGAGTACTTACTTGGAATTGGGTTTGTTGCCTTTTGGTGCCATTTTTTTCTCCAAAAAGATAACATACATTAGTTCAAACATACTTATATTGAAACACATATTTTTATTTTGCTATCATCATTTTGAGTAATTAGAGACAAACTAGGTTTTTAACAGAACTAATAAGTCCGAGAAGAAAATAAAGTTTGTAACTGCTTATACAAAGTTTTAAGCACAAAATAAACTACTTTAAAAATAGAGGTTCATCATTTTTATCAAGTTCATATAGAAATTTCGAAAAACCTTAAAAATCTGAAATACAAAGCACATTCTATAATAAAAACGAAAAATAGAAAAGAAAGAAAGTAAAGAACATACCTAAGATGATTAAAGCTTTGATATAATTAGAAGGTTTAGGGATTTTTTGTGAAAGTTTGTGAGTGCAAGCAAAGATTTTTCGAGTGTAAGAACAGTATTTGTATCTAGTGTAGAATGAATAGTTTTTTTTTTTCTTTTTTGAAAGTTTTTAAGAGTCAAGTCAAAAAGTGACAAAACATGTTATTTTATTTATTAATTAAAGAATAAACGACACTCGACTTAAAAACAAATTCACAGCTTATTTGTAAAGAATTAAAGAATGCGAGGGCTAAAATTCTTTTATTTTATTCACAAAAAAAAATCAACATTGTTGAGACTTAAATGGGAGGGCTCGATAATGAGGCTCAACTTTTATTTTTCACCTCAAAAATGCCGAGGCTGAAACTTATACCTGCACAAAATTTTCACAAACCAACATAGAATTACATTCATCAACCATTCCATTCAAACACATGATATAACATTTCATTCATCAGAAAATAGTTTTACACATTGTTCTAAGACCATTTCATCCTATCAAATATTTCGTCATCCTTCCTATCTTTTCTCAAAACAACCAAATTAGTCTTATCAAACAAGAACAAAGAAAAACAAAAGATGCAGGATAATTATTCTAGAAATCATCTTTGCTTCGTTTGATCACGCGGATTTGGCCCAGTGTTTGAAGGTAATGATCATGAAGGTCTCTTTATAAGAATTTTGGAAATTTAGCCAAGCTGGTTCTCCAAGTTATAAATGGCATCAATATGATTTCTCAAGTTGGCATCTATTCCATGCTACCTATTCTCAGAAGCTTTG
The DNA here is from genome assembly GCA_024138025.1 of Combretum micranthum. Lineage (NCBI taxonomy): Eukaryota > Viridiplantae > Streptophyta > Magnoliopsida > Myrtales > Combretaceae > Combretum > Combretum micranthum. The sequence goes on along the minus strand of JAMXBD010000905.1, from coordinate 479,720 downwards.
ATAAACCGAGAAACTAAATTTTCAAGAGATTATTTGTTTTCTTGATAAGCTCCTGACCCTTGTACTAGTGGTTTTTGAAAATTGAGTGGGTTCAATTTATTTTGCAAATTACTATTACTTCACTAAAAATTTGGATGACTCCTCCAATTAGGATTGTAAGTATTACTATAAGGGTCAATCTTTTGGCTAGAAAAATTATTCACAAATTCACAACTCTCAGAGATCATTCCTTCAGCATTTTGGTTAGATAAATCAGCAATCATAGTTACTTGGTTTCTCCCAATAGACAAATGTTCAATTTTTCTACTTAGAGCCTCAATCTTAGCAGTCAAGTTTAACACAACATCAATCTCAAAAACTCTTCTTGTTCTCTTATTCTTGGCTCTCACATATGACTATTGATAATGGTTGTTAACCATATCTTCAATCAGGTTTAAGCACTCCTCAGGGGATTTATAATTCAAACTTTCTCTAGCAGCTGCATCTATTAATTACCTAGTCCCATAATTCAATCCATTATAAAAGGTTTGTACCTAGGTCCATTTAGGCAGTCCATGGTGTGGGCATCTTGCCAACAACTCCTTATATCTCTTGAAAGCTTCATACAATGTTTCATAGTCCATATGGTGGAATGAAGCAATGTCAACTCTCAACTTAGTTGTTCTAGGGGGTGGGAAATATTTCCTCATAAAATTCTCAGCCATTTATTGCCAAGTGGAGTGGAGTTCTTTATCAATCCATTCAACCATTTTTTAGCATTTCCTCTGAGGGAAAATGGGAATAACCTTAACTTGATTGCATCCTCAGCCACACCATTTATCTTGAATGTATCACAAATCTCCAAAAATTGCTATAGAGAGCTATTGGGATCCTCATCCTGTAGGCCATTGAACTGAACCATCTGTTGGACCATTTAGATAATATTGGGTTTAATTTCAAAGTTGTTAACAGTAACCCTGGGTCTATCAATGCTAGTATTAGATCCATCTACGTTGGGTCTACAAGGTTGGTTTATCCTAGGCTGTTCATTATCTTCTTAGATTTCACCGTGGTCAACCATTTTTATTGTTTGATTTTTTGACCTATACACTATGGTTCTAGATCAAACGAAAACAAGAATTTAGATTGACTCCTAGTCATATGCCTATACAAAGAATGAATGAATTAAAGAATAACGAATAAAAGAAAAAAGAATCAACAAAACAAGAAACAAGTATATACAATAAAAGAACTAAAAGAATTAAAGAATTGACAAAGCATATAAATATATATAGTAAATGTACAGAAAAGAAAACAAACAAATATATACCAAAACAAAAAAGAAGGTTAGCTCAACATATATATAGAAGATATATTTACAATTTTAAAGCAACTCGAACAACAAATGAAAATTGATTTCCACTATTGCCCTGTTGGGCTTCAAAAATAATATTGAATCCAACACCATTCCCTGGCAACAGCACCAGAAAACTTGGTGTGAGTGTGTCATTGTTTGCATTAGTTGAATTTTAGTTCATACTGATCATTGACCGAGTTTTGCAAATTTATAAATGTTTTCTACATCAGTTTCAACAACTATGGTCTCACAAGGCAAGCGCACCCATCAAATATAACATAAATAGTGATTTAGGTCGATCCCAATGGAATAGTTGATAGCTAGTGTACTCCCAACCTCATGCATTGTCTAGCTAAAAAAAGGTTTAGAAAAACATAAAGAAAAAATGAACTATGCTAAGTTAGGAATATTCACAAACATTTAATGGGTAAAATAAGAAATAAGCTTGAAACTTCTATAAAACAACAACTCAGGATTACTCCACGAATTCCTTATCAAAATGATTTCTTTAAAACAACAAACTTCTTAAAAGCTATTTGAATTATGTGTTTATACCGGCAGATTCTCTAATTTAAACTAAAGCTTCTCTCAAAGTTAGTAGTTCTAGATCCAACTGAAACCAGTAACCTGAAATTCCAATTAGACCTGCATAAATAATAGAAATCCATTGTTTAGAAAAAAACAACTCAATGAATTTTTAAAACAAGTGACAGAAAGTCTTCACGCATTCCTCAGTAAGAGGTAGTTGGGATCAACTCCATTACTAACTACAGATCTATTCAATTGAATGATCTCTCGATTTATCCAATTGAAATCAATCGTTGATATAAAAGAGTACACCACTCCTTTAAAAACCACAAGTTTAAGTTCAAGTCACTAATTACAAATACCTAATCAAATTAACTTGAAAGCGCATTTATCAAAATAAGCATGAACTAGAAGAAATAAAATAGATTCAAAAGATTAATCAATTAATTGCTTAGAAATTCATAGAAATTACAAACATCGGGTTAAATTGATTTTACCCAGAAAACAAAAGAAATTCTCAACTAAGAAGAAATGAAAATTCTTTTACCCAAGAATCTTTTAGAGATCTACTCTACATAAATATTGATTTACACTATTGGTACATACTTTACAATGTATGCTTGCATATTTATTTATAAGCTACTAGGAACAAAAAGCATGGCCTATTTTTTTGACACATGGCATATTCTCTCTAATAAAATTTGTGATATTTTCCACACGCGCATATGATCTGTGAAAACACTCATCGAGAGTCGTATGTGATCTATTGGTCGAGACTTATATAAAGCAAAATTAGGCTTGACTTCAGGAATTTTCAAAGTAAACTATGTGTTTTTATCCATTACTCTGTCAAGAGTAAAATTGGGAAAGTTGAGGCTTGTATTGCTGAGGTTGGAGGCAATTCTAATGAAGAATTGGTCTGTTAAAACAATTATTGATGGTCGAGATTGAGGCTCGACAGAATGATGTTCGATCACTTCGACTAAAGTTGAGGGTCATGTCGAGGGTTTGCAATTAAGGCTTGATAGACCAATTTTTGCTGTTTTCATCCTTTGTTTGGCCTCAGCTGTCACTTTACAGGCCTTGACTTCTACAATCTTGACTTTACTTGTTATTTCTACTCCGAATCTGATTTAAAACACTTTAATTATTCTTCATTGGATACTAAGAGCTCTAAACAACATTATTTATCAAAAAAACAATTTTTACAAGCTTTTATCTAAAATTCTTTGCAAAATGAACTCAAAATCCTATGAAAAATATAGAATAGAAATGACTTATTACTCATTTGATCAAACATTAAGTAGGAACCCCACCATGGCTATAAAGGTCACCCCGCCAAGATATAGATAATTCTCTATTGTCTGTTAAAGTATTTCTTTTCTTTCTGTTTCTAAATCTTTTTTACAAAAAAAATAATTAAAACATTCATTTTCAAAAGCATACATTTGAAACAACATATTTTTTTTTTTTTTACTAAACATGGTTTAATCTACATATTATAATATACTATCTCTAAACCATTTACAAATTTTAAGTCTATTAACTTAACTTAGCAAAATTGATTAATCTTAACCAATCTAATTTCTTTTAGCTTAATAAAGTTCATTAAGTCAAGTTTAGCTAGATATATTAATTATTCATTTTATATCAAAGATTTATATCAACTTAAGCTTAGCTAAGTTGAATGCACTTAATCAATCTAATTCATTTTGACTAATTCAAGTTCATTTATTCAATTTGAACTTAGGTTTATTAACCAAGTTCATTTTAGACTTAACTACATACATTTAACTAGTAAATACAAGTTTTTAACTTTATTTTTATATGTAGTAGCTATAAAAAATTATAATTTAAGCCTTGATACTTTTGGAATTTCTAAAAATGTAAAACATAATAGTTGTATATCTCTTTTTTAAGCTTTCCATAACATTTTGATTCACTTTAATTCAAGTTCAAATGAAAAAGTTATGATTAAAATACAAAATAATGTTACTATAGGGGAAACACAAGTCATAGCCGTGATTTTTGAAAAGCTGTCAAAACATAGATACTAAGCTAAGAATCAAGACCGTGATTTTTGGGTTTTAAAGGTTTAAAATAACCCAAGGCTAGCAAGGACAAGATCACATTTGTGATTCATGAAAACACCCACATTAGATAATACTAAGAGGTAAATCACACCTGTGATTCTTGGATTTTGAAGTTTTTCACCAATTCGAGGCTATTAAGAGATGGATCATGGCATTAATCAAAATTTTTCAAAACATTGCTTATCTCGGGTTGAATCACGCCCGTGATGATCCAAAAATCTCCAACCCAAGCCTACTAAGGTTTGAATCATGCTCATGATCTATGGAGCCCTTGTTTTTATGAATTTCCTTTATTTATTTTATCCATTTTAGCTACTTGTTTCCATCCTACTTCAACTAAAACATCATTAAGGCAACATATAGACTTATTTTCATTACTTTTAACGCTTCTATACTCATTCTACTTCATCAAACATCTCCAATCACTTCATCAAATTCACTTCATCGACCCTTCCTCCAATCATGCATAAACTACATATATCTATTAATCATCAATTTTCATCACAAACGCAACTCCTATCTAGCATCAACACACCATATACATACATAAAAAACAACTAAAACAAAGGAAATAATAAAACTTATCTTTGTAGATAATTCAAACTTCTTGATTTTCTTATCAATACTTCTCTTAAGTTCTTGAAGTCGTTTTATGCTAGATCTCCATCTCCAATCTTGTTTCCCATCTTCATTTTCATCTTTAATCTTGCTGGATTTGGGATTTAAAGTTTTGAGGTTTTGTAGAAGAAGAAGAAAAGAAATGTAAAGAATGAAGAAGAAAAGAAAGAATAGAGAGGAAAAGAAAAGAAAGAAATGTGGCAGCCAATGGAAAAGGAAAGGTAATAAAAAGGATGAGGACAAAAACAATTAAGGATATTTATGGGTAATGGGTTCGATTTAAACCTTTCAGACGATTTTCTTGAGTATCGAAAGTAATTAGGAAATAGTTTCAAAATTTATTACATAGAAAATAATAGTTTGAATTGAGAATCTAGTTTAGAAATTTAATTTGTCAAAACTTGATATTTAGTTTGAGTTCACACTAACTCAAAATTTATGAGAATAAAGAAAATAGAGTTTTAGGTTAAAATGGCTAATTTAGAACATTTTACAAATTTAGGTAAATGAACTTGAGAAAATTGGGCCATTTATCAATTGAAAGGAAAAGGTGTAAGTTGATGATTGTAATGAATTTGATAAATCAATTTATAATATAAACTAAAATTTGGAGTTTGTAAATTTATTAAACATCAAAATTGAATTCTTCTAAGGGTTTAGAGATTTATAATTAAAAGAAACTAATTTTAGTTTGAAATTTATAAAAGATAGTAGAATTTGAGAACATTTGAAACATCAAATCTTAGTAAATCTATTTATTAATTGGTTATATCAAGTTATTTAATTTTATCTTACTAATCATTCTATTTGGCTTAATTAGATCATCTAAGTTCAATTTCTAAATCAAGTTTTAATTCAAGTTTTGTTATTGTTATTCATTTCTTAAGGAAATTTTGATTCATTTGTTAAACATTCATATTTATTAAGTTTATAAATTATAAGTATAATTACATTGTTTTGGTTTTTTATCACATTTATTTGGTATTTCTTACTATTTTCATTTATATGTAACGTATTGAGATTTATTGTCATTTAAGTTTAGCATCTCTTCTTTCATAACATTTATTATTTACCTTTTATTTCTTAATTAGATAATTTGAAAATTTTTCAATATTCCTTTAGCTCTATGTAACTGATATTCCATGCAAAGTAGCATATATAAAGCGGTAAAATTTGGTTTAGAGAATTCAACATTCCTCTTACTTGATTTTTTGGCAAAGACTCAGACACGATAAGGGCTATAAATGTCTGACCACTTGACTAGACTCAACTATAGAGCGAAGACAACACATAACGATACAATACTGACTCACACGACACCACAAACTCAACAATTGAAGGTTGTAGACTCGCTTTTCTATTCTTATCTAAATATGTATGACAATGTGTACATAAAATATACAGTATTCACATTCTTTTTAGTCATTAGAGATGTTATGTTTTATAACTTTCTTTAACATGATCATCTTGATAAGATTGAAATCAAGATGGCTCATTTTTGGTTTTTGCATTTTTGTCCAACTTACCATTATTTTACTAAAGATAAAATTATTTTACTAAAGTTAAAATTATGTTATCTTATTATCTTATTGAGTTATTGTTAGTTATTGATTGTGGAAAACTATTGAAAATTGTATCTTAAAATTTTTATTAATAAAATTCAAATTCTTAATCAACAATTAGATTGTCTGTATTTTAATATTTTTTAAAAGGAAAAAATTTGGAGTGATTTTCGTGATTATTCTTAAATCATTTCCAAAAACTTTACATTATTTAATTAATGATTTTCAATTTTAAAATGTATAAATTTTAGGTGATTACAAGTAACTTCACTTAATTTTTTTATTTTCTAAATCCTACCCCATGGAAATTCCATCCATGGAACTTTAAAAGCTCTTATGGATTGTATGGTATATTTAAGTCCAAGACAGTATGCTAATTAGTTCAAAGCCTTTTCTCTTCTTGGTGTTTTATGAAGCAAGTAAGGGTTTATGGGTGATTCTATTATGTAGGGTAAACCATCCGTACTTTACTCAAACCAGGTAGAGTTCGAATGGATATTAACAAGCAAAGGGTAAGGTATAGATAGGATACATATTTTCTAAAAATTACTCTTATAGAGGTACAGGCATGAGATAATGAAACATGTGCTCTATTATACAGAGGGTACCGGTTTTAAGATAGCTTAAAACCTATTTTATTAAAAATTATAAAATAATATTAATAAATGAAAAACAAATAATCATACTTTTTTTTTCTCTCTCTGCATATTTCATAGCAAAAGAGTCTAAATTTACTTATTATGGAAACCCCCAACTAACATACTATCTTACTTAAAGCACATGTGTTTCTCTTTTGCTTTGTATCTCATATATATCATCATTTTTTATCCTTCTACTTTACTTTCCCTTTTCTCCCCAATCTCAAACTTTAATCTATTGTGATTTTCAAACTTGAGTAGAATAAGAAAAGGTACATTTATTAGCTTTACTCTTTAATTTTGTATTTAAAAAAAATATTCTTAGAAAAATGCCTACAAAACATGGGTTAAAAATTTTGTAAAACGAATAGGGTAATGACATTATTTCTTGTTCACCACTTGTTATTCTATGGATGATGTTACTCTTACTCTTAATGTAAAGATATTTCAACTTTTACACATATGCATACCACAAAATTTGTGATACTAGTAAATTACTTTTTTAATTTCCTTATGCAAGTTGTTTATAGTGAACATATTAAAATAAGGTAATTTTCCATATTATCTGAAATCATAAATATTAGTATAAACTTGAAATTGAAAAAAGAAAGAGAAAAAAGATTATAAGTTGCATAAAAAAAATTATGGATTCGACCAGGTATCTTATACCTTATCATTTTATAGGGTATAAGGTACATGGTAGGTAAAATTTGTTATATGGTAGGTTTCAAATACAAAATTTAATACCTGGTAGCTTAGAGGATATGATATGTATAAGTCTACATACGTTACTAAATTTATACCAACTCACATTGAAAAGTAGTTTTGGTATTCAATAATTTTGATCCAGTTAAGTGGATGAAGCACCACATATACAAAAAGAGAGAAGAGAAAGAAGAGAAAAAAAAATCCAACAAACAACTAAAGTTATGTTTATAATTCCACAATTTTGCAGGCAAAGAAGTGCTCTTTTATGGCATGAAATATACCTTGTCTATATATAATCCAAATTATAATTCTTGTGAAGAAAAATGCTCCTTATCCATTCATTAAAAGCCACAAAGAAGATTAGAACCATCTATTGTATTTGGAATTCATGTAGTTAGTTTGTTTGTTTTAAGCAAATTTCTTCTTAATAGAAAATATCTTCCTAAAAATGATATATTTTAATGTATTTGGTTGTGTTTTGTAAAAATATGTTTAAAAAAATTTTCTAGTGTTTGAAATTAATTTTATTTAAAACATTGTATAACATGTAAATAAATTATAATTTATTATAAAGTGCAATTCTTGAAAATAATTTTTCGTTTTAAAAAGTCTAAGTCATTTTCCTAAAAAAATGTGAAAGTTTTTTCATAAAAGAAAACACATTTTCCACTTAAAATGACATTTTCAACTTGACAAGTAGATGAAATATGAAAAATGTGTTGAACTAGATATTGCAAATTGGATTTGATAAGGCAATGTATTGCACAATTGAATAAAAATTACACTTATCAGCTAAACACTCCTATAATGTGATATGATCAAAATGAGCAATATGTGTGTGTGTGTGTGTGTGTGTGTGTGTGTGTGTATGCTTTTGTGTTTGTGTTTGTAAAGTGTTTGGCGTATGAACGGTAGTATGATCTATAACTGTAAACCCCGAGATTTTTTACTTTAGTATACAATAATAAAATAGAAAATGTGAATTAGATAATGAACTTAGAACCCGATAAAAATTCTAGAATAGATCTATGAGTTATAATGAACTCAATCCTAGTTTAAAAACCCGAATAAAAATTCTTTGACCTTAATAGATACCAAAAACGAGATTTCGTATCTTGAACTGATAACTCAAGATATAATTAGAAGTAGCCATAAATTTCAAGCCCGATAAAATATAATTTATTAACAGAACTTATTAGCATAAAACAATAATCCAAAGATGAATTACTAGGATTATAAATACGCAATAGATATTAATATAGACCAATAAATATAAGTCTAGATCTCAAATAAAAATTTAAAAACCCACTGTTATACTTGTTAGGGAATTCTGAATTCATTACAACTCAGTTCCTAAATTAATTATTGGATTTGAAAAATTTAATCGCGTACGTTAAAATACTAAAACAAAATTAATCATGTGAACTTTAAACTAAAAATTTGAATATATAAACACTCTAGAGTTTTTATAGAAACTCAGATAATTTTTATTTAGATAAAACTCTTACTTAACGGTTATAAACATACGTTTATAAACTAATATTTGTTAAAATATTTTAGTTAACTATTAATCAAATAAGGAACAAAAAAAATTAAAACCAACGCAAATGTGCAAATCACGAACAAAGGGGAGAATTTCGGCTGTTGAAGGATGCTTCACGTCCAGCAATTTGAACCAAATTTAAACTTCAAATTTCAAAATGAAAATGACCCATCAACCAACCATGAAATCCTAGCTTAGACACTCATTTAATGACAAGAAATCCAGCTCAAACAAGTGAAGAAACAATTCCAAAAGGCCATGTATTTTACCGAGACTTCCAGCTGCAGCATGAGGGAAATTCAATCAAGATCAGCAGCAGAATTCACACCAATTTGCAGCTTTGATTTGGAAAAAAATATAGGCTTAGCTTGAGTTGTTTTTTCTTTACTAAATGAGCACCAATAAGAGGCCTCTAAATGGACACTTCAAGGACCAAAAATTAGTTAACTAGACCAAGAAATCAGTCTGAAAAGTCATGAAAAGTTGCAGCACATATCAGAAATTTTGCACCTCTGTTTTAGCATGAATTTCAGCCAATTTTTTTATCTAATTTTTAAGCAAGTTGAGCCCTAAATTTACACATATAAATGACATTAATTAACTAGCAAACAAATACAATTAATACCCCTAAAAATCAGCCACAAGATCTTGTATAAAATGTAGCAAAAATCATCATCCAATAGAACCCTATATCTGTTCGAATTGTCCAGCTACAACTTGCATTTGCCAAGCCCAAAACACCTTCCTTAGCCTCCTAACTTTAGCTTAACCTTAGTACATATATATAGCCTTAAGTTAGCAACAAAATCAGCTCATAACTCCTACGAAAACAATATGAAATTTTAGCTACGAAGGGAGTTGCGAACATCCCTCTTCTCCTTAGATATTTCTTCACTTGGACAACCTTTAAGGAGTTCTAAAACAAAATATAACCCTTGTTTTACTTTCTATATCCTATCCAAGTATCAAACACATCCAAAAACATCAATTTCATCCTTTAAACAACACCAAAAACCAAGCTAGATAGCCCTTGGTTTGCCATAAAACCAAGTTGAAATCCAAGCTCAACAAGATAAGAAATCTTGATTAGAATTAGTTAACTTCTAATATAGTTAAAACTTACCATCCAACCTGTGATATAGGTTTGGTTCTTACTAAAGAGGGGAGTTGGGAATCCTTTTCCACTTCAAGCCAAGGTAACTCCTAACCTAGTGATCTATTATTGTTACATTTATGTATAGACATTAGGTTGAAATGTGTAGCATTGGAGAAAGGTTATGTGATTGGGAGAAGTGGTTATTCCATTGATGAATTCAAGTGGATGAATTTTTTTTATATTAGAAATGCTTAAATATTGATAGCTAAGGAGAACATCAACTTAGAAATGTTATAAACTTAGGAATAGTAAATACGGATCTAGGAATGAAGTGGCCAAAACAATGCTCAAATTTCATCTAAACTAGTTTATATTCATGTCTAATGCCCCTAGGACCTTATATGAACATAAAACTTGATAAAACAAGCTTTAAAAGCATGAATAGGAGTTCTAAATTACAAGAAAAATAATATGAACAATTCATAGAAGTTATACATATTTATAATTTCACAAGTTGTGAATGGGCTAAGGAAATGGATAAAGATTTAGATGATGAAATGAGATCCTCTAAAATAATATAAATGCTAACTAAGAGAGCAGATAAGGTTGATAGACAAAGTAAAATAAATAAAAGACCACTACTAACAAGGACATTAAACAATGTAAGACTTGAATAGAACTTTAATAGAAAAATTTAATTAAGCTTATCTTAGATATAGAATGAATAATATTTAAATCAAAAGAGATTCGATGAAACTAAATGATAAATGTCCTTTATATAGAATCAATACCTTAGGAAATCGATATAAGCAATAGGAATTATATCAAATACCGACATAGGACACTTGACACTTATAGGGATTCAATATTCTATTTGTAAATATTATTGATGAATATTTTCATCTCAACAGGTAATTTTAATACTGTTGAGGACTTTCCGGTCGATTACTACGATTGATCAATATGAGCAGGTGAGTAACTCGGACTTATTACATTGTTTGTGTTTGTAGTGTAGCTACATTATAATACAAGAATAATAATAATGAACTCGTGTGTATATGGGTTATAGGTTTCGCTTGCTATTTGGAATCACTTGGTTGATAAACAACATTAAATAAAAGTGATAATGGATTACTTGTGAATTTACTACATGTAGAGCATGTTGATTGTCTGAATGAAGTTTAAGCACTTTTAACCTGACTAAAAATTATTGGAATCATAAACAAAATGAACATGCATTGCATAAATTGCATATATTGCATTATAATTATGTGATAGCCTACTACGTGTTAGAATTTCTATTCTCTAGTAATGCTTGGTTTTTCTAGGCAAGAGGCTATTAGTTCTACATAAGATTACCTTTGTTCTGTTGGTTCCATGGGAACTAACTAGTAATGAAGGATGACGCCCATGGTATCGCTGTGAAATGTCTAACACTTAGTGGAGTTTCTAAGACTTAAATAGGAAATGAGTGCTTAAAACAAAATTAACATAAAGAGATAACTACTGTGAGGATTGTGGCTTTTATATACTTAGTTTCTTTTAGGTAGGTGATTCATAGATCGGTTTTTCTTCAATCCCAATGAGAGGGCATAAATCTCCATCCTGTTTGGATTTTGGATTGTCCAAGCTTGTAACTGTTCATGTGCTTGAATGCTGCATTACATATGTTTGATAATAAATCGCTTGTCGTGTGATATGTTCTGGTTATTCACTAAGCCCGTGGTATATGCTCACACTCCTATAATCTTTACAGGATGACGCTAAAGCCTTGGGTAGTTGCCTCTAGGAGTTTAGAACCGATATGTTTCTAAAGCTGGAAGAGTCTTGGAAACAAGGAGAATAGTTTTACTACTTATATGTGTTAATTGATGTCAGAACATCAATTTCATTATCTAAGAATTTACATATGTTTCATGGTTTGTAATAGTTGTTATTCAGATAGTAAGTTTTATTTATGGTATTGTGATTTTATTTGCTTTCATCATTTCTTACCATGCAACCAAAAAGATCATGTTTTGTTAAACTTATATCATTTTCCAAGGTAAATCTAGTAGTAACATGTGTATGTGATTCTGTCTGGACAAAATATGTATTACCACTAGGGTAATCTTAGGGCTTGACAAGAACTTTCTATTTTGCATGGGCATCCCAAATGTTAGGTGCAAAAGCTAGTCATTGGAGAATCTAATGTAAGAGTAAAGTGGCAATGTCCAAATTTTATGAAGGCCCTAGAAATAAAGGTTTAGTAGAACTAAATAAGTTGGGTGAGCTCTTAAGATTGCAATTTATTCACTTATCTCACTCTTTTACTTATATTTCTTGTTTATATTTTATTTGCTTCTTTTAGAGAGAGAGAATTGAGTGTTGTCATTTGTTGCTTTTATTTAGTTATCTTTGTAAGATGTTACTCAAGTGTTTATTAGGTGATTCTATCAGAGTAAATGTTGTGTCATAGGTATATCTTGTGTATTGTGAGAAAAAACACAACTTGAATTTATATTTGTGTGAGTGTTGTATTTATGATTTTATGTAGCTTATTAGGATCAGTGCTCAATAAAATGATTATGAAGTCCTTCATTGGGAGGCAATTGAGTGATCATGAACTCTAGGGAGTGAGCCGAACTCTACATTATATACAATTTGATCTGTCTATCCTTATAATTTATTTATTACAATTTATATTCTTATTGTTCTTATATTGTTTAATTTGTTAAATTATATCATTTGGGCATTAAAATTGTAAAAATGGATAAAATATTTGTAAAACTCAATTTACACTCCCTAGATTTAGCTAAAGTGTTAATAGGTTTTTTAATTGGTGTTAGAACTAGTATTTAGGAATATTAGTGCAAACAAACTAGGCTTCTTGGAAGGACAAGTAATAAATATGTCACATTTATTAATACGTAAAATACTATGCTTATTTGAAATGCAGAATAAAAATATTTATAACAGCTCAAAATATAATGTTATGAAATGTAGTTGAAATTTGGCCTATAGTAATAGAAGTAATAAGAAGGATAAATTTATACTAAGGTTGAAAAGGAAAAAAGATCATTTGAATTAAATTGCCATTAATTTTTTGTGTTGTGGGTTAAATAAAAATGATTTTAGTAGAATTTGTTCATATGAAAATGTCAAGCAAATTTAGGATGAATTGCAAAATATTTAAGGTAAATGTCAAATTTAGTACTCAAGCTTTGTATGAAAATTCAATTTTATACCTAACTTTAAAGTGGTATATTTAATAGCTAATCAAACTTTTTGTGGCTATTTTTACTATCTACTTAACAAAATTTGCTCTTGAAAATGTATAAAAGACAACATATCATTAAATTTTTACTAATACTTTTAATATCATCTAACACTAATAGGCAAATGCTCTTACATTAGGAAATAAAGCATATGCAGTTAGTGAGGTAACAAAAATAGTTATGAAAACTTTGACTGGATATTAAACTGACTATTTTAAAGTTTAAATTTCAAATTGAATTTTCATGCAAAGTTGAGATACCAAATTTGATATTTTTCCAAATATTTACAAGTAACTTTTAGAGTTAGCAACACCAAAATAAGTTTTGTTACGCAGACAATTTGAAAAATTTTAAATAAAACCAAATAAATCAATTGATGAGATGCATTCTAGATTCATAAATATCATAAATCAATTGATGATACCAGGTAAGAATTTTGCTAATGTTAAAATTAATTATATAATTCTTAGGTTAGAGGAAGCTCATGATTTGAGTCAATTATCAACTCCTTCGCACACACAAAATGTGTGAGATGATCAAGAGGCAAGGATAAAAATCACAAAAAAAGGAGAACTCTCAAAACTTCATGCTCCTACTCAAGTGAAGAAGATAAAAGCAATGAAGATGATGGTGAAAAGTTAGATGAATGACAAAGAAATTTGTAAAATTCTTAAAACTCAACAAAAAGTTGAGAAAAGAGAAAAATGGAAGCATGTATAGCTCAAAGAAGAAAAAAAAGAAGGCAATCACATGCTTCAAATGCAACAAGTAGGGCAATATCCAATAATTCTATCCCAATACCAAGAAAACCAACAAAAAAGTAAAAAAGAAAGGTAATAGTAGCAACATGAAGCGATGACAACTCCGCCAACTCGAATGAGGATGTGTGCTTCATGACCATAGATGATAATGTATGTTCACCTTCATATAGCACTTCATATGATGAGTTGGTTGATATGTATGATGAGAGGAAAAATAACATGTTTAAATCAATTATCAAAAAGGTTGGATAAAAATTATATGATTTAAAAAGTAAATATGATAAATTCAAATAAGAAAATAATAATTTAGTTAAAGAAAATGGGCATTTAAATTTGGAAAATGGAAACTTGAAGATTAAGAATAATGAGTGAAGTAAAATTAATGAAAAGTTGAAAATTGAGAATAATTTGCTCAAAACAGAAAATAAAACTCTAAAAGGAGATGATGAGGCTAATACATGTGATGATGCATGCTTAAAAGAGTTAGAGGAAATCAAAGTTGAAAACTAACTTAGATGATTTGTAGCAAATTATAGCAAAGATCATCGACAATAAAAAGAATACGTAAATGCAATAAAAATTTGGCTTAAATAATTGTGGAATTGTCTATAGGGGAAACACTAATTGTAAGTCCTATAGAAGTAATTTTATAAAGGGAAAAAACCCTTTTTGATAACTGAACTTTGATGAAATTGACAATTAGGTATCTTAACTCTTAAAAAGTCTAGTTTCATATCTAATTAAAATTTTCGTACCTTTTTTAGGTACTTGAACGTTTAAAAATATGAATTTCATACCTAATTAAATTTTTCATGCTCATTTTCACTACCCTACTTTTTTATTATTTCTTGAAGTAATTGGACATGTGTTATTCTACGATGAGTGGGATAGTGTTTAGCGTCACAAAAAGTTCAATTAGGTATAAAATTGAACTTTTTAAAAGTTCAAGTATCTAACTGTTTATTTTATCTAAGTTTAGATACCAAAAGAGGCATTTTCCCTTTTGTAAAATCAATTAATAGAAGTTGCAATTATTGTGGTGGAATTTGTCATAGTGAACATATTGTGCAATAAGGAGTAATGGTCTTTTCAATTATACACATAAGTTTGTTTGAGTACCTAAAGGACAAATTTATGTTACAACTAACCATAATGGACCCAAATGTAAATGAGTACTAGAAAATGAGATTTATTTTATATATAACCTCAAGGCATCTTAAGTGCAACAAATTTGATGTAAATTAATTTTTGATATATTTCTTATGCGTTGTTGCTCAAATTTTTTTTTTTTTTTTTTGTTCTTATAATATATTGAAATGCTTTATTTTGGAAATTTTGGTGTTTTATAATTTTTATGCATGAATAAGCTAAAATGTGCTAAAGTTAGACTGAAGTTGCATGAAATTAGTTTCTCTAAAATGTTATGCCTAAACCATGTTGTCACATGCCAAATGGAGCGCATTGAACTTGTTTGAGTTGTAAAACTTGCACGATAATGTTTTTAGGCAAGCTTATGCATCATTGAAGAAAATTCGTCCCCCTTATATACACGTATTTGCGATTTGTTGAATTTTGTAACTTTATGATCTTACATGTTTATATTAGTAATGTGAACATGCTTTGAGTGTGAGATCATGAGGATGTATTATAAGTTTGATCCTTTTTAAGTTGTCTAGAACTGCATTATGGCCTTAGGATGCTAGATGTGTATCATCCACACGGTAGCTGTTGTTGCACATGATTTATACTAGTTTTGATAAAGAAGATCGAAAATTTTTTGAAATGTGATGTTCTCTTAATAAATCACAAATCCTTTGATGCCTTGATCATTGTTTGTCTTCATGAGAATGTGCATAAGTGTATGTTTGATAACATGATAGCATTAACTCAATTTCATTCTCTACATTACTTGGAAACTCATTTTATAATTTTGATGTAGCCAAATGGGGAGAAAAGTTGAATTTGCATAATTAACATGTGTATATACAAAGTGGCTCATCAAGTGTAACTTGTTATTCTTTTAGTTAAGTGTCAATTATTGAACTTGTTTGTGACTTTTTCTTAGACCTAAATGCCTAATTGATGGAGAGTTAATTGTGCAACGGTTATCATTAGGAAAAAGAGGAAGATTGTTCAACTGGATGGTTAAAATTAGATTTTGATGATAAAATACATTGCATAATTAAACCAAAATTACACTTAATTAGCTAAACATGTGTATAATGTCATTTAATTAAAATGTTTTATATGTGTGTGTGTATATATATATATGTTTTTATGTTTGTATTTTCAAAGTTGTAGGATTTAGCTTCACTACAACTAGCATCTGGATGCTAGGCATAGCTTAAGACATGCATCCAAACATCAATATGATTTGGAGTTAGCATTCAAATGCTAGACATATTCCATATGATCAATATAGAAATAAGTATAGGGTTGTCTCCTCAGGGAATTGAAATTACTAGTACTCTTCTCCTTCTTGTTATGCAACCTGAGAATCAAATGAAATCAATAATATTGTTGTTTAAATACACCACTTAATTACTTAACTACAAGTTTAGAAAAAATAACACAAAAGAACACTAGTTAAATGCAATTTTATAACATATATTTGCTCCGTCATCCATTACTAAGTCAACATAATATAATTATATTTCTCTAATTACTTATCCATAAAATTCTCATGATTACACTAACATTCTTCTCATAATCATTAGTATCTAATCCTAGTCTTATCTACTAGAATTTCTTCCTAATTAATAGCTAACCAGAATTGGTTTATCGTTCATGAATTTATTTTGAATTTCTAAACATGCAAAGAATTTTATGAGACTATCTCTAGAATCATGAGCAATCTTTTTCAACAACATAGATTTATTCAATCAGAACAATCTCTTATAGATCCTGCTGAAATCTGGACGAGTGTTATATTTGTGTACAATACAACTTTAGATATTGCAAATGTAATTCTATCTACTCACACATGGTATAGAATGAAAAATCACAAGTATGAAACATGCTAAACAAGACAATGGACAAAACAAACATAGGATAGAGAAATAAAACCCTTATTATTACGATTTCAAGTTTGGTAATGGTTACACAATGATGTAGATACTTGGTTCCTTGTCAATCTCTGACGAGTCCTTTAGAAAATCATGCAACACTCGGTGTTTGAATGGAAATGTACACTCTCCAACTTTTTCTCTCTCACAATGGTTACAAAGTGAAGTGATACAATGAATAAGTGAGATTACACACCCTCATCTCTTCTCTTGTCCTAGATGGGTGCAAGTTATTTATACTTTAGATAAGACACTTAGTTGGACATACCCTATTGAGGCAATGTTTCATATATGTTCCTTTTCAAAACATCAATTTAACACGCCAAAATGTTAAAACAAGGCCAATAACTCTCCTTATAATAGGTGTTATGGAAGTGGTGATTGTCTCGGTCAAGCCATTCTTCCTCTATCATGCCTATTATGTGTAGGTAGATAAAGATTTCTACTACATTCCTTGATAATAATGCCCACTATGAATCCAGTGATGGCTTCTGATCTTCTTCTACTATGACTGGTTGTGGTTGTTATCGAAGTGGTGATGGTATCTGGTCTTTGGTTTCTCATTGGTAAAGCCATTATAGGGTTAATGATGGGTTTTGTTCCTTGATTTCTCCTTAATCACGGGCGTTATGGGCTTCTAGTCCATATACAAAATCTATCACTCCTCTCATATCACTCGTTATGGCTAAGAATAACTAGATCCTTTGCTAAAAAACTGGATAAATTCTATTAACTTATTCCAAAATTACTTGAAATCAATATATTACACATCTGAGTGTAAATTCTTAATAAAATTACATACATATAGGCTATATTGGATTTAACAAGCCTATAAATTTTCAAGTAAATAACACCTATCAAATACAATGGGCTAGCATCCATATGCTAGGGTGTGGCATCTAAACGATAACACGGTCTATGACTTTTTGGGCTGTAGTTTTACAAGTGGCATTTAGACTGTAGTGTAACATCCAGATGCTAAGTGTCGAAATCTAGTCGTTGAAGAATTTAATGCAAGGGCATAAGTGATAATGTCTAAATTTTGTGAAGGCCCTATAAGTAAGGTTATTTGGTAGAAATAATTAAGTTCATTGAGCTTTTAAGATTGCAATTAATCCACTCATCTCACTCCCTTGTTTATATTTCTCCTTTGCACTTTATTTTGTTCTTAATAAAAAGAGAGTTGAGAAGTGCAATTTGTTGTTTTTATTTGCTTATTTTTATAAGGACTACTTAAGTGTTGGTTAAGTGATTTCATAAGAGTGAAAGTTCTACCATAGATGTATCTTATGTATTATGAGGAAAGGCATATAACTTGAGTGAATATGCTTAAGTGTTGTCTTTGTAATTGTGGGTAGCTTCTTGGAAGCAAACTTTGTGATGCATAATAAAGTGATTGTGAAATTCTCTATTGGAAGACAATCGTAGAGACTACGAATTGAACTTAACTTTATGTTAAATACGACTTGATCTCGTTAGTCCTGTCTCTTTATGTTTTGCAATTTATACTTATATTGATTAATTTGTTAAATTGCATCATTTAGGCATTAGGGTTGTAAGAAGAGATAAAATTTTTGTAAAACTCAATCCACAACCCCTCCTCCTCTCTTGAGTTTTAACCTAGATATTAATAGATTTTTCAAAACAATTTTGGAATAATATTTTCTATAATAAAAATAGGGTCTAAATTTTGATATACATCCTATTATTATGAAATACCGCAAACCTTCACCAAGATTAGAAATTAGGCTTAAATAGATTAAATGAATCAAATGAATTATAGGGTATAATTAGACAAGTTGATATAATTATAATAGTAATAAATTAAGTTGAAATTGAGATTTTGGATTCCTAAACATGTCATTAAAATGTTTAGAGAATTCCTAAACCTTCAAACTATAGCCAAAATATCAATTCCTAAATCTTTGTAAAATTTGAGTTCATTTACTTGAGTAAAAATACCAGTTCTTAAGCCCGAACTCAAATTAAATATCCTTTTATTTAAAGTAAATTCCTAAATTAAGTTCTCCTTTTGAGTTCTTAATGTCTAACTTATTAGTTCAAAAACCATCTTTTAAATACTTCTAGAACTATAGATATTGATCTGATAGTTCTAAATTTATACCTTATTCGAAAAATATCTAATTTTTAATCTTATCTTTTCCTTTTCCATTTTCTTCCTCTACCTCTCTCTTCTTCTTATTTTCTTTCTTTCTTTCGTATCTTTCTTTCTTTCTCTCTTTAGCTTCTTCTTCTTCTTCTTCTTTTCCCCAATTTTCAAGTTCAAGAGGATTAAAAGTAGAAATCAAAGTTGGAAAGAACAAATCATGGTAGGGGAAGCCCTATACTAAGAAAGATGAGGAGTTCATGTTCCTTAAAAGCTAAGTAGATTTGTTATGTGTTGTTTTGTTAATGATTTTGAATTTAAATGATATATAGATGTTAGAAATGGGTTCAAAGTGTTGTTTACATATGTAATTCTTGGTTGATTGTATGTTGGAGGTTGGGATTGTGATGAAGAAGATGATGAATAGTAAAGTTTGGGTTTGTTGGAATGATTTGATGTTTGATGTATATAATCAGGGGAATTTATGCTTTTGATGTTGTTTGAAGTATATAATATGTTATATGAAATTTTTATGATGTTTAAGTTGTATTAGTGTAAGCCCCCGAAATTTTTCAATAATGGTTTTGGAATACCAAATCGAAACCCTAAAGTCTAACCCAAGTTGAAATCGAACCTTAAACAATTTCGATCACGGGATTTCATAAGAGAATTTTCAAAAACAAAAATAGAGAGTTCAATAATCATTTAATTTGAAAACCCGAACATAAGAAAGACCACCTATCTAATTCTAGATATAAACCCCTCAAATTTCTAAAGTAAAGTTGGATTAAACCCTAACCCTAGTCAAACCGGAGTTTCAAAAGTCAACAAAGATCAAGACAATCAAGCAATTTCAACTCCGGCAATCTCGCGTTCTCAAACTCTAGAAAACAAAATTAAGTTAGTGGCTTAAAATAGTTCATAATAATATAAGATTACATAAAAATATCAGATTCGCGAATTTCGAGTGTCCTTCGGACTCAATCGGGATCAGTTCTCGAAAAGCGTGTCCCGAAGCTCTGAATATTAAAAATTTCGATAACACCAAAAGACTCGTAATTAAATAAGGATTTCAAAAATATCAGTTTTAGAATTTTTCGGTAACTAAAAATAATAGATATAGCTTGTTTACGCGTATTTTTATTACTACCGGTATTTTATATGTCTAGTCTACTATTCATAGTACTATTCCTACTATTCATTACTATCTCACTATCTTTACTTTTTCTTACACCTATTTCTTACTACCTACATACTTATTTTCTTACTTTTTAGATTATCAATACAACTTTATTCACATCAAACTTTACACTTTATTTCTTTTCTTTACAAAAAAATTACAAAACAAATAAAAATCATCTCTCTCTCTTTCATGTAAGCGCTGGCCCCCTCTCTCTTCACATATATTATTTTTCTTTTTCAATTTATTTTATTACATTCAAAATTCACTTCAAAAATTCTATAAATATTATGTTGTTTTTGTTCATGTTTCTAATCTTTGCTTTATGTTAATATTATGTTGTTATTATTATTGTTATTATTTGTTTCTAATCTAACTTATATAATATTATGTATACTATGTATATATATTTATTTAGAGCATATAAGCTCATTTGTTATTTATTTACTTTCATGTCTTGCAATTTATTTATTTAGTTGTTTTATGCAATTTATTAAGACTAGTCTTTCTAGTCTTAGACTTGTCCATATCAAGTCAAAACAATTTTCTTTTCTTTTCTTTTTCTTTTGGGACTAGTCCATAGTCCCGGGTTGCCTTGATGAAGCTAAGGCTCCCAATACATGACCGGGATACCTTGATGAAGCTAAGGTTCCCAATGCTTGACTATTTTATTATGTTTATTTACTTCTAAGTAATTCTTTTTATCTTATTATGTATTATCTCTACCTTTACATTGCTACATATTCATGCATGATTATTGTTGTCTTAAGAGAAAATAAAAGGGGGTTCTTTCTTAAGTAAAGAAAAGTAAACTAGATTTTTTAAACAAAAGGAATTTTCAACAAAAAGATATAAGTTTTGTTTTGACTCTTTTTAAAGGATGAGCTAACCATAAATTTTAAGAGAATTAGTAATGTAGATTTCTTCAAAATAATAAAAGAAATTCTTTTCTTTTATAAACCAAACTAAAAGCTCCATAAAGGAATGATTTTTAATATTAAAAGATTTTAACTCAACCATACCTTTTTATAAAAGTTAATAGGTTCACTATAGACTTGGAAAATCATATGTTAAGAAAGTTTCTTCAAAACTTAAATTGCTTTTTTTCTTTTAAAAATTAAAAATGAAAATTTTGCTAAGTTCTAATATTAACAATTCTTTAAGAAAGCTTTTCTTATAAACTTGTATAAAGGAGTTATTCTATTCCTTAACAAATATTAAGTATAAAACAAGTTTTTCAAACCAAGATAAAATTAACTCACTATTTTAGAAACCAACTTAGAAAAATAAAATTTTTCAAGAAAGTAAAGTTTTTAAGGTATATCTATTTTCTAAAGAAGAGAAATGATATAAAAATAAAAGAAAAACATACATTTAACACAACTTCAAATATTTGAAACTTAAAGAATATTTTGAAAAACTTATTTTTAATCACTAGAAATAAAGTTAGTACATATCTTAAAGAACCAAATTTTTGAAATGAATTTACTTTTGAAAAGTAAGAAAATGGAATTATAATAGGAAAACATTTGCTCATAACAACTCAAATATATTTTTGTTTTCCTTCTAACAATTTAAAAAAAAAAAAAAAGAGAAATTCTCAAAAGTTTTATCATTTAAAAACCATCAAAGACAAATTGATATTGAGACAACACTATCAAAATCATGCATACATATGAGTATAAATATATGTCCAAAGGATTTTTCAACTATATATATATATATATATATATATCCATTTTGAGTAAAGTAAAGCTTGGAAAAATCATATTTTGTGAACTATAAATTCGTAACTATTCTGTACCGTGTTAGTTTGCAACCCAAATGACTTCTTATGACAAAAATAACCTTAAAAATGGATAAATCTTTTTGAGTAGGTAGAAAATGATATATTATTTGCGCGATTCCGAGTTACAATGACGAAGTTATGACCATTTTAAGTTGGAATTACTTTCTACGCGAATTTTAATGATCTTATGACATAGTTTTTGATAAGTACCATAGAATAAATAAGAAATACTCATTATAGGTATTCTTCTTAATTAGGTGAACTCGAGGAGGAGTATTCATACCCGGAGGATTATTTTGATTAGTGATTTATCGATCGACTCATCCGTAAAAAGATAGATCATCATGGCCAAGTGAGTTTATTTCCTACCTTTTTTGTACTTGGTTGTGCTTGTATCTAAAGGCACTAGATGTAGAAAAGATGAAAATGAATTATGTATGATAATATTGATTGAAAGAATGTTAAGCATACTGAGGCATGAATCGTTGTTAATTAGCTTATGTGTTACTGTTATTCTGTTGGAGTGTGTGCAAATTCTGTGATCACTTTTAAATTGTTGTAATCATATACTATGAATTATATTAATTGATTTATGCATATCACATAGTTAGTTTCATTGCATGAGCAGCTATTCTCGATGGGATAAGAGTTTAATAACCGGGTGTGCAGTTGCCAGAAATCCGCAAAATGGGTGATAAGCACCTGAAAGAACTATTTTAAGATGGGCGATAGAAGCCTGAAAAAACTATTTTGTGATGGGCTAGTAAGAGCCTGAAATAAACTACATGAGTTGGATTTAAAGATGTGTTTTAAAGAGCCCGGAACATCTAACTCGGAATGGATGGGTAAATCCATTCAAACATATGATTTCCAGTAGATCATATGTATTGCTTGATCACTTGCTTGATGCATTCATATGCTTGTTAATAACTTGCTTGAAATTATTTATATAAGTACG
Source organism: Combretum micranthum (assembly GCA_024138025.1). Classification (NCBI taxonomy): domain Eukaryota; kingdom Viridiplantae; phylum Streptophyta; class Magnoliopsida; order Myrtales; family Combretaceae; genus Combretum; species Combretum micranthum. The sequence goes on along the minus strand of JAMXBD010000905.1, from coordinate 456,481 downwards.
TTGATTCAGGAATATTCTCACTAAGCTAGTTATGCTTATACTCCAATAGACCTTTGTTGTACAGGACTAATATCTTTCATGAACAAGGACTACATATACCCGGGTGGAATTATGATTTAAAGAGCTTCTGGGAATCTTTTGAAGATCTTAGGTTAAATATCCTTTAATGTCTTTCGGTATTAGTATTATTCTGTTGTGAAAAAGATTAAGTTGTTATTATGATTGTTTGGAGAATTATAAGGGAAAACCCCTAAGATGATGTAAGGATTGTATTCTCTTAATGATAAATTTGATGTTTATTTAGATTCTTATATACTGTATTTACTATCTCACACCGGTGTCTCCTATTGTTGTGATAGACGCCTTACATATGGTGTATGAAAACTTTCGCATGACTTCGGGAAGTCATTCCTAAGTTTTAATACCGTATATGGCGGACTGCCACGTTTAGGGTACCCTTCAGGGCGTGACAATTAGAACATGTAAATGTTGATATGTTGTGTAAAGGAAACATGAAAAATGCGTGTATTGCTTTCAAAAAATTTTCCTAGATCAACACTACTTGGTACACAAGCATGTACGAGCTTGTGCTGATCAAAATAACCTCTCGGATCACTTTTTTAACCTCTACCCCACCTTGTGCACGGGCATGCTCGAGCTTGTGCTGACCAAAATATGCTGTTGGGTCACTTTTTAGTGCCCTACACGGCTCCAAGCACGGCCATGTACTTGGTGATGTACATTTCTCGTATTTCACAGCGTGATTGTATTTTGTCCATAACTTTTTCATCTGATCTTTGATTGAGGTGAATCAAGTTGAGTTAGAAAGCTTAAAAAGCGATCTACAACTTTTATATTTTGAGTTTTTACAAATTTGAAACTTATCAATGCTTAAAATTTAGTTCTTTCCAACTATTGTGTTTTCCTAAACAAAGTCAAAACTTCTATTTGTTTTCTAAATGTTTGTTGTTAAGTGTAAATGAATCTTTTTAAGTTAAAATGAGATAGATAAGTGATATTTGATGTGTTATGTGAGTTAATTGATATAATTCAACATGTGTTTAGTAGATTTGTAGATTTAATAAATAACTTGGATTAAATATGGAAGTTAGCTATAAAAATAAACTTAGTTGATAATTCTAGGTTCAACTTGACTAAATGAACTTGAATGAGTTAAAATGAATTAGATTAATATAGTTTAATCACCTTAGCTTAGTTTTTGAGTTAAATGACTTAAGTAACTAACTCTAATCAATTTGGCTAAGATTAAATTAAAATGAGTTAATAGCTAATGATTGATTTTAACTAATGAGTTAGGATAAACCTTAATGAGTATGAAGAGTATGTTGTTTCAAATGTTTAATTATGTTAATTATAATTGTTTATAGATATGAATGCTTTGTATAAGTTTATGTGATAAGAGATTATAATTAAAGCAATAAGAAATACTTTAACAGACAAAGGAAAACTGTCCATATTTTGGCGGGGCGATCTTCGCAGCCATAGTGGGATTCCAAATTAGTGTCTAATCAAATAGGGTTAATAAAAGTTTAAGAAAAAGTGGATGATTAGTTTAGTTTAGTTTCTTATATGAGTTCTTTCCTTAACAGAAGTAGATATCTGATTTATCTTCCAGATTATCTTCTAAAATTCCTTCTGAGGCTATGTTTGGATTTCATATTCAAGGTACACAGTAACTTACGTGGTGATTGTTAGGATATGCATCTTAAATGGATTAAGAACTTAAACTCAACTTGATAATTGTTTGAATTGGTTGTCTATTCAACCGTTTAAATCCGTTTCTGACCTGAGATGGTAGTTCGGTATCTGACCCAAGGAGCGGTACCTTGCTTAGATTGGGGCCATGGTAGTTTTAGGTGCTTATGCTACCCTTGTCATTGAGATATGACTTTCATAAGTGGTACGACAGATAGCTGATGGGGTTATTGGTATCGGCGTAACATTTGCTTAAACTTAAAGGAAAACCCTATGGTTTAGTTCAACATTTATGGAAACGATGAACTATAGTCATGTTATGGACTGAGTTTAAGTAGAGTCGGATAATGATTGAGAACCCTAGATGCGACTATTATTTCTCGTTTTCGGATATATCATCTAAGAGATATATGTATCCGAACTACTTATATCAACCCCCTGAGCATCGTGATCGTTACTCAGGTTCCCTCACAATCCCTATTGTCTGGAGTTTGAATACTCCCATGCTGATTGTTTACTTTGAAGAAAAGATAATAACTTGTTGTTTGTTGCATTGCATTTAGTTAAGTTCATGTGCCACATAGCTTGTGAGTGCGTTACTGTGTATTGGGCAGCGGCTCATTATTGTTGTTATTATTCTTTTTACAGGTGTTATTGTTGATGAAGATGGTGATGATGAGATGTTGAGGATGATGTTGATGTTGTTGAGTTGTTATGGTTGATGTTGATGAGGTAGTTGATGATGATGCTTGTTTTGGGTTTTTGGGGTGATCCAAAAGAACCGTGAGAATAAGTGAAGTGAGCTAGGGCCGTTGAATGTCTGTATTTTCTTTTATTTTGATTTATTTAATAAGAACTGGATTTATTTATAAATTGTAATTCTTTTAATGGGGCTTGTTAATGCCCATATGTTTTATAAAATGATAATCTACCCCTAAGAGTAGATAAAAGTGTTTTTCTAAAGTTTTGTTTCTTATAAAATTCTGTAGGGAGTAGAGTTTTATAAATGATTTTAATAAATTGTTTTCCACTACTAAATCCAGTTGTCGCTAAAATCTAACTAAATGATTTCGCAATTCTAAAAATGGAGTAGCAATGTCCAACATAAACGAAATCTTTTAAAGAAAGCCTTAGCGTGTAATACTTTAGAGTATTATATGTGGCGGTAGCACCTTAAGTTATTTAATTAATCGAATTAAATTTTTTAGGCATTACATATTAGTTATGGTCCATATGCTAATAGTGATTTAGAATTTAAAAAGAACTGACCTAATGAAGATCTAAAGGAGTTTATTAACAAGGCTTTGCAAGTTGACAACCAAATGTAGATGATGTATATATACACCATAAGAGAATTTCCTAGTCCATCAAATTATGACTTAGTAAAGGTATAGAAACACCCCTAAACGAATGAAACATCATATTGTTATACTCCATAGTTTCAATATAACAAAACATTAAATTTTCATTGCATTGAGTTTTTGCATAATTTGCTTTCAATTTGAATATGTTCTTTTTTAATAACAAAAACATTCAAATTAAAGGTGCAACCAAGAAGATCCATCCTCTCTGTTTAATTATTCATATGGCTTAATCAATGACCTTTTTTATGATAAAATATATGTAAAAAAATTTCAAAGTAAATGTTGAATTTGTAAAACTATTCAAGGAAAAACACTTCTTCTTATCTTAAAAAAAAAAAAAAAAAAGCATCCATTGCCTTCAAAACAAAACCACATTTCCTAAATACCACTTTACCTATATGGGGTTTTGGCAATTTTGACAACACAATTATTGAAATCACAAAACACTAGCCACCTTAATGATCGTTAATACTAAGGAATTTTCACTCTTTAAACTAACTTCACCTTCTTTAAATGACACTTCATCCACAACAAATTCTAATAATGGACTTCAATGTTTAGCATTTTCATTATATCTTGCAAATGTTCCTCAAGAGTTTGACCAACACTTTTTTTTTTAAGGTAAGGCTTAGAAAAATCTCATTCCATAGCAGTTAGATCTACTAAGGACCTAATGGCTTAATGGAGCGACATTGAAGGATACTACGTAAATGTCATGTACATGTTGTGTGGAATGCAAGTTGACAAAAACAAATATCCCCATTAGTGGTAACACTAAACTATGGCAAGATTGAATTTATAAACATTAAATCACAAAAATTAAAGCTACATTGCTATATGCAGACACTTGTAGTGCTTTATCCTTAAATCAGACTATAGATGCCTCAAATGACTACTCAGTAGTTGAAGGGTTATATTTCTATGGTGGTAGCCTTCTACACTCGACCTTGGGATAATAGTTGTGAAAATCATGATTTTATCCATACGATTTTACGAATTTGTGATTTTAAAAGGCCCTTTTGAGTTGACTTATGCATAGAATCAATACTTCTTCTTTTTTTTTCCCCTAGAATCGTACATTTTTTAACTGAATTTACCGATTTTACTTATATAAGTCAAATAGGCTAAAATATAAAAAGTTTAAATTACATTGGAAAGTCACTGTGTTTGGAGGTAAGTTTATTTAAGGTCGTAACATTTCGAGTGGTTTAAAAGAGGTTATAAAGTTTAGAGAAGCAGGTTAGTTGAGGTCCATATTGACATGTATCACAACGTGTCGGATCTTTTGAATTTTAATTCAATATAAGAATTATTTCTCTTGTTGACACGTGTCAAAATAGACCTCAATTGACCCACTTCTATAAACATTGTAATCTCTTTTTAACCACTTGAAACGTTATAACCTCAAATGAACTTATTTCTAAATGCTGTAACCTTCCAATATAATTTACTCAATATAAAAGTTACAAATTTTACGAGCTCATCAACTATTAGGATGATATATATTTCTTATTGCATTTCAATTTTGTTTTCACACAATTTTTCTACCTTTTTCTCTTCCTATCTCCCTAACTCCCCCATTATACCTTTATAAAATTTATTTAAGTCAAGTTATAGTTGTGATTTATAAGAAAATTTATTTATGTCTTTTATATAATTAAAATTTAAAATAAGTTCAAAAGTAAGATCATCCTTCAATTCGCAACTTCTTTCTACAAAATAATAGAAAATAATTTAATTTTGACTCCACTCGGTCTTCTTTTATGTATACTATATTATGGAATAAAGGTTAATATGAAAATGAAAACTTAATTTTTGTGAATGAGCTTCAAATATAAATATTATTATTTATCTATTTGAGCTTGACTCCTAGGTTAAGTGACAGGGCTTAGCAAGTCTGGTTCCTTTATTGACATAGCTCGGGGAGATTCGACTATATGGGCTTGAAATAGAAATTGTTGGACTGGTTCGCCACATCCAATCTTTCTCAGATAAGATCATACACATAGTAGATGACTATTAGCCTTAACCCATGAGGAGCTCATTTAAGATAACCACGAATTGAGCTTGTTCCATCTTATCCATCGATTATAAAGATGATCTGACAGTTGTCATCTATGCCAAAAACCTATAAATACTTAACCACTCCTCTATTTTAAGAACTTTTAGAGAGAGAAGATAAATAACATCCCATAGAGAAGGATTTGTTCACAATGATCTAACAAGGCAACTTAAGTATGTTACTATTTCCATTACTAAAGAACTGTAAAGTTGACGCATAATATCTACTCAAATTCTCTTACCTGTCACTTATGTGTTCAAGATGCTAAGACTACCTATATATTTCTCCTTTTTGTTATTCTCTCCAAGCCATCCCATCATCAATTGTCATCTTCTTCTCAATATTCTAAGGTTACATACAATGCACGACATTCACGTGATATGTGTGTGACTACTCTAGAAAGAACCCTGCATCTAAAATTTATTTATTTATTTTACATCCATTATGAATTCAAGTCTTTTACTACTTCTATAAGCATATTTACAGTTTTTCAAAGTTGTTTTGTGCAAGTTGTAAAAACTTATATTTCTATGTTCTGATTCTACAAACCTTCCAATGACTCTACATAGAATCATTAGTTTGATAATCTTTCTTAGGATGGCTAAAAACAATCTTTCTATTTTTTTTCACCATTTTTCTTTCACTTTTTCTTTTGATTTTTTTTTAATTTTCATTCTCAAATCATAAATATTTGCATAAATAAAAAGTTTATAATTTAACGCTAACTCATATATTCATGACAGGTGATGTTTTACAAAAATTTGACTAAAATTTAAAATTGAGCTTGGCTCATTCAGTTAAACAAGCTTTATTTTGAGATTAAGCTCGAACTGGCTAGTTCACAAATTGAGCTTGAGTCAAGCCAAGATTTATTGAGCTTGAAAGTCAACCTCAAGGTTGGCTGTTTCAAAATACTTATTTTCCATTTAAATGTTCTACAAATTGATTTTTTTTGTTAAACTTAAAAATAACATATAAGAGCCACTAATTATATATATTATATAGAAATTAGTTTTTGCTATTTTATTTATATATTTATATATAATACATTATAAGTAAAAAACTCACAATTCTACTAATGAGCATTTTCACAAGCCTATTAACGAACCTCGATAAACATAATCATGAGCTAGCTTGTGAGCCTAAATTGAAGCTCGAGTTTGGATCGTTTAAATAAATGAGCTTTATTTTAAACTCAAACTTAGCTCATTTACTAATTGAGCTAAAGTTGAGCGCAAAAAGCTCTCAAGCAATGTAGCTCATTTACATCCTGGCTCATTTATAGGCTTAACTAAAAGTGTTCTTATTTTTTCCCCTAACAATTCTCAACAAATAGTATAAATCCTAATATTTATACTAAACAATTAATGTTAGTGGTCTTATCAGATATGTAAAAAGGTTAATGTCACAAATGGTATTTGAACTTTTAAATTGATTAATTTATGTGTTAATGATAAAAATGGTACTTGAACTTTCGCAAAATATTCAATTAAATACGTAATTTTTTTTTTAACAATTTGGCATATGAACAAAGTCTTCGTAGATATTTTTCATACTTGAAGTTTGATTTTGACAATTTTGGTACCTGAAATTTTTTTTTCTAAACTTAATTCATACCTGTAACAACTTCAATTAGGTATGAAAATAGTTTGTAAAAATTTTGTTCAGGTATCAAAATTTTTTAAACCAAACTTTAGACACCTAATTGAACTTTTTGCAAAAATTTAGTCACCATATTATTTAAAACGAAACTTCAAGTACTTGATTGAAATTTTTAGGTACCAATTTTGATATTAACCAGTTAGTTTAGTACCTAAACTTTGAAAATGATCAATTTGATACCTAAAAGAAGTTTTTGTGCATGCTAATAGTATATTTGACAAGTTCTTTCAAGTACTAAATTGATAAATTTTAAATTTTTTTTGTGCTAAATTGATCAATTTCAAAGTTTACGTACTAAATTGATCAATTTTAAAGTTAAAGTACCTAATTGTACATTTTGTCAAAATTCAGTAACTATTGTTAACATTAATTGTATATGAAAAAGCCAAATTTGCCAAAATTTTAGCAAAAAATTCAATCTTGAATGTAGAGTTCATAGAACACTGAATAATACATTAATAAAATGGAGTCTTTAGCAAGTATAAAACCTGGGAAAAGTGTGATTACCACTAAAGGACTACATGAAAGCGTTTACTTCTAAACAAAACTAACTTCTCCATTCTCCCCACTTCTATTTAATTTTCTTTTCACTTAAACCAAAGTATTTTATCTTGAACCCTTTCACCATATTTTCCTAAAAGATATTGTCGGTAATAAGTCATGTGAAAAGCAAGTTGAAGAACACTAAAATGCAACAACATAAACTAAAAAAACAAAAATATATGGGAACTATGGGGGTTATAAAAGAAGAATTTATTTTTGTTTTTGTTTCTCCTATTATTTTTAATAGGTAAATTTCATTAGAATTTATCAATGTTGGGGTTAAACTCAAATAAGGCATCAACATTTTTACTGGTTAAAAAAAAAAAAAAAAAGATCCATGTTTCGCAATGTAGGTTAAATGAGGAATCAATAATTTAAATGATTAAAAAAAGGTTCAACATTTTAAGTGAGTACCAAAAAAAAAAGAAAAGAAATTCCTTATGTGCATCATTTTATATAACATTGATTCTATTTTTTAACTATTTAAAACGTTGATATCTTATTTGACTAATTTTACAAAACGTTAATCCCTCTTTTTCAATCACTCAAGATGTGGATATTTTATTTGAATTTACCTCAAATATTGATACATTCTCATATAATCAACCCTATTCTTACTATTTAGGTTATATAAATTGATTTATTTTGTTAAGAAAGAGCTTGTGTGTGGTTTTCAATTGTGGTTGTTAGAAGTACTCAACTCTAAAATGAGACCATCTTCAACCCTAGAGTTTATAACCTAGATTATTGTCTTAAGAATCTTCATACATAAAGCTCTTTACCGATAAAGTTAGGTCTTATTTTAGTGTTGTCCTTAACTAGTAATCAATACTTGACATTTATAACATAATTTTTTTTATTAGAGTAGGCGAATATAAATATTTATGATATAAAAGCTAAATATAATAAAATATTTATATTAAGGAAATTTAAAAAAAAATTATAAATAAAGTAGTGAGATTCTTACGAGGAAATTTCCTTAAATGAGGAAAGCTAAAAAATGAGCTTCTTACAAATACCGATGAGGTGCAGAGAAAAAGCATGAGAGATAGAGTACAAAGAAAAAAAAAACAAAAAAGAAAAGAAATGGATGACTTGACACCACATCAACATCCTAATGCCACATCAATAAAGTTAATCATGTTAGACTAGAGACATTAAGTTAAAAGTGTCATGTCATCTTCTACGGATGTTAAGTTATATTCATCTCTCATTTAAACTACTATGTAGTTTCATCGTTTATTTGAATTTGACCTTGACATCTTCTACGGATGTTAAGTTATATTCATCTCTCATTTAAACTACTATGTAGTTTCATCGTTTATTTAAATTTGACCTTAAGTATTGTCTTTAATATAGAATTTTTTTTTTTTTATGGAGATAAGAGATAAAATCAATGAGAAAAAGGTGTCAACACTGGCTGGTATGTTTTAGCATTAATTTGCTAGTAATTTTAAATCTCATGTTTGTTAAAAAATAGAACGAAATAAAAAGATAATGATTTAATTAATTATATATAGATATGATACAAATGCAAATAAGATACGGATGAAAAATAGACAATCTAAACAAATTAGACAATTGTTTAGATGTCCTAAAAAAATTATGAATTTCCATGTACTTAGTGGAATAATTAATCAACTTTAGACTTATAATTCTTCTTAGTCTCTCACAAGAGTATACAACCAATAATCAATGGGATTTTATACATCTAAACTTAAAAATAAAAATCAACTTGCTTTCATTTAATAATATTCCAACATATACAGAACCCCAATTTTCATGATGTGCAAACCATACAAGTCAATTAGTGTTCGAGACACGACAGACACATGCCGAGACACATGACATGCTTTATCGCGTGTTTGGCCGCCCAACGAACATCATTGCCGAGTTAAATGCACTCAGGCCGGATTTCAACTTAAAAGAATAAATAAAAAGTGGTCGACAAGTGTGACGATGGGGTGGGCGATTTATGGCGATAAACGCGGCGATTGAGTCCAACTCGGATAGAAATTTCGGGTGGCCAGCCATCAAATTGCCAGGAAGACTTGTCGTGCGGGAGTCGGACACAAACTTCCCAAACGTTATCCTAAATAGAAGCAAATGAAACATGAGACACACATATTTTGAATTTGGGCACATTCAATAAAGCATGCCACGACCCTTGAAACATTTGTGGTTTGTTCTTTTGACCTACTAGTCTTTGAATTGGATAAGATTAGAACATCGATATTCTCCGCATCGGTTTATTTTATGGGACCATTGTTAGGTTTTTGATAAATTACGACGACTTTGAAAATCCATATCTAATATATATTCATATATATCGTATCACTTGTACCTTCTCATAATACCTTTCTATTCTTTACATAAATATTAAGGATGAAACATATGTTTAGATAATTTTTTTTAAAAAATTATCTAAAGACAAATCATACAAAAATAATCACCAAAATTTTAAGGTTAAATCACATGTAATAGAAGTAACTCATATGCATGTACATGAATCATACTATATACGACTCGTGTATAAATACCTAAATTACGTCTATTTGTGTGTGAATCGCTTTTATTATATGCGGTTTATATAGAAGCATATTCTACATATTATAATATGGTCAAGAAGTTCAGGCTCTCTTGGCGAAATTCATCACGTAGCCACGCCCACTTGGCAAATGCACGTGGCATCTGGTGAAAAATTAACTGCCTCCCCAAACAGAAGCAAGACATAAATGATAAAATAATGTGGCAAATTTTTCTTGCCGTGTATGCATATCTTTAGTTGAAAATATTAAGACTTAATAATCAATCAATCAATAATTTTGCCCCCTTTATTATACATTTTCGTAATGAAACCAGTAATATATGATGGAGGTTTTGTGTATACCTTAAATTGGATATCAAGGTTATGCCTTGTACATCTTAGCTTCTGAGTAATAAATTAAAAAAGAAAAAAATCTTGGCCGAAATAAGAAAAGTTTAAAAAAATTTTGAAGCCGAATGCCGTAAGAGACGTAAGTCTCACCGTATAACATATCCAATCATGCATGGTGCAACATCGTAGGAGTCGATAGGTTCGAATACTCATCCTTGTAACGAGTAGTGTAATTTGTTTTATTATAACTTTTTTAATTGTTTATTTCACCTATTATCATGTCAAAATGTGTTCTAATCTAAGATTGCCAAAGTGAACAAAACTCGTGCGTCTAAAATAGATTTTTAGATGGTCATCTCTCATCAAGGTTACGTTTTATTTCAAAATTCTTAATATAAAAGCCTAAGTTAAACTCTTTGTGAAGGACCTAGTTTTGACATGTAATATTACGTCTTTTTCTTTTAATGATTTAATTTAGTTATCTACATATGAATATAAGAATATCACGGAACTCTAGTTAAGAATATTACAAATAAAATGAAAAAAACCTTAAAGGTAAGTGTTTTTTAAATTATCGATATACCATCTTAAGACCCTTACTAATAAAAACAAGCTAACATTGTTTTCTTTATATTTAAAAATAAAGGGTTAAATGGTTATAATTTTATCATCTCATTAACATTATTTTATTAACGACACTGAATAAGGAAATTTGCAAATTATATTGACAGCAGCAACAATTGAAATTTAAAGCCGATGCATAAGCACTTGGAGGATGTTATCTATTGATTTAGTTATTTTAAGAATAGGTACAATTATTTAAAGAACTCCCCAACTCCCCATAATGGGTTAATAATAACAAATTAGTGAACTTTACAGCTATGATTTTCCACACGATAGACATTAGATATATATTATCTCGAGAGTGGGTGCCTATTACAACATCCGACGCATTGACCAAACTAGGGCCGGGTCAGCTTCTTTATGGCACAAAGACAAAAATTGGAGTCCCAAGATTCTTTGTAATGGTGTCATGTACCATAAAGCAGCATTGTTATAATAATTCCAAGGAGCAAAACGTAAATAGCTAATAAAAATATATTACATATTTATATACTTAGGTCTTTTCAAATATGTAATTGGTGTGAGAAAATATAAAAGGTTAATTACCGAAATATAACCTGCGTTTGGATCAATTGGCAAATACATTACTTGTGATTTTTTTTTGGCGATTAGATGATCCAAGTTTCATACAAAAGTATTGATACAATTAATTATTATTAGAGGGATATATGTTAAAGTCTTATTGGTCTAAGAAAATTAATTTAATAAAAATATATCAAAAATAAAATTAAATAAATAAAATATTTTAAAATTATTTTTTTAAAAATGAGAAAATTTAAAAAAAGTAAAATTAATTTTTATAACCAATAAAATATTGACATGTGTTATTATTAAATTATTAAATAATACTGACACTATTTTTATGAAACTTGATTGTCTAACTACTCAAAAATATATCATAGGTCACGAGTTTACAAATTAACTAAAATACAGATTAGATTTTTATAATTAACCCAAATATAAATCAATTTTAAGCTATTAACAAATGATATAAAGTACGCGACCTTGAAACAATCGTGGACGGAGAGAAAAGCTAATTGCTTTATTAAATCTTGATGAATCCTAAGCTGGATGGCATTTTGACCAATAGTTATGCTTGGAGCTCCGTGGAAGCATATCCTAGTGTAAAGGTGCTTGAAAAATAGAGTAGATGCGATGGCATTTGTAATAGTAAGAACAATAAGGTTTCCTATGAGCTCATTCTTTATTGTTTCTGAAATTTTTAGAATAGACACCCCAGATTACGAATCTTTGTAAAAAAATTCCTAGTCAATAAACGGAGGTTAATAGATAAGTATCAATCATTACTTGAAGTTCTTAGCATAAAAATTCAAGCTAATATCTTTACGTAAAGGTCTTTAATTAATAAATTAAGGTTCTTAAATAAGTATTGATCATTAGGTGTGCTTACCTTGTGTATTGTTAAGTTATTTTTTAATTGTTTTATAATTATCAAATTTGATGATTTATAAATGTAAATAATGGTTATTAATAATTTCTCTTAAAAACCATATATGAATAAAGCAAAAAAAAAAATGTAAAATACTACGGTTCCACTCACTGCAAGTATTGTCTAGTCAATTATCTAATAATTAAAATAAATATAATAATTAATATATCAAATATTTCATGTTTGAAGATAGATAGTAAAAATATGAGCTATTAAATAAATAACGGGACTAATTCCATTAAAAAAAATTAATTGATGGAATTCCAAAAGTTATTATTAATAATCTCTCTTAAGAATCACACAATAAAATAAAGAACTCTGGGCATTCCTTATATTGTTAAATTGGTAACAACCTAGTAAAATTCCTAGGTTTAAAGATGACATATGTATTATTAAATATGCCGACAACTGTGCATGCAGTGGTTAGAAATTGTGTCAGTTAAGGTCAATAAATTACTCCAAATATACGTTCTTAACGAGTCAAATAAATTACAGCTACTATTGATGAAAATGTTTTTAAACTTATCGGATTCACACGGATGGCCGGTGTCCAATTGGTTGGGAAGATGTGTCTACTTTCATTGCGAATATAATACTTATCAAGTTGAAGGGAACATGCATTCCTTGGATTGGATATACCTAGTCCTAAACGTAATAACTGGTCCGAAGACCTCCACAAGATTAATTATACTCACTACTACTATAGAATAGGATATACAAGCTAGTTATTTAAAAAAAAAAAAAAAGAAAGAAAAGGAAAAAGATGGCATTTATAAAATTTGAATATTTCATCCATTGGCAAATTTTTATTTATTAACTTATTTTCTGGGGGAGAATTATAGTATTTTTATTACTTGTAACTTTATTCTCATGATCCAACTATATATCAAAATTATTTCTAAACGATAGTTTCATGATTTTCAACGTAATAATTACGAGGAAATGCTGAAGAAGAAAACACAAAATTGACTTTTCTTTTATTATTATTATTTTTTTTTATGGCCATACCTAAAAATTGACTTTGATTTGACGTTTTTTTGCACTTGGTAAGTAGATAAAAACTTTTGTATCTACTATTGGGCTTTTAACGGAAAGAAATGCAATGTATATGCAATCCCATTTTTTCATAATGCATGCTCTTCTATCTATTGAAAATATTATAATATACACACACACACTTAAACTTGGGTCAAGAAAAAAAATTATATTTTATAAAAAAATTACAAAAATACAGCTAATGAAAACAATATAAAAAATAGACAAGTTGAACTTATTTTTGAATAGACGAATTCATTAAAGTTATCTTAAAATCATATCCTAATAAGATAATTTAACACATGAACATATCTTTTAAAAAGACTAATTTATTAACTTATTTATTTTGAAATTATTTTTATACAGCAACACTTTTATAATTTTTTATTAATATATATATATATATATTTTTTTCCTTATCCTCTTAAACTTAGATGATTCATTTATAGATTTCTTTTTGCTAATTACACTTTCTAAAAACGTTTAGAATATAGGCCAATAATTATACCATTTCTTAGTTACAAGTTGACCATAATATATATTTTGGCACTTCATAAAATCCATTCAAAAGAACAGAAAAGCATTGTTCACAATGCCGGATTAACAATAAATCCAATCGTTCGATATATTTATGAACAATCCCTAACAATAAAGATTAAAAAAAAAAAAAACGACATTTAAAAATGCGATATGCCCCCAAAGCAAAAAGGTATGTCCCTTAGAAGATACCACATATTCCTTAGGATAACCTTATACCTTCCTGCGTTGTACATTTCCATACGAACATCACACCACAATAAAAAAACACAAACACACCAAGTCCATATTCCCCCTAAAGGAACCTTGCATCCCATATAGATAATGTAAAGACAATACCTTCGTTAGGTAAATTGGATAAGCTCCAATTTCGATTGTCTTCACACTTTTTCTCTCTCTTTATACTTTTCCACTATAAAAACCCTCAAACCATCTAACCAAGAAAAATTGTCTAACCCTTTTTCTCGTTACAAGAAAATCTCATAAAATTTTATAACATATATACCCAAAATGGGGGGTTTAGGATGGAAATCCACAAGGATCACTATTACACCTGACCAAATCCACCCTATGACGCCCCTAGAGCACCACCCCATAATAAGCTACAGCTTTTGATCCCTACACCATTCTGCGGCGGAGCCGACATCGCTCCGGCCTCGGAATCCGTCTGTTCGGCCTACGAGCACTACTTGCAACTGCCGGAGCTGAAAAATTTATGGAATTCAAAAGCCTTTCCTGGGTGGAAATCCGAATCATTGCTCAAACCGGCTCTGCATGCCCTTGAGATAACCTTCCGGTTTATCTCAACGGTTTTGTCTGATCCTAGACCGTACTCGAACCACCGCGAGTGGACCCGCCGGCTCGAGTCACTTTCGTCGAGCCAGATCGAGATTATTGGAATGGTGATCGAAAGGGATGATGATAATACCACCATGGCACCAGTATCCAACTCGGAATCCCGAGTTGGAACCGCCATGGTTGTGAACCGGACGAGTGCCGCCAGCCTTTTGCCACGACTACTTACATGGCAGAAATCGTCTCACGTGGCTCAAAAGATTCTCTACTCCATAGAGTGGCAGACGAGAAATTGTCCGTACACTCTAGGACTAGGAGAACCTAATTTAACTAATAAACCTAGTTTAGAATACGACCTTGTATGTACACCACACGGCGTCTTACAATTGAAAGACGATAATACGGATAATTTCGAAAATCGGATATTACATTCCATGTATCAAATTTTGGAGTCGTGGATTCAAGTCTCCCACGAGCTCCTCAAAAGAATAATCGAGGGGTTCGAACTTAAGAACTTCTGCTCTGCTACGGAAGACTGCTACCTCCTCGAAAGGATATGGAAGCTATTATCCGAAATCGAGGACTTGCATCTATTGATGGATCCAGAGGATGCGTTGAAGCTCAAGGCGGAACTCGATAACCGAAGCGAAACGGCACCGTTTTGTTTCAGGTCACGAGGGTTAGTCTCAATCACAAAACAATGCAGAGACCTTAAACATAAGGTTCCTTACATTCTAAACGTGGAGGTTGATCCAAAAGGAGGTCCTAGGGTTCAAGAAGCAGCCATGAAGTTGTACAGTGAGAAGAGGGAGAGTGAGAAAATCCACTTGCTACAAGCACTGCAAGCTGTGGAGGTGGCAATGAAGAGGTTTTATTATAGCTATAAGCAGATGTTGGTGGTGGTTTTGGGGAGCTTGGAAGCGAAAGCGAACCGGGTTTTGATGAGTTGGGATGGGGATGACTCATTGAGTCAGTGTACCTGGAGCCTACTTATTTTCCGAGTTTGGATGCTGCGAAGACGTTTTTGGGGGAGTCGTTGAGGCGTGAGATCGGTGGTTCGACTCGGTCAACTCAATGTCTGAGAGAGGATGGGCTCGTTATTGCTGAGTTGGATCGCTCTGATTTGTAAGATAAGACGACCATATTGTAGTCAAAGGATCGTTAATTATTTTGCCTGGTTGGCTATACTAGGATGATTTTTCCATGTCCCTTGGTCATAATGTAATGAAGAGATTTCTAGGTTTAGGTCTTAATATTTTTTTTTCCTTTTTTCATCCTATCTCTTATACTACAACTTTTGGGAGAAAAACCTAATTTGATTTATCTTATTAGAAGATTAACATTCGTATCTTTAATTATGTTAATTGTGTGCGTGTACGTAGGATTAATATCATAAATAGTATTTAAACTTTGACAAAATATATATTTAGGTACTTAAATTTGAAAATCAATTGAGTACTTACACTTGGAAATTGATTAATTTACTACTGAAAAAAAGTTTCATGCACGTCAACAATATCTCCATCAAGTTCTTTCAAGTACTAAATTAATCAATTTCAAAATTTTTTAGCTACTAAATTGATTAATTTTAAAGTTTAGGTATTAAATTAATCAATTTTAAAGTTCAAGTACCAAATTACATATTTACTAAAGTTCAGATACCATTCATGATGTTAACCCTATAAGGAGCAATGAACCGCTTACTATATAGATCAATTAGGGAACAAATCAAACTAATTCACAATTGCTTGAGTTTGGCCAATTTTTAACTCTAGTGTGAGTTGTGAATAGTCAGGTTTGAGTTTAAACCACGCAAATAATTTATCGAATCAAGTTTGACCTTCATAATATTTAGTACAATCAATTATGGCCTAATCGAGCTCGAGTTAAATAAAAATACTATTTGAGTTCAAGTCGAATTTGAATAATAATATTATTTTAATTAGAATAAAAACAAGATTTTTTTATAACTCAGACCTAAATGAGTTTAATCAAATCGAGTTAGTTTGTGTAATACTACTTCAATTTAAACTCGATCTTAATATTTTAAATTGGATTAAGGGTCAAGGAGTCAAGTTTGGATTAACATAGTCGAACTAGGATTGCTAAAAAAATAAAATTATAAATCATATTTTAATTAAGTATAAATAAATATTTATAATAAAATATAAAGATATTCATAATATGATGCAATAATAATATAAAGTTATTATAATATAATACAATATTAAAGTAGTGATATTATTATAAAATGAAACTCTAGGTAGTACGTACTATTATCGGTCAACATTAACATGACATATGAAATTTGGCATAAGCGAAAAATGCTACGTGGATTCCAATATGAAAAGTTAATATTCTAATATGTTAATAGTATTGTAGTTTAATGACATCTTCCCTAGCTTCTCAAGTGAGAGATAACAGATTTGAATCTCTCCCCTCCCCTTGTAGCGGCTAAAAATAATATACTAATATATTATATTTGTATTAATAAAGTAATATAGATGGTAAATGTTGTAGACAAGAAAATTAGTACTGGTACATAAACTTACATAGCTACACGAGATTCCAAATTTAGGTGTGATTTGAGAGCTTTTTGGTTATGGTTTTTCATTTCTCTTTTTCTTTTAAATTGCTATATTCAAATCTATTACACCTTGCTGGGTTAACTGGTTTACGGTTGAACTGGCTAGATTACATGGGTCTGGTTGAGTCCAATAAAAATGGTAGAAACATATTAGCTCACAGGCACCATCTTACATGTGTGAGGAAAAATTACAACGATAAAGTCTGTATCTGTGCACTTTTTGAGAAAAATGGACCTAGATCTGTGAAATACACGTTTAAGGACTTGTATTTTTCAGTTTCATTCATTTAATGGTCTTCATCATGACACTTTTAAGTTGAAAGCACTCATGTGTCTATCTGACTCAACTTTCATGTAATATTTTAATTCTATTATTTTCTTATTAATATATTTATGTAATAAAAACTGAGCGAAGAATAAATCGAGTCTAATTCCTTATATTTAACAAATTAATATTCATTTTATTACCAATCCTTATCAATCTATTGTTAATGGAAGCCAATGTCCCGACGTCCCGTGGACTCATGATGACTAAAACAAGGGATGGGTCTTTAAAAAATGTGTGTGTGTGTGTATATTCAATTTTGCGAGAGCCTAAAAAAAAAAAAACAAAAACAACGTAAGCATTTAGTATGAGCCTCATTGAAAAGGCCTCTAAGTATAGATAGCGCTAGTGCTTTATTAATAGAATATACAGGTTTTTTTTGCTTGTTTAGTAAAGTCGTTCTTTTCCTTTTGATAGGAGTAGGTAGGTGCTATTTTTAGGTAGAGTACTCTTCATTCTTCATTCGAAATTAATAAATGTCGGATCGGGGCTTTCTGCGCTCCTTCCTTGATGTAACAATTTTTATATTTAAACATGAAATTGACCCTATTAACCCCTACCAAAACCGTATGTAGCGGGTTATTTAATTTGATACCACGTAAGTAATCATCGTCATTACGTTCCGATATAAGTAGCAATGAACCGCAAAATACAGAGCAATTTTGGTAGGGAAATATTTGCCACCCTAGGGTAATGGTGTATAAACATGGTGCATATATATATAAGATTTATTTCTTTATCTTCTCACCTTTTCGTCTAACAAATTAGAAAAAGATTTTATTCACTTTGTATTTCATTCTGACTTTGTTGTTTAATCATATTTAATGGGAAGTTGTTTTATCATATTTAACGGGATATCTTTTTTTTTTTTTTTTTTGCCGAAACATTAATTGTTATACATCTTATTACCAATAATACTAATATTAAATTAGAGATAATCTTTTCTTGATATTGGTTATTTAATGTTTGCGAGATGTATGGAATGTTTTAAAACACCCTATGTAGATGTATGGATTTGGTTCAAGTAATTACATGCATACTCCATGGGTCTTGTGTTACATGTGGCTTGGGAGGAGTGATAGAGAATTACACTTAAAAAATGACTAAGAGAGAAATGAAATAGAGAGAAAGAGTAGGCAACCTCAATCATCTCGAATACTCTTGTAATAGATGGAATAGCTATTAAGTATCAAACTTCACTAGTAGGAATAAACAAGTGCTTGATCTACCGAGATATGACTTTGACAATATAATGGTGTTTTTATCCAAATTTCTCGATCCCCCAATAAGGAGGAACTTAGGTATTGATAGCGTTTGACCATCTATATCATTTGTCATATAGTTGTATTTGACAAAAGATGACCAAGATGAGTCCTTTTGGCACACGAGCTAGAATGAGGAAAGTTGGATGATAAACAAAATGGTTCAGTGAACCCTACTCTAAGTCTAACACAACAAATTTCTCTCAATTGTCCCAATTCAGATTAAACTCTTTAGGCCCCATCAATCAACCCAAAAAGTTAAGCCCACTATTTAATCTAATAATTTTTCTAGCCCATTACATCCTCAAATATTGTATAAAGTTATATTATGTTTAATTTTAGTTAGGAAAAATTACACTAGAAAGTATAGTGCCGTAAAAATAAATATGAGGACACAGAATTCTCCTAATATTTGTGGTTAAAAAAATAAACTAATGTTATATAAAGAGATGTAAATAAGGTATTAGAGTGGTGTGAATAAAAGATTCATTTTTAGTGTTTATTTGTCATTGAATTTAAATGTTAGTCTTTTTCTTCATTACTTAATTAAAACATTATTTTTTTTAACCATTTAAAACGTTAGTAAATTATATGAATTTATGCCCAAAAAAGTTAATACTTTTGTGTAATTGTTTCATTTTAATTCAAATAAAAAACGAAAGATCCCCCGAGCGATGATAAGACAAATAGCTTTTCATTTTTTTTTTTTGTTTTTTTAAATGCCAATCAGTCTATCCCTCTCACTCTACTGCATGCAACCAGCCATTCAATAAGATGACAAACTATTTATATAGACCTGCCATGGTTAATTTAATAGTAGTTAATAATCATATCAATAAATGATTTGATTAATCTTTTCTTCATTTCACTATAAGCTATTAACTTAAATTATTGTAGTACACACTATTTAAATTTTAATTATCACTGTAAGATCCTTATTGATTATTTGTACGATCAATCGAAGTGTCACGTTGTTCGAAGTCTTTTTGACGAATTTTGTGCTCTCGTATTCTCTCTCTGTCTCCCCATTTGTATTCCCCATAATCTGATAAAATCCACATTCCGCTTTTTTTTTTGGCTTTATTCATGGCAATGCAAATACATATAGTTTTAGGGTTTGTTTGTTTCAATTTTTTTTATCGTTTTTACATTTTATTTTTATATTTTTTATACAGATGTTTAAAATATATATATATAAATAAATAATAGATATTATTACTCATAAACATATCAAATAGATCAAATATAGATATGATTTCAAAATTCAAATACAAATAAAATAGTAATGAAAATCAAACAATCTAAAAAACTGAGTGTGTTAATAGGTATATCATCCTTAAATTGAGAAATTTTGCCCAATTCACATAAATAATAAGGATATTTGAAATTCTATGTTCTAATCTTCTAGCACGGTCAGAACTGTCGCTTGTGTATATTAAATTTTTAATATATTTTAATTATATATTAAAATGTAATTAGTAATTATCTGTTAATATATACCTACGTGGTGTGTAATATTCAGAATATTTTTTCCGTTAAACCCTCAAAAGAACTGTTCTCTTTCAAATTACAACTCCATGGCTTGTGAAGTGACCAACACAAATTTATCTTTTTTCTTTTTCAATCCTTAAATTGCCGGTCATTCCCAATTTGTATGGGTGAAAGTAAGAGTTTGTTGTTTGGCCCAAAAAAAAAATAATAGTAAGAGTTTGTTAGTCAATTGAAATTGTAAAATTGCATTCATCATGTCTGGAACAACATATTAATTATATATATATATATATATATATATTTGTGTCAAATATTTACATGAGAACACTCTTTTTACTACAAGAAAATGAAAATCCAAAAATAAATAAATAGTGCATAACTCATATTACAATCATAATCAGTACCACTGATGTAGTGGTTCACCGTACACCTGCAATAAATTGTATTTAAGGAATCATTGTCCTGCTGTTCCTGAAATCTTGAGCTTTAAACAAGCTATTGAAGCTCTAGATATATTTTATATAAATTTTTAATAAATTATTTATAAAAAATTATATGCAGATAAAAAAATTAATAGTTTTCGTTAAAAAATTAAATAGATAAAATATAAATATAAATATAAATCAAACATATCTATATATATTATTTTGAAAAAGATACAGATACAAATAAAAAAACAAACTAAAAAAAACATGAAGAAAATGACTATTTTGATGCTACATTGATTTCATTTTCAATGTCCAAAATAAAATCATGTGTAATTATGCATTAATGCATGAAAAATTTTTTAGAGTCAAATTTTGTTGGGGTATCTCATATATATTGTAGAAGGGGTTAAGAGTTGCTTTATAAGTGAGAGGAAAAGCCTCACCTCATGAGCTAGCTTTTGGGGTTAAGAAGACCCAATAACACTCAACAGTGGCATCAGAGCCAAGGTTTGCAACATTTCGAGTTGAGCCGGATATGGACGGTTAATCCCATATTCCGATGTGTGGTAGAGGGAGATATCGAGGATATCCCACATCGGTTATGGAAAGAGATGGGTATTACTTTATAAGTGTGAGGGAAAACCTCACCTCATGAGCTAGCTTTTGGGGTTGAGAAGGCCTAATAGCACCCAACAGTAGTATCAGAGCCAAGGTTTGCAACATCTCTAGGTTGAGCCGAACTTGGATGGTTAATCCCATGGTCCGATGCGTGATAAGGGGAGATGTTAAGGCATCTCACATTGGCTGTAGAAAAGGGCTGGGTTCTACTTTATAAGTGTGAGAGAAAGCCTCATTTTATGAGCTAGCTTTTGGGGTTGAGAAGGTCCAATAGCACCCAACAAATTCATATTGCAAACTGGGTAATAATATCTTTTTATAATGCTGCTTGTATCAATTAGGTGTAAGTATTTGTTACTTCAGTTTTCTATAAGTATTCTTCCCCACCTGATTGGCTTATTGAGGCCACTTTTTCAAATTTCATCATTAACCATGTCTTCCTTTAAGTAATACAAATGTTATAAACTCATTTGGCCATCCTCCGTGAAACAAGGTTGGAGAAAATATATGGAAGATGAGAATAGGGTAGTAAATGAGTTGAGATAACTCGTGATTTATTTGAGTTTAACTAGGTGACAATTCGAATTCGATTCAGTTGCAACAGAGTTGAGCTTCAGTTTAAGCTACCCAAGTGACTATCGAGTTTGAGTTTTAAAAGACTCAATTTAAGTAGTTCGCAAGCCTATTTAAGCTTCTTATATATATATACATATATATATTATGCAAAATTTATAAACTTTTTTCTTCTCATTTTAAAACCTATTTTTTTATGTTTTTTTTTCTTTTCATATTTAAGGATCCACATTTATTATATTTAAGACTAAGTCAATTAAAAACCATATTTTATTTTCAAATCTCAACTTTTTTCCTAGAATAATCGACTTTTATAAAAATAATCGAGCCTAACCTAGTGAAGTACGAACATACTGAGTACTAATTCAAGTCAAGTTTGAGCTTAAAAAATAAAATTCAATCAAGATCGAGCTCAAGCTCGAGTTTTGAGTTTTTCATTTGAGTCAAATTTGAACTTACCATTATATTATCTCGATTCGATTGATCATTTATAACGATAGGTGAGAATAGCGATCACTTTTATGTGAACGATATAATGAACCACCAGCGTTCTTCAAGTCAAAGTTAAATTTGCTTAGCACAGGGACATGGTTGTAAAATCTAGTGCTTGGTACAACCCTTTATTAAGCTAGCCTCACTCATACCACTACGCTACACTTACTAGGGCTGTGCAAAAAAAACCGACCAAACCGTGAACCGAACCGAACCGAACCAAAATTTCGATTCTTTTTTGAAACGGTTCGGTTCGCGGTTCGGTTCATTGAAGAGAAAACGGTTCATGGTTCGGTTCGAGATAATGAACCGAACCGAACCGTTTTATATATTAAAAAAATTAAACATATTACTTTTACTCTTAATTGTTTTATTAATGGTACATATCTATGTCACAAATTTTAAAAACAATTAATTTTTTAAATAAATTAATTGTTTTAAATTTTTACTTAGACATGTGTTAGTCATTTAGAATAAAATTAGATTTTTCATATATGTTTCAATTATTATGTTATCTATAAGTAAGATAGATTTTAGAATTTAAACTTAGTATTCTAACTTTAAAAATTAATTGTTGTAAAATTTTTTTACTTAGATATATGTTATTCATTTAGAATAAAATTAGATTTTTTATAATATGTTTTAATTGTTATGTTATCTATAAGTAAGGTAGATTTTAGAATTTAACCTCTATTATTCTAACTTTCTGCATATTTCTTTTCCATTTGTCTTACTATTAATCTAATTCTATTATTTAGTTACTTATTGTTTATTAATTGGTAATATGTTAGTTAGAAGCATACAACGAATTACATTTTATGTCTTATATTGAGATAAAGTCTATTATCATTATAGTTCAAGATAATCAGAAAAATGAGACTAGTCATAGTTATAATTTTATATGGATGAAATCTTTTCCTTCCTATAAGTTTTACATGTTTATTTGATAAATGATTAATTTTAAATATTATTGTTTATATTTGCATTAGTGATAAGAAATATATAATTAAACTTTTTCGATAGAATATATTTTTTATTATATGAAAAAACTGTTCGAACCGTAAACTGAACCGTACCGAACCATTTTTTTTTCGATTCGAAAAAATTACAAACCGAACCATATAGTTAGGTTCGAATTTAA
Organism: Combretum micranthum; assembly: GCA_024138025.1. NCBI lineage: Eukaryota > Viridiplantae > Streptophyta > Magnoliopsida > Myrtales > Combretaceae > Combretum > Combretum micranthum. The sequence continues at coordinate 432,898 of JAMXBD010000905.1, read as the reverse complement.
AAGAAAAACCAAACCGTAAATTATGGTGCGGTTTGGTTCGAGATGCAAACCGAACCGAACCGTACCGTGCACACCCTTAACACTTACAACCAGCGCACTCGGGGTTTTGCTTCCCAAATTTATTTATTTATTATTTTGAGAAATGCGTTCAAGTGTTTTTGTGATATTACTGGGACCTTCACTTTGCTAATATTAGATTTATAGATATTTTTTTTAGATAAAGCTCCTTTTTATTTTTTTTTCCTTTTTTTTCATTGATGATGGATAAAATAAATTTATTTCCATTATACCAAAAATAATGTTGATGTCATCAGAATCCTAAATGTTCTAGCTCTCTACTTGCAAGAACTTTTAATGGTTCTTTTTAGCTTTGGTCAACTTAGATCTTTTAAAATTTTAGGTAGCAAAACCACATTTTTCCTTTGATCTAACGTAAGCTTATTAATCTTATAATAACGAAAATTTTCAATATGATCAACTTTATTGCAAAAATATTATAAGCAAGGTTTTACACACTTGATCCTCACCTTGGTCCTCTAATTCTGATACTCACAGCACCTATGATTATGATGCTTTTAAACTCCATTTTTTATAATTTTCCTACCTATATAATTTGGCTTTCCATAGACCTTTTGATAACCTTTTTATGAATGAGAAATACAGATTTTCCAAAGATCATCACCTGTTTCTTTTGTTATTGATCTTCTCTAACATTCTTTGCTTTTTCATAAATTCATTGGCTTTAATAAACATAGTCTTTCTTTTTGAAGCTAATGTTTCTCTTTTTCCAAAAGCAACACGACCTATGCTCCATTAAGTCTCTGACTTCTATTTGAATTATCTTATTTTTATCTATATCCTATTTGTATATAATCTATATCTATATTTTGTCTTTATCTAATATATTTAGTCTATTTATGAGTAAAAATATTTTTTTTCATCTATATATATTTCTTGACAAATATCTATTTGAAAACAATAAAAATAATATTCTAAGACAACCAGAAAAATATGAAACAAATAGAGCCATAATGTTTCCAAGTTCTTTAGGCTTTCAAGAAATTTGTTAACCGTATTCTTGATTGAGTGGTGGGAGTTCATTAGTTCCAACTTTTATTGCTTTTGTCTCTTCATCTAATGAATTTTCTTTTTTTTGACAAAGTGATGAGGATCGGACAGCATCAACATTAGAGTCGATCAACTCCAAGTCCAACAATCAATTTCAAAGAGTTGGAGACCCATTCATTATAGTTTCAATGATAAAAACACGAGTCAAGCAAACCTATAAAATAGTTTGGGATACAAAGGATTAAAAACTTGAAGAATTGAAGCTGTAAGAGACTGTATACTGACCCAACACCGCCGGCCTTCATTTAGTTTTTATGTCTTTTCGAATTTCTATTTTTTAATAATTTAGGGATTAATTATAATTATGTTTTCAGTTACGTTATCAGTTACGTAACTGCCACAATTATGTTTTTTTTCTTCAGTTACGTAACTGCCACAATTATGATTTTTCAGTTACGTAACTACCTTGTAATAGCCTATATATTAAGGCTAGTATGGGAGATAGAAATTCAGATTACACAACATATTTTCCTTTGAAAATACAATTGAAAGAATTCCTTTCTCTTTGAGTTCTTTTGAGAACTTGTGAATCTCTTCAAGAATTTGATTTCTTGTTGAGTTCTTCGATTATACCAAGGTTCTTGGTCGGTATATCCAACAGGGTCACGATTATCATATCAAGGTTCTTTGGGTTACTCAACCATAGGGTCGAGGTCAATTCCATCTTATCATACCAAGGTTCGTGGAGTTTCAGCTCCAGATCTGAATATTTCATTAGGTCAAGATCCGCCTTCTTGATAATTAGAATCCGGGAAATTCAAGATCCGTGCCGAACATGCATCACAAAGTTAACTTGTGAACTAAGGTTTACTTTGGAAAAGAAAAAATAAAAGGATTTGGAGGAACATGGAAACCCTAAATGTTGATTTGAACGGTCGGATGTGGGAAGAAGTGAAGTGTTTAGTTTAAGTGAGTTAGCAAATGTCGATGGACTGGATGATGGGCTGAATGAGGAGTTAAGGGCTTATGGGCTTAAATGAAGTTTGGATGTGGACATGGGCTAAATCTTGGGTAAACTCCATTATGGGCAAGTGAATAAAACAAAAATAATGAACTAAAATTAGACTACATAATACAATATTATTCTAGAATATTACTTTTGTAACTAACTTTGTGATGTGGCATACCCATCACGTGCCATAATATTCTGTAGGAGCAACCGGTTACAGTATTCACATGCCATGTATCACACCTAGATACTAAATAGTGTAATAGTAAATAATCTATGAAAAATACAAAAATATATTTGCTCCAAAGCTTGTATTTGAGCTTTCTCCTTGTTGTATTCGGCTCGTTTTGATTCTTATTGCTCTTATTTCCTTACTGCATTTGACTTGGAATAAGTGTTGTTGTCCTAATTGTTGATATCGATTACTTCCTTGCTGCAATTGGTATAAAAACTTGTTATTGGAGCTAATGCCAAGGGTACAAGGGAATTTAAACGCATGGAATACTTGTTCAAATCCATGATGAAGGACCAGTTGGAGAGGCAGGATGGTTGGATCAAAATGTTCTCTAAAACATTACAAAAACAACAAGTAGTACATGAGCCACAATCACAGTCAATTGAACAACTTAAGCAACAACTCAAAGGGAAAGTAGCTATGGTTGACATGCCATTAAGTGTGAAAAAGGTCTCAGAAGGCTCTATTGTGGGTGACCTTGGTTCAAATAGCAACAGATTTGGTAATAACATGCATAATACCTATCAGCTACCTATGTGTAGTACCAAAACAGACTTTCCAAACTTTGATGGTGTTGGGTTCCAATCATGGCTAATTAAGGCATAATGGTTCTTCTTTATTGATAATACCCCTGAGTATTTAAAGGTTAAGATAGTTATTATGCATTTAGAGGAGAAATCCTATGAATGGTATGCCTCTTACTCTAAATTACGAGTTGATACCTCTCCTATCACATGGAAGGATCTCACCAAAGCATTGCAAGCTCGTTTTCATGAGTACATCTTTGAAGACCTCATGGCCGAACTTAAAGAATTGTAGTAAACCCACACCCTTTGAGAATACCTTCACCAATTCATTCACCTTTCTACTTAGAACCAACTCATTGAAACACAGCTCGTTAGCTATTTTCTAAATAGGTTAAAGCCTAAGATATAATACCCCATATGTATGTTCTAACCCAGTACATTATCACAAGCATACAATCTGGCTAAACTTCAGGAAGCGACCTTAACCACCATAAAAAACACTAACAAAGCTACCAGAAATTCCACATATAATCAGAGTCCAGCCTACCCCTTCCCCAAATAGTCCACTAACACTACTAACCCTATTATACAAAATACAACCCGAACCTTGCCATAACTGTTGCACTATCCTAATAACCTACCAAAAACCCAAAATCCAGCTTCAACCTATCCTAGAAACACTAGAAGACTCACCCCTGAAGAAATAGAAGAATAAAGGTGTAAGAAACAATGCTTTTGGTGTGACGAAGCCTTTGAGCCAAGTCACCGATGTAAGAACAAGAGGTTGAACATTCTGATAGCATGTAAGGATAGTGAATACGTTGATGAGGTGGAAGTGGAAGGTGAATTGGAGAAGTTAGAGAGTGAGCTTGCATCACTCTCTTTGTGCGCTATAGAGAAAGTAGTAACCATACTGAATAGAGGATGAACATAAAGGGTATATCCAGATGAAGGAATTGAGTATTCTCAACAACACTAGCAGTTCCTCCAATTTCATTGATGAAGGACTGGCTAGGAAACTTAATTATGTGTTGACTCCAATTGAACCTGTGACAGTCAACTTAGCTAATGGTGTTAAGTTGTATAGCTACTTTATGATCTACGACTTGATTTGGAGTATGTAGAGGTCACAATTTGAAGCTAATTTCTATGCTCTGCCAATGAAGGCCTATGACACGATACTGGGTATACCTTAGTTGATTACATTGGGAGCGATACATTGGAATTTCAAGTTACTTCGAATGAAATTTCAGTGGAAGGGAACTAAATGCACCTTATGGGGACAAAAAGAACGTGTCACACCCATTTTAGGTAAGGCAATGTCTCATACCCTCACTACTACTGGTTCTAACTATGAAGTACAGTGCTGGGTGATTAGTAGTGTAGATTCTGTTTGTTCAAAAGAACAATTGGTACATCCTATGATTCTTGAATTGCTAGAAGGTTATCATGATTTGTTTGAAGAACCAACCTCTCTTCCACCTACTAGATCATGTAATCATAGGATACACTTACAAGTTGATTCCAAACCGGTTAACTTGACACCTTACCGCTATTCCATGGTCCAAAAGTTTGTTTTGGAAGAAATGGTTAAAGAAATGTTGCTTAGTGGAATAATTTGACCTAATCATAGTCCATTTGCCTCCCCTGTGGTTCTAGTGAAGAAAAAGGACAATAGCTGGAGAATGTGTGTGGATTATTGAGAAATGAATAAGCTAACCATTAAAGGCATATTCCATATTCCTATCGTAGAGGATTTATTCGATGAGTTGTATGGTGCATGTTATTTCAGGAAATTAGACCTATGTTCTGGTTACCATAAGATATTAATGCACATATTTATGAGACAACCTTTTGTACACAAGATAGGCACTACGAGTTTTTAGTCATGCCATTTCGGTTGACTAACGCTTCATCCACGTTTTAAGGCTAAATGAATGATTTATTTTGGCCATACTTGAGAAGGTTCATCTTGGTCTTTTTCAATGATAATTTGGTGTACAACACAAATTTAGTTCAACATGTGGAGAATTTATGGTCTGTTTTTGAAGTGCTATGCAAGGAAAAATTGTTCCTTAAGTGTATCAATTGTGCTTTTAGAATAAATCAGATCGAATATCTAGGACATATCATTACTAAGCATGGTGTAGCTACTGTACCTAGGAAGATTGAAGTAATAATGCTTTAGCCAGCTCCAACCAATGTAAGATAATTAAGAGGATTCCTTGGGTTAGTTGGATATTACAGAAAGTTCATCTATGGGTTTGGAATTATAGCTAAACCACTGACCAACCTGCGTAGGAAGGATTGGTTTCAGTAGGATTTGGATGCCTAGAAAACCTTTGTAAAATTGAAGGATGCCTTAGTTTAATCATCAGTTTTGTGCTTACCCAATTATTCAAAGAAATTCATTATTGAAACTGATGCTAGCATTGATAGAATAGGAGCAGTACCCATGCAAGAGAAGCATCTTATTGCTTATATAAGCAAGACTCGTGCATCTTGACATAGAGGCCTATCAATAGATGAAAAAGAGCTATTGGCTCTAGTTTGTGCTATTGAAAAGTGGTGACATTACTTGTTAAGAAGGTCTTTTGAGATCAAAACTGATCACTAAAGTCTAAAATATCTTTTAGAGCAGCGATTAGTGACACCAACTCAACAAAAATGGCTTACTAAATTACTGAGGTTAGACTATTATATTGAGTTCAAGAGTGGAAGTGCTAATTTAGCAGCTGATGCTTTATCTAGAAGAGGAGGAAATCAGCTTAATCACTTAACCTTGCAAGTTACTATGCCAGAATTGATGGAAGAAATCAAACCTAGTTAGAAATTACACATTGGTTATGGTCAAATCATTGACAAATTAAAGGGAGTAATTGAAATGACTCATTTCACTTTTAATCAAGAACTGTTAAGGAGAAATGAGAAGCTAGTACTCAGACTAGCACATGGTTTGAGAGAAAAATCACTTAAACTCTATCATGGAGAGAAAAATTACTTCAACTCTACCAGAGAGGTCCTTTTGGAGGTCATTCAGGAGCTCAGGATACTTACAAAAGAGTCTCAACAATGTTTTATTGGCCCAAGTTGGAAAGGATAGTGAGCCAGTATGTGAGGGTCTGTGATATATGTTAGTGCTACAAATATGAGAATGTTGCAAGTATGGGGTTACTACAGCCACTTTCAGTACTTAATGAGTGTTAGCAGGAATTTTTCATGGACTCCATTGAGGGTTTACCTAAATCTAATGGCATGGAAGTTATATTTGTGGTGGTTGATCAATTAAGTAAATAAGATCATTTTATAGCATTATCCCATCCATATTCAGGAACTCAAATTGCTCAAGTATACTTGGATAATGTCTACAAATTACATGACATGCTAGGGATGTAATCGAGGCAGGTTTGGGACGGATAATTTGGAACCCGAACCCGAGCTGATTCTTAAAGGGGTATCCCAGAACCTAAGAAAAACCCTATCGGGTTTTTTTCATCATTCCCAAAACTTGACTCGACTCGACCCGACTTGATAGTCGAAGATTTTCAATTTTTCTTCAAAAAAAAAAGTAAAAGAATGAATTTTGTTTTAAGTTTTTAATTATGCAAACACTTCATTTCCACTTATTTTTACATACATAGAATATAAATGGGATCGTTACCTTAATAACTTAATATTTTTAATTTTTTATAATTTAAATTTATGCTGGGTTAGGTTTTCCCAATGGGTTACATATAAACCTGAAAACCAACCCAATAACTTATCAGTTTTTTTTTTTTTTAATCCCAAAACTTGCCCTAAAACCCTATAAGGTTTGACCCTATTGGGTTTTTAGTAGGTCGGGTGGGTCAGGTACTTTATAATGACCTGTCTCGATTGCATCTCTATAGCATGCCAGAAACTATCCTAAGTGGCAAGCACCCTATTTTCATTAGTGTATTCTGGAAGGAGTTTATGAACTTACAAGGGGTTTCTCTCAATCCATCAACCTCTTACCACCCTTAGACTGATGGCTAAATAGAGGTGGTTAATAAATGTTTGTGAACTTACCTCAGATGCATGACAGGTGAATATCCTAAAAGCTAGAGTCAATTTTTTCCTCTAGTTGAACGGTGGTATAACACTATTTGTCACATGAGTTCTAAGTACATACCATTTCAGGTCCTGTATGGTTACCCACCTCCAATCCATCTACCTTATGTACCTAGGAATTCTAAGAATGCTGTAGTGGATAGTGTTCTAATTAATAGAGAAGACATGTTGTGCATGCTTAAGTTTCACCTTAAGTGAGCACAACAGAGGATTAAAAACTTAGGTAACCAAAGAAGCATTGATAGGGGGTTCAAGATAGGAGACTTAGTGTTACTTAAGCGACAACCTTATCATTAATGTTCACTCAAACAGATTAATGTATAGAAATTGTCTCCTAAATACTATGGGCCATACAGATTATAGATAAGTTTGGAAAGGTGGCTTACAAGTTAGAACTTCCTTCCGAAGCTGCTTTACATCTAACATTCCATGTTCCACAACTGAAACCCTATCATGATAAGAAAAAACAAATCTAATAGCTTCTTTACCTACACTACAAAAAGAACAGGAGTTAAAGCCTTAAGTTATACTAGATTAGAAAATTATTAAAAGAAAGAACAATATTGATACTCTTGTACTTATCTTGTGGAAGAGTATGTTGCCATCATAATCAACTTAAGAAATCTTGAGCAAGCTTAGGTTGAGATTTCTGAACCATCCCTTATGTTCAAGGGTTTCAAAAGAAGGGGGTAACAAACTATGGTTTACTTTGGTAAAGAAAAAAAAAGAGGATTTGGAGGAACATGGAAACCTTAAATGTTGATGTCAACTGTCGAATGTAAGAAGGGTTAAAGTGTTTAGTTTAAGTGAGTTAGCAAATGTCGATGGATTGGATGATGGGCTGAATGAGGAGTTAAGGGCTAATGGGCTTAAAGGAAGTTTGGACATGGACATGAGCCGAAATCTTGGGCTAAACTCTATTATGGGCAAGTGAATAAAATAGAAATAATGAAATAAAATTAGACTACGTAATACAATATTATTCTAGAATATTACTTTTGTAACTAACTTTGTGAGGTGGCATACCCATCACATGCCATAATATTTTGTAGGAGCAATTAGTTACATTATTCACATGCCATGTATTACACCTCTATATTGAAGAGTAATACTAAAAAATCTATGAAAAACATGAAACTACATTTGACTTAAAGCTTGTATTCGAGCTTTCTCCTTATCGTATTTGACTTGGATTGATTCTTGTTGTTCTTATTTCCTTACTGCATCCGGCTTAAAATAAGTGTTGTTGTCCTAACTGTTGATATCAATTGGCTCCTTATTGCAACTTATCCAAATGAAGAGTTGTTTTTTCTTCCTTTTCCCTTTATTTTTCTTGATTACAAGTGAAACTTTCTTTTTCAGGGATTTTTTTATTCTTTTTTTTTTCCTTCTCTTGAAGCTACTATCTCTTCTCTTAAGGTTTTAAGGTCAGTTTGTTTTATCATATTCTGGTAATTTTGACATCATATTTTTATCATTTTTAAGCATATGTTTGTCTAAAAATAGATACTAATGAAACACTGACAATTTTATGTATAAACTAACCAAATATATATAATAAAAATATGATACAGGTAGATATGATGCATATAAGTTACAGATACGTATCAAATACAGATATGATACAGATAAAAAATAGATAATCCAAATAGATCTTAATCTTATATTTTGCTTCATATGCTTAACTCTAGATCTCAAAGAAAGTTGACATTACTTTTTGTACTTCCTCATAGATATTTCCAATCTCGCCTTTTGATTCAAAATTTGTCTCGGTATATGACTTGGCCTTTGTTGTGTTGTATCTCATCTAGTTTGCTTATGAAATCCTTAGCATAACTCCTTGGGGATTTTCTTTTGTTCCTTCTAGCATTGTCCTTAATATTAGTATCACTCCTTTTTAAGTGATTGTTTCCTTCAAGCATTTCAAAGGAATATAAGATATATTAGCTAATATTCGCAAATATTGCAAAATGTAAGGTTAAAATTTAACCGGCTTTACAAAACTGCTTATGAAAGAATAGATATTTATGAAGAAACAATCTATTCGTTGCAAGAATAAAGCACCTCTCAATTACTCATATTCCGTAATTACTAAATATGGTGTTCAATTTTAATGGGATTAGAGTCTTCAAATTTGGAGAAGAGATTTGCAAGGAAACAAAAAAAAAAAAAAAAAAAGTAAACATAGGCATTTTGATTTAAAGGTAGTGATTCAACTTCCTAATAAATCTTATTTTAAATATTTTAATCTTTGTATATGTCATAGATTATAATGCACTCAACATAAAGTGAAATTGTAGTAAGTAAAACTATAGAGTTAAGAACAATTTCCCTATTATATGTACATAAGTTTCTTCTTGTAATTTGATCATTCCTTCCAACATATAGCTAGGTAACTAGTCTATGCAGCTTATTGAAAATGAATTTGGTTTAGGTACAAACACCAATCTGATCTACTTTGTAGTCCACACTCAAATTAAACCACATCAAATGATCACAATTTTGCTCTTCCTCTCTGATCCAATACTTAGAATTATGTAGATCTACAAAATTCACTCTAATTCTTTTCAACTAGCCTCATTCTAGTATAAAGGGAAAAAAATAAAAACTTTTCTTCTTCAAGGATAACAATAGGGTTTTTCACAAATAAAACATAAATATGTTAATAATATAGTAAATTTCAATTTTTTTTTCTCAATAAAAGAATTCTCTCTTTTTTTCCATAAATAGATTGTGTTGTCTCTATATCTTTTAAACCTTTAAATAGTCTTCAACTTCAATGTTTAAATAATAATTTCTTTATAATTATTCAGCATAACTTTTACTTCTATGTTTTGATTGTTTGCTTTTTAGATCCCTTTTATCGATTGATATCATTTAAATATATCACCTCAATATATTTAATTCACTTTGCTGGTTTTCATATGGACGATGTCTTAGTGTTGAGTCAAATGTTGCTTTTATGTTCATATATTTCTTTAAATTAACTCCTGCCTTCTTGTAGATCTTTGGTAGTTCTAAAGCATTGGCTTCAAGTGCTAGTTGTTGTATTTCAAAATTTGGGATAATTATATAAAAATACCCATCAAACTTTTACTTAGATGCGGATTTATCTCCTGAGCTTTCAAAATGCATTTTTTTCACCCCCTAAACTTTCAACATTTAGCATAGTTAAAGATAATTAATATTTTCAATGTGCACTTAAAAAGTATGTGGAAATAAATTCGTACATAGATGAAAGTTTATAGGATAAACCTATACTTAAGTGAAAGTTTGAGGAGGTAATTTGCAATTCCCTTTGTTTGTTTTAACGAAAAATGTTAAATGTTCTTGCCTGTGGCCATTTATTAAAGTCTAAGGGATTAAAAAATACCCTTTCAAAGTATAAGAGGTAAATCCATGTCACACCTTGGGTATCCTAGTAGTATCGGTTCACCATGTGACAAACAGTAGTCACAAATATTTATATTAATCCATATGAGGCTTCTAGAATGACACATGAGCATCGTACAATCATAATACTCTGTGGAGTAGACATTTATAATAGAATCGATAGGTTGTTCAGAGTAAGAAATATTGCATACGTATAGATCACATAAATGTCAAACATTACATAAAACATACATAGAGTTCTTAGTTAATACATCATGATTGTAAAATAGCTAGGCTCAAATCATGACTATGACCCCACACTCTCGTTAATCCATAACTTAACATTGCTAACTCGTACTGGCATCAATTCTTGTAATCAAGCAAATCTATAAGGAGTGAGCAAACCATAGCTTAGCGAAATAACCATATCTCGACACATTAATGACAAGCAAGCTTAATTAACAATCATATAAAATGTTAATCAAGCAAATGAGACAAGTACAAGCTTGGATGACCAAAATGCAAACAGGGTATAGTCACTGGGGTTTTAGGAACCAATTAAGTTAACCACACCTAGGATAATTTAAGAACCAAGAAAAGAAGGAATATTATTCACTATTACTTATCATTTTCATCTCAACTTAGCCTTGGAACCTATAAACTCCACAAGTATTAACTAATTTCATATCAACACCACGGATAACATTCCTTTGGGTGCCACTTAGTTCTCATGGAACCAAATAGAACTACTTGGAACCTTGTGTAGAAACATGATTTCTTTTTAGTTAGAAAAACCAAGCATTGCCATAGAACCAAAATATTAATACATAGCAAGACAACCTTTTAATGCATTTTGTGCAATATTGCAATGCATGTCTGTTTGTTGAATAGTCGAACAAAATTAAGTCTAGTTATTAGGGTGACCATCATTTCTTTTAGACACTCATTAATATAGGGAAAACCACACATTAACAAGCAAAGTGGTTATCACTTTTACTGTAGTATCTTATTAAACAATTCAAACACCATACAACAAATGGTTTCCCTATTCCCACATTAGAATTCGTTTAAAAAAATACTAAAATACTAATGCAATTATATTACAAATACAATCAATGTGAAAGAGCAAAGTTGCTCACTTTTGCATCATACTCACTCATTGTAGTAATCAACTAGAAAGTCTGGAAACTGATCTATCTTTCCTATGAAATGAGATAACAAATATAAATTACTATGGAGATAACTTAGATATAAGATCCTACTTGTGCCTAAGTGTCATATATTAGGTTTATGGTATGTCCGATGTAACTTTTTTTGTTTCTAATCCTATTTTAATAATAAATAGTCATATTAATGCTCATAAGACCTATTTTATTATAATTTTTCTAGTATGACTAAGTAGAACCCACATAAACTCTATTTTGGCCCAAAAAGTCTGTTAAACAAGTTCAAATGTGAATTTTCATTACGTAATCTTAAACTAGACCTAAAGTACCTATTTAAATCCAAATTACACATATGGATACTCATTGGAAAGCTTACTTAGTGTACTATCCAATAGTATTTTTTCTATCCTCTATGAACGCGAGGTATGTATTTACATTTATGTATTCATTCAACTACACAATTAACCGTTCCTAATGCAATTATCATCAAATCTATATTGTTTTGTAAATTTAAATTAAATCTCTCTCTTCTTACACATAGGGTCGAACATGCATATCTACATACTTATCTTTTATTTTAATTACTTCCTAATTTAATCTTGTAGTCTTAATTAGTTGCTTAAGTTATGTCTATCAACATATAAGTTAAATTCAACTTATCATATTCTCCCTTAAGCTCACTAAACCGAGACATATCTATCTCATTACTACAATTTAATTATGTAAACTTAGCAAATCCATCTAGATTATACTAAGTACACCAAGATTAACCTAAATTCAACTTTGTTTCCTTCAGGATGCATAGGGGCTAAATCATACATACATGCATGCATCTACATATATATGATGATTCTTCAATTTAGTTAGGTAATTATTTACTCCAATCACTATCATTCCAATTCTATTTGACCATTTGAAACATGAACTTCCTTAGGTCTATTCCATGGTTGAAATATGCGTGTCCCTGCATACATATCCATTTTATATGTTTCAATTGTAAATTTCATCTCATAAGCACTAATTAGTCCTTTAGATGATGTTAAAGGTCATAAAATCTCAATTGACAATATGTTTACTACAAATATTTCCCTATAGGCCAAATGTGACATGTATATACATTATGATTTCTCTCAATTCCTTACCATAATATCAAATTAAGCATGATTACCTTAGCTGAAGTGGAGTTAGTGGTAGTTTCTCCTTCTAATAATTGTTGAACCTTAGAAGAGAATAAAGGAATTAATGAAGTTGTTAAACTTTAAAATTTCTACACAATTGAATTGTTGAAATGGAATTTCCTTACCTTGGCTAGATTGAGAGTTTAAGTGATAATTTCTCCTTTTTCTTCAGTGGTTTATTAGAAGAATTTGTGTATAATTTTCTTAGGGAAGTGTTTAGTGTTGAAGAAGGTAATTGAAAAATTGTTTATAAGAAATTGTTGATGTTCTTGGTGGGATAAAGAAAAAAGGAAAAGGGGGATATTATGGTAGGAAGAATGGAAAAAAATGGATTTTTTTATCTAAGTAAAATGCAATTAATGAAGGGAATTGGATAATGCTTATATTATATTTTATTTAAGTTAAATATTTAGGCAAATTGCATGATTTTGTGGTGAAAATTTCATCCAAGAGAAGAGAAATGGTGGTGGCTTCTTCTATGAGATTTGTGTAGAATGTAATTTTGTTAGAAAATGCCATTGTCATCATTAATTGAGGGGATTTGTGGAGATTTTCTAGCTTGGCAAATTGAATTCTACTTCTCAATATGCTTATGTTAGTCGGAATTCATGGCAACTGAGCTATCTTTGAAAATTTTTTGCATGTGGAGTTATGTTTTTAGGGTGTTTATAATGTAAATAAGATAAATAGTTTATAACTTTGTGATAGATATTAATGCATATACGAACAAATTTGTTAACTGATAAAAGATAAAGGTATTTAGATTAAGTTTTAGGTTTGTAAATTTCATAAGATAGAGTTTAAGTTGATATCTAGTGTTTTATATTCACACGATTGAGTTGAATTAAGATTTTTGCCTACCTGATTAGGGTTTAGGGCCTTTAAGACAAAATTAGGTTTGGTGTTACTTGTTTAGATAGTCGATTTGGTTTCATTTTCTAATCGAATCGATACAGATATGATACCAATAAAAAATTGATAGTTTAACTCATAAACTGGCCAAACTGAAACCGAAACTGAAATTGAATCGATACTGATACAGATCCGATATAGATAAAAATCCGAAAATCCAACCAAGCCCTTAAAATATTCTCATTTTAGTGTTTTTGGTATTAGCATCTTAATTTGAGTCTTATTTTTGTAGATTAGGCCTAATATCGAGTCCTATCGAGTCCTATCGAGAATATCTCAATCCTAATGATTTATCTTTAAGCTATCGTTTTCTAACTGATATACTTTAAAAATATGGCGATTCACTTCTAACCTAATATTTATTGTCTTGAAACTATATTCATCGATATATCACTTGTTTTGGCAAATTATCACTCATTTCCTAGGAGATCACTCATTCTCGGCATTGAGCATGCCTAACTTTTAGTGTTTTGGGAAGTTTTGAGTATTATAACAAAAATATCATCATAATTAGGATACTAATATCTTCTATCTGTAACATATACTCTCCAATTGCTAATTTTGAAATATGAGAAAAATCCTGAAGGTTACAATCCACATCAAGGTGAAAGTTCAAGTGATAATTTCAAATGTACCCTTAATTTTTGTTGGCTTTTCTATTTAAATTCTGACTTATGAGCAATCAGTTATTCTTTAATTAGCTATTTCCTCCTTCATATTGACATCTAACTTAGTCAAACACACTTCTGAATCTTCTTACTACAATATCCTTTTAATCACTTCAGCTTTTAAATTTAGAAATCGATGTTGAAAATGCTTAAGAGGTTCTGATACACAGTGGATCACTTGGCTTCGACAACAATCCTTTTTCATAAATACTGCATAGTCATATAATTATATCAGTAAAACTTAACGCACGTAGAAGATTTGATAAATTTTAGATCACTCTATAAGGTTTCCTTTTTTTCAAAAGTGAATTTATACTCATATTAATTTTCTATCTTTAGACAATTGATTAATCATTTAGGCTTTTTTATGTTCCTAAAGCTCAACCAAATTTTAATGCACAACCCCGTATCAACTAATTCTAGTAAGCGGAATATGGAAATTGATGAGAAAAGGTTTTTTTTCAAACACAACCTAATCATGGGTGAGTACATACTACATAGATGATGGGTAAGGTATAAAACCATATACGTACCATATTCTATAAGGTATAGGGTACTAAATTTTATACTTGAAACTTACCCTATAATATCTTGTATCCACCATATAACCTGCACCCTATATAGTGGAGAGGTATCTTGTAGACCCCATAACCTTTTTAATAGAATTCGTAATCCTTTTCCTTTTTTCTTATTAAATTTCACATTTATAATAATATATTTGGTTTATATATGAAAGTTAAAACCAATAACAAATATCTATAGAATATGTTTATGTGATACTAAACAAATTTGTAGAACTTGTATCGAAATCCAAAATTTAAAACGTTGTAAGCAATCATGTTTTACTAAATTAGTTTCAGAAGATAAATTATACTTCTACATAACTTAGAAGTATAAGCACATATAACTAAAATTCTTTCAAATAAAAATAATAAGTAGTTCCAAAGTAACTTTCCAAAGGATTGCATTTTACAAATGATTATTTTGAACAAAAGTGATCATAATATAAAAAATAGAGTGTTGCTATTTATTTCTTATTTATTAATTTTATTTTATAATTGTTTAGGGTGCTCATAAAGGTACTCTAGAACTTATAATCTCTATATATATTAGTAAACAAGTTTCAAAGTAAACATAAGGTATGAAAATCCCCTACTCGTAGCTTGACTATCAGAATAAGTTTTGAAAATTATATGCTCGTATCATACCTTGTGATTTTTAATACCCATCCAAACCTTCTCGAATGAATAGGAAGAGTGGGTACCATTTACAACAAGTTACCCTCTCAATCCACTAATCCAAAATAATTTTATAGGAATCAAAGACACTTGCTCGACGATATAGAATTAACAAATCAACACAATAAGGGGTGTAAATGAATCAAACCGATTCACAAACTACTCAAGCTTGATTCAATACTTACTCGAGTTTGAATTAAGAACAGTCGAGTCAAGATCAAGCCACTTAACTAGTTTATCGAGCTAAGCTCAAGCTTCATTGATTTAGCTCGATTAGCTTGTGAGCTTAATCGAGCTTTATCAAGCTTGATTCTAGTATAAATGCTAATCAAGATTGGATATAAATATTATTTTAATTATAATTAAAATTATTTTTAATGAATCAAGTTTAAACAAGTTTAACCGAGTTGAGTTAGATTTTATATAAGTTACATCGAGCTAAACTCGAGTTTTGAAATTTCCAATTGAGTTTGAGATGGGGTTAAGTACTAACTCTCTCGATTTGACTCATTTGCAGCCCTAGACACATCAATTTATAATAGATAAATAATGTAAACTCATCAAGTAAAAATCCAATCTCAAATGTTCAATTTATGATCTTAATAGCTCGTGATAAAAACAAGAAGTAAAATAATAATAATAATAATGTAGAAGAAGCGTCTCTGTTTCTCTCTTGAGGTTCTTCAAGAATAAATGATAATGGCTCTCCGTAGTGTTGGAGGATGGATCTCCTTTTTGCTTTCACTGTCGACTGGAGACCATGTAAATGGATTGGACATTAATGATTAATGATGGGCCAGCATGTAACAACTTCAATTTTCCTTTTCTCCCCTATGAACTATGAAGTCCCCTGGAGCCTTGCGTCTACGTCAAAGGTAAAGGGAAAATTAAATTAATATATAAGATAAAATGAAATTAATAAAATACCAATGAATAAATCGCAAATATGAAGGAGTAGAAATAAATTAAATAATCTTGCTTTGGATTCTGTTATTAGGTTTAGTACGTATCCGACTTATTAAGTGTATATTTTCTAAATTTTAATTAATTTTTTTCACAATAAAATCACATCACATTGCACAGCAGTAAAATCTTCAGGCTATATTTAAAGTGTAAAATTATAATTCATCACCAATCAACTAGATTTTTGTTGAGTTTTTCTTATGTATCTATTGTAGCAATTTATTTTTTTCCTTACTGTAGCTATAACTTGTAAACATTATGAATTTTTTTTCCCCCCCAAAATTTGCAATATAAGTATAAGAACCCGAGCTCAACACCTATATAAAATAGATGAATCTGAGTCCCCAATCTTACATATAATACATATAACCTATAGCATTATATATAAGGTTGTCCTAAAAGAAGTGTTTGAAGAATTATTTATCCAAATTCTTTATAAGATCGAATTTGAGAACTATAGATTTTTTTTTTAAACTTCTAAGAAAAACATACATCATTATCATCACATATCATAGGAGATAAAACTTAAATATACATAACTATATATATATATATTATATTACAAACAAAGTCTAATGTCAAGCCTTAAATAAAAGATATAAAAGATAAACAAAGCTCTAACATTAATACATTTTCTTCCAAAAGATAGTCTATCCTAATCTATTACAACAAGGAATCCATGTAGTCCCTGGCCAACTTAATCTTCCCAACTATCAAGAAAATCTTCAAAATTAGACCTATAATCCATGCTAGAAATAATGAGCCAAAGGTCCAGTACACAAGTAACGAAAATAAAGGCTAGTGATGCACACAAGTTTAATCTATATGCAGATGCAACAATCAATAAGTTATTAGAAAGTCTTTAATTAATCAAACAACACTAGAGTATTCAAACTCTGTACAACAGGGATTTTGGGGACTTGAGTAACGACCTCAACGCTCAAGGACTTGATATAAGTTGTTCAGAGGACTTATATCTCCTAGATGATATATCTGAAAACGAAAAATAATCTCATCTAAGGTTCTCAGCCGTTCTCATCTTCACTTATCTTAGTCCATAACATCACCTAATTCAAGTCTCAAAACATCAAATTAAATCATGCTACTTCATCCTAAGCTTAAGTAAATGTTATACCGATACTAAAAACCCCATCGACTACCTACCGTACCACTTATAAAAGTCATTGCATCATGATAAAGGTGGCCTAAGCGCCTAAAACTACAATGTCATTGCATCATGATAGAGTGTCGCTCCTTGAACCGGATTCAACAATGTAATAGACAACCAACTCAAACATAGTTTAAGTTTTTATAAATTAAAGTAAATTTAGTTATGCCTATCCTAGGTAAGAAACAAGCATGTTACTACGTACCTGAGATATTCTCAAACAAATAAGGTGTAACTAGTCCTGAAGGTGATAGAGAATCTGATAAAAGAGATTAAATTAATAAAACTTTAACACATATAATAAGTTCATTTAAATCATGCTTGATTATATTAATTAATTAGCACAACATATCACTTTTCACTTATCTATCTCAATTTGGATTTAAAAAGATTCATTTCCTAAGCAAACACACATTTAACAAGGAAATATAAGTTTTTAATATTGTTTGAAAATTATATCAGCTTAAAAGAAATAAAATTTAAGTATTGATACTTTTGAAATTGGTAAAAACTTAAAACATAAAAGTTTTATATCTCTTTTTAAGCTTTCCAACGCAACTTGAATCACCTCAATCGAAGGTCGGATGAAAAAGTTACGGTCAAAGTGCGATTAGGCTACAAAATAGGGGAAGACTACACGACCTGTGTACACTAGTAGTGTATAAAATATTGCTTCTGTGAAGTCAGGAGTAAATATTCACGACCCGTGTAGGAGATAGTGTATGTAGAAATTTGATTGTGTGGAGTCAAATTTGATTCTGTGGAGTCACGAGTAATTATACACGATCCGTGTAGAGGGTAGTGTACAATTGGAAAATTTTTGAAACATGATTCCCCTGTTTTCATTCGAAAATTACATATCCAAAAATTCTCCAAACTCATTCTAAGCTTCCCAAAGTTTGTTATATGTTTTTAACACCATTCAAAAAACACAAACTCTTTTTCAATCCATCAATCACTCAACTACAACATCAAACGCAATTTATATTTCAACTCCACATGCCCATTACACTACTCAACCCTTTGTCATCCTAACACTTCCAAATTCGTATAAAACACATACTACAAACTTCTTTAGCAACATAACACTACTCAAACTTCCATCAAAGTATAAAAATCATCCTTTCACCATTTAGTATATAAATCTTATTCTAATAAAAGCATAACTTAAGTACACATAAAGCAAGAGAAATACACTTACCATAAGAACTTTGTGCCTTGGTTTAGGAGTCTTGTTGCAAGCTTTTGAGGGTTTAATTTGTGGAAGATGAATGGATAATTATATATAGCCATGGGAGAGCTTTTGAGAGAGTAGAAATGGGGTTTTGAAGCTTTTTGGAGTGTGTTATGTTAGTCTAAAAATTTTGGACGAATTTTGCACTTTTTGAAGTTGATATTTATCCATTTGTTAACTTTAGTGGCTACCAAAATTAAGGCCTTTAATTAGCTTGGCTTTGGCTAATTAATGAGCTTTTTTTTTTTTTTTTTTGCTAACTAAATGTCGTATTGGGCTTACTTTATAACTGAAATTTTTCTACTAAATGTAGGCTTAAATATATGTATAATTTAACTTGTTCTAATCATATTTCATACATTCTAATGTACTTAAAAATTTATGAACTCAATATTTAACCATTCTAAGGTATTTAATTATTTTTAACACAACAACAAAACTCATATTTCATACATCAACATGAATCACATTCATCACACTTCAAAATCATATATAATTTCAATAACACATTTATAAAATATAAATTAAGAAATTCATCGCTATTTCAATAAGAGGCCACTGCAAAATAAACTTTATTATCATTTATGTTCAACACTTTAAAATTCTCACTACTTGCTAGAGGTTTAAAAGTGCTCGATATATTATATTAATTTAGTTTGATAGTTTTTAATATAAAAAATATTGAAAAGTGCCATAATATACCAGTTATAACTATAGTACAAAAAGGAAATTATTAAAGATGGCAATAACGTCCATTTGGAAACTCAGTTTTGGGTGATTACTCACTTAATTTAAAATTGCTAATTTCAACACTTAATTGAATTTTACAAGGTTAGCAATACTATATGTGTTAACTCTGTCCAAAGTCGTTTATAGATTGGTTCTTCCATTTTTACTACGGACTATCGCGTATCTTAAATGATTAATTTAATAAAAATATTCTACTCAAAATATATATAAATAGTGGAAATAATATCTTACAAAACCAAGTTAATAAATTAATATAGATGGCAATCCATTATTTCAAAACTTCATATAATTAAATTGAAATATCTTTATCAAAATAATTGCTTAGAATACAAGCTTGTCTATAATGAATTAGAAAAACTAATTGAATAGACAATTTAATAAGAAGTTATTAATATAAATAATTTAAATTATCTCGAAATGTCTAATTAAGTACCAAAATTGATAATTTGAAAATGTAGATCGTAAAGACCCGCTCCTCTAAATCCCGAGACTTAGAGTATCGGATCCCCAACCACATATAACGTTTTCACATTATATGTAAGGTTGTCCTAAAACTAACAGTTTATGAAAATTGTTTGATCAAATCACTATACTTTGTAAAGAACTTTTTAAATAAAACAAGATTGCTAACAAAAGCAATCTATACATATATTTACATCAAATAAACATTGCCTTGTGTCAATACATGACACTACAAAAATTACATGTTTTCTCAAAACATAAGAATCCTAAGGGATCTTAGGTCATTACAAAAGGAATTTGGCTTAACTATTAAGCCATCTATACATAACTTCTCCATAGCAAAAAGTCTTCCAAAAGTCCAGGTGATCGAATCCTATTCGTCCCACTCATCCAAAAATCTTTCGAAATCAGACCCATAGCCTAAATCATCGTAATACTCGTCTCCAAAACCTGCAAAGCAGCAAAAGTGAGCCAGAGGCCCAGTACACAATAACCAATGCAAAACAAGTCATCCAATTGATGTAAATGCAACATAGAACAAGTGGTTATCTTTATTACATTTTGATTCACAAATCAACAAGAGGGTATTCAAACCCTGGTCACACTTCGGGAATCTAGGGATCCTGAGTAACAGCAGCTGCTCAGGGAGTTGATATAAGCAGTCCGAATACTTATATCTCCTATATCTATTTCATGAAAATAATAGCTTCATCTAGGGTTTAAAAGCCGTTGCCCAACTCTACTTAAACTCAGTCCATAACATGAGCCTAGTTCACAAGTTCCCATAAACCTTGAACTAAATCATGGTATTTCCCCCTAAGTTTAAGCAAACGTTACACAGATACAATTCCCCCCCTATCGACTACCCACTTAACCAAAAGAATCGCTATTGCATCATAGCGTACCATTGCATCATGGTAAAGTCATTGCATCATGACTTGGTTAAGCGCCTAGCTAACATGTCATGCATCATGACAGGTTTGCTGCTCCTCGACCACAGATTAAACAGTGTAAATAGACATCCAATTCATCCAAATGTTAAATCAAATCAATTTAGGTCAAATTAGAAATGTCTGGTCCTAGCAAACATCAGACAAGTTATTGCGTACCTGAACCCGTTAGTATAGAATTAGGATCTCTCAGTGATGAACTAACCGAAGAATCCTTAACTGTAATGGAAAATGTCACAATAATCAATAAATCAACAATTAATCAAAGATATCCAATTCATTAATTACAAAGTCACCAATAAGCATGTAAACGTCCTATTACATTCTAAATCACTTAATAAACACTTAATTGCTCAAATAACAACTTTGGAAAATTTTTAGAAAAAGCTCTTAAAATTGAAAAACACAGGGGATACACCGGCTCAAACGCCGGCACTCAACGCCGGCGGCGTTGAGCCGGTGTTCAATGTTCTGAAAATGTACACTGCCAACGCTGGCAGCGTTCAAAGGTGTACGCCGTCAGCCTTTGCACCCTACGCCGGCGGCCTTAATTCCAGAAGCCAGCGTACAAGTTGGAAGGAAGAACGCCAGATGACTTCCTAGCGAAAGACGACGGCGTTCAGTCGGCTTTAAGAAATTTGGTTCTGTGAACTTCAACCACGCCTCTACGCCGGCGGCGTAGAGACCTCAAATTTCCGCGACGTTCTAAAGAACAAACGCTGGCAAATCTTAGCATTAAAGCCGGCGGCGTTGCAAACGGCGTTAGGAAAAACAAATCTGCGGGCTTTCTACACCGCCTCTACGCCGGCGGCGTAGAATCCCCAGATGCCGGCGTACGTTTTAAAACAAGCTTTAAAACGAAAATTCAAATCCCCTGTTTTCCACTTTGTAAAATTCTAGGTTAAAACACTTCAAAATCTTTCTCAAACTACACTTCCCACTTCATATTATTCACTCATATCTATACCACTCATTCTAGCAACTCAAAGCATGAATTTCAACACAATTAAACACTTCAAAAATCTACTTCCATAAATTCTAAATTCTCCTACACAAATCCCCTCTTAACAACTTCCCAACACTTCATAAACATACAACAATGCATCACAAACCTCACACACTCATATAACACTTTCTCAACTCATCCATGCATGAACAACCATTTGATCACTAAGCTCAATTCATCCAATAATCCATACATCATTTCAAGAAAAGAAATAAACATCACAACAACCTAAACTAAACTCAATTCAAATACATATATAATACCTTGTCTTGAGAAAACCTTTGGTTTTCTAACTTGATATAAACCCTAACTGAGCTTGGAAGTGGAATCAAAAGAGAAAGACGAAAACAAAAGAAAGAAAAGGAAAAAATTCGGTTAAAAAAATGGCTGCCTTCAAAAAGTAGGGTAATTAAGCAAATTTGACTTTAAACATATACCAATTTACCCCTTAATGCATATATTACTTTAGGTTGCATTTGGCTTTAATTTGAGTCTCATTTGGGCTCATATTTGGGCATAAATGCTACTTAATTACAAGAAGCTTACTAATAATTATCCTTTAACAGATATTGAAGTTGATTAATAAATCTAACTTAACTTAACCTTTTTAATGTACAAAAGACAACATTAATAATTTCATTACTCACACATTAATATATAAAACAAAAATTAATGTCAACTATACACATACAAATCATATATTTAGACTACAAGAACATAACCATGCTCATTCAATTCAACACTTTAAAATAATACTTAAACACATGGAATTTGAAATAAAAATGTAAATCTAGGTCATTTCATTCTTCCCTTCTTCAAGAAGTTTCGTCCCCGAAAATAACTCACCTTCTTGTTCAAAAAGTTCCGATATTTCTGTCTCATTACACTTGTTACTTCCCAAACCGCTTCTCTCTCGGATTGGTTTACTCCATTGGACCTTTACCATTGTATGACTTTATTCCTAAATTCTTTGTTCATTTTTCCCAAAATTCTAATTGGCTTTTCTTCAGTAGTCAAGTCTGGTAGTATCTCTGGTTGATTGGTATCCAATATTGCATCGGAATCGGATATACACTTTCTAAGCTGAGATACATGAAAAACGTTATGAACGCCTGATAAACTTGGTGGTAACGCCAATCTATAAGCCATTGGCCCGATCCTTTCCAATATTTCATATGGCCCAATGTATCTTGGATTCAATTTACTCCTCACACCAAATCTGAAAACTCCTTTAGTCGGGGATATCTTGAGGAATACATGATCTCCAAGTTCAAACTCCAAAGGTCTTCTTCTCAAATCGGCATAACTTTTATATCGGTCTTGAGCAGCTCTCAACCTCTGTTTGATCATTTGAATTTTATCAACAGCTTGTTGTACCAAATCGGGTCCAATCAACACTCTCTCGCCCACTTCATCCCAATGCAAAGGAGATCTACATTTTCTTCCATATAACGCTTCATACGGAGCCATCTGAATTGATGCTTGATAACTATTATTGTAAGCGAATTCAACTAAAGGTAAGTGTTCATCCCAATTCTTTCCAAAATCCAATGCACAAGCTCTAAGCATATCTTCAAGAATTTGAATTGTCCTTTCTGATTGCCCGTCAGTTTGTGGGTGAAAAGCTGTACTAAATTGTAACTTTGTTCCAAGAGCTTCATGAAGACTTTTCCAGAATCGACTGACAAATCTTGTATCTCTATCCGAAGTAATGGTCATTGGTATACCATGTAATCTCACTATCTCTCGGATGTAAATCTGAGCCAATCTTTCAAGTGAACCCGACTCTCAGTGGAATGAAATGTGATGATTTCGTGAGTCGATCCACAATGATCCAGATCATCTCATTCTTGGCTATTGTTTTTGGTAAAGCAGTCACAAAATCCATAGTTATCTCATCCCATTTCCATTCCGGAATCTTTAATGGTTGCAATTCTCCTCCAGGCCGTTGATGTTCGATCTTCACTTGTTGACATACCAAACACTTAGAAACAAATCTTGCAATGTCCTTCTTCATTCCTTCCCACCAAAAATGTCGCTTCAAGTCTCGATACATCTTCGTGTTTCCCGGATGAATTGAATATGAGGAGGAATGTGCTTCCTTCATAATTTGATGTCTCAAATCATGGATCTCAGGTACATAAATTCTATCTTTGAATCTGATAATTCCTTTATCATCAATTCTCATCTCTTTTCTCCTCTTCTCAACTATCTTATTTTTCAACTTCTGGCTTACGGGTTCTTCAAGTTGTCCTTGCTTGATTTGATCCAGAATCGTTGGTTGCAATGATAAACTTGCTAGCATAATGTCAACGTTTTCCATAGTTATCTCAATATTCATCCTTTGAAGGTCTTCTTGTAATTCCCATTGATTAGTAACCAGAGATTCCACATTCATCGGTTTCTTTCTACTGAGCGGGCTACCACATTAGCTTTTCCCGGGTGATACAAAATTTCAACATCGTAATCTTTAATTAACTCCAACCACCTTCGTTGTTGCATGTTCAATTCCTTTTGAGTGAAAATGTATTTCAAACTCTTATGATCTGTGAATATCTTACACTTTTCACCAAACAGATAATGTCTCCAAAGCTTCAATGCTAATACCACTGCGGCTAGTTCTAGATCATGAATTGGGTAATTCTTCTCATGGGACTTCAATTGTCTTGAGGCATAAGCTATGACTTGATTATCTTGCATCAAAACACATCCGAGTCCTTGAAGTAAAGCATCACTATAAATTACAAACTCTTCTCCACTAATTGGTAATGCCAAAATCGGTGCAGAAATCAATCGTTCCTTTAGCTCAAGAAAACTCCGATCACAATTTTCATCCCAATCAAACTTCACATATTTCCTCGTCAACTTAGTTAATGGTGAAGCGATTTTGGAAAAACCTTGTACAAATCTTCTATAATAACTTGCCAACCCCAGAAAACTTCGCACTTCCGTGACACTTGTCGGTGGTGGCCAATCCAATACCGCTCTAATCTTCTCCGGATCAACAGATATTCCTTCCTTTGTAATGATATGTCCCAAGAATGCAACTTCTCTCAACCAAAACTTGCACTTGCTAAATTTAGCATAAAGCTTCCTCTCTCTCAATCTTTGCAATACAAGTCTCAAATGTTTTCATGATCTTCCTCATTCTTTGAATATACCAATATATCATCAATGAAGACTATCACAAATTGATCCAAATAATCCTTAAATACCCTATTCATCAAATCCATAAAAGCAGCAGGGGCATTTGTTAAACCGAAAGGCATAACCATAAACTCAAAATGTCCATATCTTGTTCTGAAAGCCGTCTTGGATATATCTTGTTGCTTAATCTTGAGTTGATGATATCCGGATCTCAAATCTATCTTGGAAAACAATGCCGCATCTCTCATTGATCAAATAAATCATCAATTCGAGGAAGTGGATACTTGTTCTTGATTGTCACTTGATTCAATTCTCTATAGTCTATACACATCCTTAGACTTCCGTCTTTCTTCTTAACAAACAATACCGGAGCACCCCAAGGAGAAATACTTGGACGGATAAACCCGAGGTGTTGCAATTCTTCTAACTGACTTTTCAATTCTTTCAACTCAGCCGGAGCCATACGATACGGAGCTTTAGAAATAGGTGTAGTTCCAGGTATCAAATCAATCCCAAAATCAATCTCCCTATCCGGTGGCAAACCGGGTAATTCATCAGGAAAAACATCAACAAATTCCCTTACTACTGGCACCATATCAACTCGGAGTTCTTCACTACCCATTGTAGTTCCCATATCCTTCTCCCACAATTCCATAGAATACATACTTCCGGGTCTCCTTCTTTCCAACACATGAAATAGTCTTCTACCTTCCAATTCAAAACTCACTTCCGCTTTACTACAATCTATTGTCGCTTTGTAAAGATTCAACCAATTCATTCCAAGAATAACATCAAAATCAATTAAAGGTAGAACTAACATATCTATTGGCATGCTTTCATCAGAAATCACAACATCAACATTCTTACATACACATGGCTCTTTGGATTGCACACCAAAAGGAGTATTCACACTCATCACTCTATCATACAACACTTCAGAAGACAAACCACACTCATTCACAAAGCTTTCAGCAATACATGCATGAGTAGCACCAGTATCAATTAAAGTATATGCAGGATGTCTTGCAATCTGTATTATACCTGCCAGTGTATCAACCGAAGGAGCTTTCTCACATTGTTGCAAAGCAAACACCCTAGCAGCTGTCATTCCCTTTCCAAAGTTCGGTCCTTCATTCCTCGGCTTTTCTTTACAATTTGCCACATGATGACCCCTTTGTTGACAATGAGCACAAAAGATGGGCTTCAATTTAGGATCAGGACAATCAGAAGCTTTATGACCAACTTTCCCACATGCAAAACAAGCTCCAGGAGTCCATTTACATTGAAACGATTCATGAGGCCCAAAACATATAGGGCATCGCCTATCAAATGGAATGATGGCATAGGAGCTTCACCACTTGTCCCGAGCTTGGTTTCTTACCCAAATATGGTCGCTTGCCTTTGTTAACATTAACCTTGAATAAGGAGTATAGGATGTCACCGATCTCTTGCCCATAAATGTCGCACGTCTATCCCTCTGAGCTTTATTTTCATTATTAATTTGTTCCACTAACTTCGCCTTGATTACTGTTTCGACAGTGTTGAAATTGAAACTTCTTAACCTCACTCTTAATCTCCATGTTCAAGCCATCTTGGAACTTTTGAACCTTCATGCTCTCATCATTGTAACTTGTACCCGCAAATCGAAGCAATCTACAATATTCTGCATGATATTCTTCAACAGTTTTATTTCCCTGCCTTAGACTCAACCAACTCGATATCATTTGTTCCCGCACTGTGGATGGAATGTATTGCAAGAAAAAGGCTTCCTTGAATCTGTTCCATGGTATTGGTCTCACATATCCTTCACTATTCAATCTCCACCAATTATATGCATCTCCCTTCAACATATATATAGCCAAATCAACTTTTCTATGCTCAGGCACTTCACAGGCTGCAAACGCTTTCTCTAGCTCCACTATCCAACCTTCCGTTCGAGTCGGATCCAAAACAGTTCCATCAAAATCAGGTACCAGTCTAACAAAATCATGCAACTTGACTTGTTCGTTCCGATCTCCCATTGGTACTTGTGGCTCTTCTCTCACAGTTGGAGGATGATATTGCTGCATAAATTGTTGTTGTTGTTGATACATCATTTGTTGGTACTGCTGAACTATTGCAAACATATCCCGAAACATAGTGAGCACATTATTCGGATCTCCCGTAGGCATCTGAGGCATAGCTGGATATGCTGGCATTTGAGGAGGCTGTGGATTCGGTGCAGTAGAAGCCGAAGCCGGTGATGGAGTCGAAGTAGAAGCTGGAATACTAGCTGATGCAGAAGCTGAAATAGTAGACTGAGAAGGAGGTGGCATACTTTCTCTTTCCGAAGATTGTCGGGTTACTCTTCGTGACCTATCCATCTTTTAAACAAACATGCAACATGTATGACATAAATAATTTACAAGGTCAAATCAATATCAAAACAATTAATAAACCAATTAGACATTAAACATAAAACTTAATATAAACAAGTCCTATATATGTCTAACTAACTCACCGTATCTAAGGTCAAGTCACCACTATTTAATCAAACAATTTCATAAACAAGGCTCTGATACCATCTGTAAAGACCCGATCCTCTAAATCCCGAGACTTAGAGTACCGAATCCCCAACCACATATAACGTTTTCACATTATATGTAAGGTTGTCCTAAAACTAACAGTTTATGAAATTGTTTGATCAAATCACTATACTTTGTAAAGAACTTTTTAAATAAAACAAGATTGCTAACAAAAGCAATCTATACATATATTTACATCAAATAAACATTGCTTTGTGTCAATACATGACACTACAAAAATTACATGTTTTCTCAAAACATAGAATCCTAAGGATCTTAAGGTCATTACAAAAGAATTGGCTTAACTAAAAGCCTCTATACATAACTTCTCCAGCAAAAAGTCTTCTAAAAGTCCAGGTGATCGAATCCTATTCATCCCACTCATCCAAAATCTTTCGAAATCGACCCATAGCCCAAGTCATCGTAATACTCGTCTCCAACCTGCAAAGCAGCAAAAGTGAGCCAGAGGCCCAGTACACAATAACCAATGCAAACAAGTCATCCAATTGATGTAATGCACATAGAACAAGTGGTTATCTTTATTACATTTTGATTCACAAATCAACAAGAGGTATTCAAACCCCGGTCACACTTCGGGAATCCAGGGATCCTGAGTAACAGCAGCTGCTCAGGGGGTTGATATAAGCAGTCCGAATACTTATATCTCCTATATCTATTTCATGAAGATAATAGCTTCATCTAGGGTTTAAAAGCCGTTGCCCGACTCTACTTAAACTCAGTCCATAACATGAGCCTAGTTCACAAGTTCCCATAAACCTTGAACTAAATCATGGTATTTCCCCCTAAGTTTAAGCAAACGTTACACAGATACAATTCCCCCCTATCGGCTACCCACTTAACCAAAAGAATCGCTATTGCATCATAGCGTACCATTGCATCATGGTAAAGTCATTGCATCATGACTTGGTTAAGCGCCTAGCTAACATGTCATTGCATCATGACAGGTTTGCTGCTCCTCGGACCAGATTAAACAGCGTAATAGACATCCAATTCATCTAAATGTTAAATCAAATCAATTTAGGTCAAATTAGAAATGTCTGGTCCTAGCAAACATCAGACAAGTTATTGCGTACCTGAACCCGTTAGTATAGAATTAGGATCTCTCGGTGATGAACTAACCGAAGAATCCTTAACTGTAATGGAAAATGTCACAATAATCAATAAATCAACAATTAATCAAAGACATCCAATTCATTAATTACAAAGTCACCAATAAGCATTTAAACGTCCTATTACATTCTAAATCACTTAATAAACACTTAATTGCTCAAATAACAACTTTGGAAAATTTTTAGAAAAAGCTCTTAAAATTGAAAAACACAGAGGATACGCCGGCACTCAACGCCGGCGGTGTTGAGCCGGTGTTCAATGTTCTGAAAATGTACACTGCCAACGCTGGCAGCGTTCAAAGGTGTACGCCGTCAGCCTTTGCACCCTACGCCGGCGGCCTTGATTCCAGAAGCGAGCGTACAAGTTGGAAGGAAGAACGCCGGATGACTTCTTAGCGAAAGCCGGCGGCGTTCAGTCGGCTTTAAGAAATTTGGTTCTGTGAACTTTCAACACCGCCTCTACGCCGGCGGCGTAGAGACTCAAATTTTCGGCGTACGTTCTGAAGAACAAACGCTGGCAAATTCTTAGCATTAAAGCCGGCGGCGTTAGGAAAAACAAATCTGCGGGCTTTCTACACCGCCTCTACGCCGGCGGCGTAGAATCCCCAGATGCCGGCGTAAGTTTTAAAACAAGCTTTAAACGAAAATTCAAATCCCCTGTTTTCCACTTTGTAAAATTCTAGGTTAAAACACTTCAAAATCTTTCTCAACTACACTTCTCACTTCATATTATTCACTCATATCTATATCACTCAATTCTAGCAACTCAAAGCATGAATTCAACACAATTAAACACTTCAAAAATCTACTTCCATAAATTCTAAATTCTCCTACACAAATCCTCTTAACAACTTCCCAACACTTCATAAACATACAACAATGCATGCACAACCTCACACACTCATATAACACTTTCTCAACTCATTCCATGCATGAACAAACCATTTGATCAACATTAAGCTCAATTCATCCAATAATCCATACATCTATTTCAAGAAAAGAAATAAAACATCACAACAACCTAAACTAAATCAATTCAAATACATATATATATACCTTGTCTTGAGAAAACTTTGGTTTTCCAACTTGATATAAACCCTAACTTGAGCTTGGAAGTGGAATCAAAAGAGAAAGAAGAAAACTAAAGAAAGAAAAGGAAAATTCGGGTAAAAAATGGCTGCCTTCAAAAAGTAGGGTAATTAAGCAAATTTTGACTTTAAACATATATCAAATTTACCCCTTAATGCATATATTACTTTAGGTTGCATTTGGCTTTAATTTGAGTCTCATTTGGGCTCATATTTGGGCATAAATGCTACCTTAATTACAAGAAGCTCTATTAATTATCCTTTAACAAATATTGAAGTTGATTAATAAATCTAACTTGACTTAACCTTTTTAATGTACAAAAGACAACATTAATAATTTCATTACTCACACATTAATGTATATAAAACAAAATATTAATGTCAACATATACACATACAAAATCATATATATTAGACTACTAAAAACATAACCATGCTCATTCAATTCAACACTTTAAAATAAATACTTAAACACATGGAATTTGAATAAAATGTAAATCTAGGTCATTTCATAGATAATTAATTGAATAATCGACCAAAATTCAAGTGTAAAATATAACATTACCCTAATATTAATTCATAACCATAGCATTTACTCATACGAAAGGCTACTATGAGCCTAGCTGAGCTTTTCAAAGCTCAGTTTTGTCTTGTTTAAAAAATCATTAATGTATAAATGGTACTAATATTTTGATCATCAAACTATTGTGATAAAGGAAATCTCATCGGAAGATTTATATGCAGAGCCTATATTTTGGGTAGTAGTTTGGAATTCTTAGATAATATCTCATAATGATGGTTATTGTCAAATAAAAATATTCTAGTTCATCAATACACTTAAACTTCTATAAAATAATATTGTTGGAGTCAAGAAAAAAATATTATTTTATAGAGATTATTTATTTATTAATAAATGAATAATTTATTAATTTATCGAAAAATGAATTTTTATTAATTTGCAATGATTTTATATATTTTTTCACTTTTTTTTTCAAATTTTATAAATAACTTATCAATGAAAACTAAAAATAAATTTGGACAAAATGCATATATAGTGTGTATACAAAAAAAATTCAAAAGTCATAATGCACAAATATAACATGAAATAATAAATTTATAATACAAAAAACTATAATGTTATGGTAAATCTTGGAAATTACAACGGATGGACATAAAAGGAAAAAAGTTTTTCAAATTTAATGCTTTGGATGATAAAGGATTATAATATAATAGAAGTAGTGTGGAAATACTTTATTATGAACTTTATATAAATTTTTTTATGTATTTAATGAATTATTAATTTATATTTTCATTTGGCTTTAAGGATTTATTTATAAATTATTATCTTATGCATTTAGCTAGATGATTAATTTAGTATATTGGCTCAAGTCAGGACTGAAAGGAATTATTATCTGATTGAGATTTTTAATTTATCGAATATTCATTTATCGAGATTTAATTGTACGAATAAATTTTTTAAGATTTTGTGAATTTCCCACTCAAAATAGTTTTGTTAAAAGTCCAGAAAAAAAAGATATTACATATTATTCCTAGTAGATTGCTATCAATAGAGAGATATCAATTTATCAAAGCATTGATGCACACATTTTGAGTCTAACAAACTTCAAATCTAATGAACTTATACTTGCAAGATAAAACATAGCCAGAGGGCACTAAAGGGCCGTCCAGAGCGACTGCCATAATACTTAAACCACTGAGTGGCTGAATGGTAAGATAGTTAAGAAGTAACAAGAGTGAATATCTGAGAGTATCTAAAATCTGTGTTACTTGAATGTGGGATATTTATAATATAGCTCTTTGCTTCTCAATTGTTTAACAGTTAAAAAATTACGTTGGATTTATCCAACACAAATATATAGCATTATCACTAAATTAAAATATATTGAGTTGTTAATATGCACTTTGCCTTCTGGTCGTGTACCAAAAAAAAAAAAAAAAAAGAGCATCGAAACACCGCACATGGAAATACTATTGTATCCTTTTTTTTTTTTTTTTTTTTTTTGGCCGAAGTATCCTTTTCTTTATAAGGACTAAAATCTAATATAAGATATGGAGTCAAATATTTAATATATAATAGCACAAGTAATTTTTTACCAAAAAAAAAAAAAAATACGAATCTAGTTGTTACACTTTGATTCCCAATATTATATTTAATTGATTTGCACATAGTTGTCTAGACCTTTATGATCAAACTTTCAATTTAAACCTTAAGAGATTTAATATTTCACTCATCGGAGAAAACAAATAAATCCACCTAACCCTAAATAAATGAATGTAGTCAATTCAAATAACTAATAAATTAGTCTAATTTATTCATTTTTTTAATTTTCCCGGTACAGTGAATGTATGCTCAACGTAGCATAATAAACAGTTGGTTTAATTGATTTTGGATCTGTTTAAATGATCTATTTTTCATTTATATCTTATCTATATCTGATCTGTATTTGTATTTAATTTATAAGATCCGTTTATGAATCAAAATGTCTATTTTCTATTTGTATTTATTTTTAACAAATAGTATAATCAAAACAGATACCAAATTTTCATTAAACTAACAAACTAAACACATCCTTTAGAGATAAGACCACAATACTAAGAAAGAATACTATAAAGAATTCAATACGGCAAACAATAAAAATTTAAGAAAATTTGCAAATATACTCGTAGAACTTACGGTTATAAAACTATGCAAATAAACTCCGTGAAATCTTAATATAAACATATGTTTATTAAACCCCTAATAATTTTTTTTTTAAAATACATGCATATCATATAAATTTTCGTTAAAGTTTCAAAAAACGTTTTACTTATGGTCTTTGCAATGTTTTCAGTTATTTTCTCAGATATAAAAGTTAATAAAGGCATCGAGTTGAATTTTAAATTTTAGAAGATTTGCTGCGATCAGATTGGTATTTTTTTAATTAGGTCTATTCTTATAACATATGCACGTATGTCTGCAACAACAGTTGCATGTGTTACATAAAAGTAAGACACTAAAGTAAATTTTTAATCAGGGAGAATCGGGAGATATTTTCTTTAAAAGTATCAAGTATGATTCATTTGTCGTAATTTTTTGTTAAGCCACTCTAAATCATCCGCTTGGCTAATTACAAGGGAACCCGTCTATCATTTATGTGTCTTCAATCATGTTCTAGTAAATAAATATTTACTTTTTTTTAAAATAAATTTAAAAAATAAAATTATTCCTAAAATAAAAGCAAACAACATTATCACTATATAAATATGTGATAAATATTTATTTATTAAAATAAAATGGATACATAATTATTGAGATTACAAATTTCCATTCTTTTAAGATGCCTTAGAGGTAGACAAGGAGGTTATAACCCAAAGGTCAACCTATTTAATCCACTTTGAAAACGGGTTAAGGTCAACATTTTTCAGCCTAAAAGTGTATTAATTTTACCCAACTTGTTTAACCAGCGGATCAAAGTAGGTTGGCCTACGGATTAAGTGAGTGACCCTCTAGCCTATTTATATAAAAACAAATTAAAAAATGGGAGAAATTACTATTGATATAGAATTGTTTTTGGGTCTATCATACTAGAGCTTAAACTTATGTATTAATTATAACAGAGAATGATAAATTGATGTATATGCATCATAATTTTTTTTTTTAAGTATATCTTTATTCTTTCAAATAAAATATGATATACATTTTATTCAATTAGTATAAATAATTTAAAAGGATCAATTTGGCTCGTTTAACATACAAATGTATACAAATGAGTTAAATTAGAAAAGAAATGGGTTTAAACCACGAGCTAAAATGAGTTGGGTTAGGATAAATAAGTTTTGCTCATTTTAAAATGAGATAAAACTTTTTAGCTCGTCCAGACTTGGTTAGCATGTTTAACCCACTTGCTCACCTTTGGTGCCCATTAATACAACATCACTTTGCCAAATCAACCGAGTGCGAGGATTGATAACAATTTGTCTTCCATGCAGTTAACTGAGATTTATCCGACATCATCAATAAACCAACCCAACAACTTATTTTGGAAAATAATAATAATCATAATAATTGATATATCTTTTTGCTGGGCTTCTTCGCACATCATCGCTCTACCAAACCAACCAACCTCCGTAGACTTTTTCGTCTATACTTAATTAAACAAATATAAGATATGTTTTTGGTTGTTTACATATGGAATACATGTTTACCACTCTTTTTATACCCACACAAGATGTGCGATGTGTTAATTAACTTAAGGTGACATTACAATTTCCAAAAATTCAGCAATACTACATCCTTTTGATTGGATGCTTAGACCCAACTCATGATTTAACTTGCCTCACTTTCAGTTTTTCTTATTTTTTTTTCCCTTTTTCAATTATAATTATCTATTGTAACTCTTGAAGAGGGGAAATTAATCCCAGATTAATCCCGTCGGAAAACTGTTGTTTATACTAATTGGCTAAAAGGCCTAGTTTGAGTTAACTAAACACTTCTTTTGGGATTATTGGCTTTTTCCTCTGATCATATCTTTTTGTATATATCATAATCATTGTAAAGATGTAACTAAGGAGTGAGATTTTCAAAAAGTAAAAGTTTATGTTTAAGAAATATTTATTTTTTTTTTGTTAAAATTAATTGAAATTTTATATGAATTCGTAAGGCATCTAGAAAAATTTAGAAAAAGTAAATTTAGATGATTGATTTCAGGGTAGATATATACTTGGACATTCATTATAGTATTTTTGGCAAACATAGGGCTTCTAAAACTACTCCAAGCTAATACCCATAATGGAAAAATTGACATAGCACACAGGCCAATTCTATTGTAATCCAGCCTATAGGATAAGCACTACCACCACGAATGATGTTCGGGATAAATCAAATATCTCTGTTATATGAGAAGCGGATGTTTGTGAGTTTTTTTCTTTTTTTTCTTTTTTCTTTCGTTTCAGCTGGTGTTATATAGAAAAATGCCAGTTTTAATAATGACATAATAATTAATTAATTAATTGAAACATATAACAACAAGATTAGTCAGCAGGTGGGGCACTCTTGAATTTCTAGAATGTGGGTGTTTTATGATTTTTAAAGTTTTTAGTTGTGGCTTTATAATGTACCTAATCAATTAATATGTACACTAAAAAGTTTAAAAACCCTTAAAAATAAATATCTTTGATTAGACTCAAAACCATTTGACATATTTAAAGATAAAACGAAGATAATAACTTGCAATAAAAATAAATAAATAAATAGCTAAAAGCCTTGATATGACACCCAAATGGCTTTACATGGTTAAAACTAGCAAAATTATTGATATTTCGTGGGATGAAGAATAATATAAAGTCAAACCCTCCTTTCCTATTGTAAGAGTGATTTAAAAAAAAAGGTAAAAAAATAAAATATGTTTGGTATGATGGACCCATCTATTATGTGGCACTCTCCTTCAATTAAGCTTGTTTCTTTCCCCTTATTGATAATTCTTTTAAGTTTTCTCACAAAATTTTGACGATAACAAAAACCACATTAAACTAATAATATGTTTAATTATGTATGCAGACTATAGAAAGATTGAGAAAATATAATTCATAAAAACAAACAAGGATCAAACATGAGTAAGGAATAAGAGACAACCAGAGCAAATGTTAGAATGTTCTTTGGAAGATTTTTTTCAATTTTTTTTTCAGTCCAAGGAGATTTTTTTCAATTTAAGAGAACTCAAAAGCAAACCTTAGAAAGTGCATTTGTATTAAACTAGAATACTCGAGAATGAACATAATGTGTGAAATCTAAAGCAAACAAAATTTTTTATTTGTTATGTGAAGGCCTAACTCCAATGATGAATATATTTAGGTAATATATTCATCATGTCCTACTAAAAGTTGGACATATATCCAAGGGGATTGATCATTTTATTCAATGTGCGTCAAGTTTGAAGTCTTTTATTAAAGTTAGTTTACTGCAGATTAAAAATTAGCTAATTTAGTTGATGATCAAGCTTAAGGATTTGTTTTATGAAAAGATTTAAAACTTTTTCAAAGGACCTAAATAAGATATAGCCATATTCTATTCAGAAAGACAGCTGAAGATAATAATCAAGTTTAAGAAAAGATATTTCATACTGAAAAAATGAGATACTCTTGAAGACCTTATTAGATCAAATTAGAACTGTTTAAATAGGAATTCTTTAGACGAGATATGAAGAAAAATATAAGAAAAAATCCACGACACATGAAGGAAACAAACAACAATTCAACATTTGAATTTTTTTCAAAAGAATATTGAAGATAAATATTATCAAAACTGTGAGATATTTGTGGGATTTTCAACATTTAAAAGTTGATACGTATTATCCACAATCCAATCATTAAAAAGAAATATATGAAAGGCCAAGAAGTTGAAAATTGGATGATACATAATTATTACAATTTAAGACATACTTCAAAGCAAACATCATGACCTACAACCTTTCCTTTAGTATTCTATTTTGAATTTTTTTTATTATGTTGCTGCAATTTTTTTTTTTAACTTTCAGCTGGTGATAGTTGATCATTATTATAAGTGCTGCAAAGAAAATCTTAAATTACAAGTGACCTTGAAGTTCAATTTAGCTAAGATTTAGAAGGAGGTTGATCAATGAGAATCCAATCCAAGATTATATTTGGCAAACCTTGTAATCTTTATTTTATTAGATATAGTGAAACATATTCGTATAGAAGATGGGGTTCTTGGCTTAAAGCTGGAAGAGAAGATCGATGCAGAAGGCAGAATCTTTATAAATACTTGAGCCTACTTTTCTCTTCCCTTCTCTTTTATTATTTGTACTTTATATTTGTTCTTATTTTGATTGTTTCTAGCTATTGAACTTATTTAACTAAGGGGCAGTTCTAAATTGAAAGGAAAATCTAGAAAACTTTTTGATAAACAATTTACACCTAGGTTATTAGATTGAGACCCATAAATTCTTTTTAAGCAATTTCATGAGGTCTTCTAAAAATTTTATGAATGAGACGAGGAAACGAAACTCCAAGAAGTCTTCTACAAAAATGTTCACAAGCTTTGTCGGGGATTTACTAAAGAAAAAACCTTATTAGATAAGCTTGCCTATACTTGATGAAGAAGTCTAAAAACATGGACCGCTTTATGGTAGACACTACACACCATCAATCGAAGCTCTTTTTATTAGTTGTATTAAATGTTCATACAATTATTAAAGAGTTTCCTAACTATCATGCTTAATGACATGCCCATTATAGTTTAGTGGTTAGTTATTGATCTTCGAATTAAGATGCTCGATTCCCTCTCAAATAGTTATCATAGTATAGTATTTGGTAAAAAAACATATGTACAATAAGGATCATAAGCATCGACCCATCTTACATTCTAATTCAACTCATAAGTTTATCTCCCTCTTGCTAAAGTAACCACATCCACTTGAACTCCAGGATTTCTATCTTGCTATCGTTTGCAGTACCTTAACATTTTAAAATTTTAGTTCAGTACCTCAATTTTCCATATCTTCATTTTAGCATTTCAACCCGTTAAATTTAATAAAAGCCCTTCTTATGTTAATAGGTTTACTAATAGTGTTAAAAAAAAAAAGATGCAATCGGACTTCTTTTCATCAACTTTGACATGATTGATCAAAAGAAAACACTTTTACTATTCGACTATGATTAAAATGAGAAAAAATTGAAAAAAACAAATGAAAAACCTACACAAACCCTAACCTAAATAAGACACCTTAAAATTGCTACTTTAGATGTTGTCTTTGACTTAGCAATAACACACAACAATAGCAAGGAAAAATGCAGTTGAAGCTTTTGTTCTCGTCATCTCCTTCTATTAATCATTCCACAATCACTTCAAGCAATGAGCATTGTTTTTGTGGATTAAGATGTGAGATGCGAAGAGCTCCAACTATGGAGAATCATAAAAGAAGGTTATTTTTTTCAAAAGTGGAAGAAGGTTTTATGGTTGTCCTTTGTATCGTGCGAATAGGAGTTACGGTTTTTTTAAGTAGGCTAATATTATATATGATGCAAGCATTATGGCTATAAGGCAAATGAATGTTAAAGAGTCGAATGTTTGG
Organism: Combretum micranthum; assembly: GCA_024138025.1. Lineage (NCBI taxonomy): Eukaryota > Viridiplantae > Streptophyta > Magnoliopsida > Myrtales > Combretaceae > Combretum > Combretum micranthum. Next base: position 394,881 of record JAMXBD010000905.1, on the reverse strand, counting down.
GTTGTACAATGAAAAATAAATTTTTTGAAACAAAACCTCTTGAATTTGAGGCAACACATGATGGTATGCACAAATGCACAAATGCCCAACATAGTTATAGGATGTCAAATTTTATGAAATGGGTATTGATTTTTAGGGTTGCTAATATGTTGTCTTTGTCATGGATAAATTGGGTTGTGAAAAAGGATGTATAGCTCTCAAATAGATGGTTTGGTGCATTCATGTATTAAGATTTTTTGTTAGCAAGTTTGTCAATTTTATAGTAGGAAATTTTATTAGCAAATTACGTAACATGTGTAATGACTTTATCATGGAAAACTTGTTGTTAATATGAATGAAGAATATTCTTTTTTGTAAAATTATCAAAATGCCATTAGGATAGAAATAAGTCCAGTTTTAGGAAACTCTAACCCGTCTCTTAAAGGTGATAATTGTGAAAATCAAGATTCTACAACTAGTTATTCAAGCTCTCCTCCATGGAAGTATTTCAATGAATAGAGAAGTTCTTCGTTGAACAAAGAAGAAGGAAAAATCTGTTTTTCATTAATTTGTTAAAGTGGTTACAAGAAGCCTATTTATACTCTGTATTGCTATAAAATTTAACAAACAAACCAATAGAAAATATACATGTGTAATAAAAAAAATGAAAATAAATAAATGAATGGCATATATATATTCACATCCCACCATCCCCCTCCCCCACAAAAAAAGTTGGAGCTTCTCGTAGACCCAACTTGAAACATAAATCTTGAACTCGTGTTGCTCCCAAACACTTGGTGAAAATATCGATAAGCTGATCCAAGGATGAAACATATAATGGATGAATGAAACCAGAAGTGATATAATCACAAACAAAATGCACATCAATATCTATGTGCTTTGTCTGACCATGCATGCACGGATTTTGTGCTATCATCAAAGTGGACTTGTTTTCATAATATAAGGGCAATGGCATACAACCTGATAACTTCAAATCTTGTAAAATATAAGACAACCAGAGGAGCTCTTTAGTTGCAACAGCAAGCGCCCTATATTTTACTTCAATTGTAGTTAGAAACAGGTGGTTGTTTCTTGGATTTCCAGCAAATCAAAGCATCACCCAAAAATATACAATACCCCGAGACTAATTTACGATCAACATTGTAAGAACCTTAATCAGAATCAATATAGCCATAAAGATCAAGCTTATTATTCGAAGGATAAAATAGTCCTAAAGATGAAGTACCCTTCAACTAACAAAGTAGATGAAAGAGTGCCTCTAAACGAGTAGTTCGTGGATGGGATAGAAAATGACTCAAACGATGGACAACAAAAGTAATGTCAGGCCATGTTAAAGTGATATACAACAGCTTGCCAACTAATTTGCAATAGAAGGATGCATTAGACAGCAAATCACCAGAAGAATGATCTAAAACAAGTCATTATGGTAAGGGAAAAGAAGCTGGTTTTGAACCAGTTAACCCTGCTGTATGTAAAACATCCAAAATGTATTTATGCTGATTAACCAAAATACCTAAACTACTTCGACAGAGTTCTAGCTCAAGAAAGAACTGAGCCAATCCCAAATCTTTGATAGTGAATTGTGTATTAAGATGACATTTAATATGGTTTATAAAATTCTGATTAGAACCGGTCAAAAGCATGTCATCAACATACAATAAAATAAACACACTACCTTTAGGACCATGAAAAGTAAAAAGAGAGTGATCATGCACAGATTGAGTAAATCCAAGTGATAAAACAAACTTGGATATCTCAATATTCCATTACCTAGACGCTTGTTTTAACCCATACAAGGATCTTTTGAGACGACAAACTTGATGTGGCAAGGCCTTAGTGTATCCCTCAGGCACCTTCATATGCACGTCTTTATCCAAATGACATGAAAAAATGCATTATTCACATCTATTTGATGCAAAAGCATGCATTAGCGGCTGTAACAACAAAAATAACCCGAACTGTACTTAATTTTGCAACGGGAGAAAACATATCATGGTAATCTACCCCTTCCACTTAAGTAAAGCCCTTAGCTATAAGTCCAGCTTTGTATCATTTAATGGTTCCATCCGGTCTATACTTAATTTTATAGACCCATTTGTTACCCACTGCATTTTTTTCTTTGGGCAACTCAGTTAATTCTCATGTATCATTAGCTTCAAGTGCATCCAATTCCTTTTGCATGGCAAGTTGCCATTCTTGTTGCTTGGATGTTTCTAGATAGTTATGAGGTTCTTGTGTATTTAACACATTGGCTAAAGATGCTACAAACTCATGTGGGTAATAAAGAAAGGTGGAGGTGTCAAATAAAGGGTATAAAGAAGGCCGAACAGCAAATGAAATAGGAGAAAAATCCATGGCATTAGCAGGTATACAATTGTGTGCTATATGTACATACTCAGGCAACCAAACTGGAGATTTTCTAATTCTGTTAGACTGACACACTCTATCATCAGAATGATGATCTACAGTACAGTCTCAGTAGATGACTGAGAATGATCAAACTGACCTGGAAATAAAGAACTATTAGTTAAAGAAGAAGCAATACTTTGATCTGAAAAGGACACAATAGGAACAAAAACCGAAGGACTTGAAGACTTATAAAGAACAGGAGGAGGATTATAACCAATGATAGGACAGCTTTCATGATAAGGAAAAATTTGCTCAAAGACAATCACATCTTTTGACTCAAGAACATAGTGTTTAATTGGATCCTAAACTCTGTAGCCTTTCCTTCCAGAAGCATAGCCAAGAAGAATACACTTAACTCTCCGCGCTTCAAACTTATCTTTAGGAACTAGATGATTTCCAATATAACATAAGCAACCCATCACCCTTAAATGATCATAGGTAGGTGGCTCACCAAACAACATCTCATATGGAGTCTTCCATCCTAAGCTTTCAACCGGCATACGATTTATCAAAAATGTAGCGCTGAGTATACACTCACTCCAAAACTCTTTAGGTAACTTAGCATGTATTCTCAAAGCTCTACTAGTATCCAAGAGATGTCTATGATTCCTTTCAACACAACCATTCTGTTGGGGCGTATACACCATAGTTTTCTGATGTATAATTCCCTTTTCTTCAAAGATTAACTGACACTCCTTAGATAAAAATTCAGAATCATTATCCGTTTGAACAAACTTAGGAGTCACACTAAAATGATTTAAAATGTATGCAGGAAACCTTCGAAAAATAGAGTATATCTAGCTTTTGTGCACAAGCATAAAAGTCCATGTAGACTTTGTATAATCATCAACTACAGTTAAGAAGAGCTTTGCGCTAGTAATCGACTTTATTCCATATGGCCCCCATATGTCAACGTGTAGCAAATCAAAAGCTACTTTTGAAATATTAATGCTTTTAGGAAAAGGAAGTTTATGGAATTTTGATTCTTGACACACATTACAGTGAAAGTTTTGAAAGATAATTAACTTGTACATATCCAAATGACGAATTTTTGACAATGAATTATGACCCAACCGAGCATGAAATAAAGACAAATCTACATTAGCAATAGAGATGTTTGAACAAGAAGTACAACCAGAATTGTTACCATTAGAACTAGTGAAAATAGTAGCATCTTTATTAACAAACTCAGGACAACAACAAGAGATACTGTCCTTAGACCCAAAAACCTTAGCAACAAATTTATTGACAGACACAGAACTAGAAACTAGTACATATAGCCCATGTTCAACTCCTGTTGAAGCCAAAACTTGATTAGTTTTCTGGTCCTGCAGTAAGCATTTGGTTTTATCAAAAGTGGCTACAAGATTTCGTTGATGTAAAAGGGAATGAAGGGACAACAAGTTGTAAGTGAGTCCAGGAATGTAGAATACATTTGTTAGAAGAATACACTGTGTAGGGAAAACTGATCCAACTATATCAACAAGAAATGTTGAACCATTTGGTAACTTTACTGCTATGGGTCTAGAAAGGTGTTTAATATAAAAAAGAATTTTTAAGTATGGTGTCTTATGATTTGTAGCACTTGTGTCCAATATCCAAGAATCCTTATTACTATTTAGAACATCAAAACAAGAAGTTTGGTTATGATTACCTGCAAAGTGGAATGTACCCGGTGAAGCCATGACATTATTGACCTATCCTTGTCCTTGTACTCATTTGGATTACATCATCTTCATAACCTTGTAACATACTTCTTGAAGCATTTGATGATCAATTGAACTCTGTCTTTGCTGTAGATTTGAATTCACTGTAACATCATCACTTAATTGGTCAAAAGGAGTGGCATACTTGCAAGTATTACCATCCCCTATATAAGACCCTTTATTCAATGACAAAACATTGTTTGCCACAGTATTCCTTCTTCCTTGCATAACTTTCTTTCCCTTGAACCACTCAGGATATCTAATTAGCTAGAAACAACTATCATTGGAATGACCTTCTCCTTTACAATGTTGACAAACCAGTTTAGATTTAAATTTCCTCTAATATTTGCTGCTTACTCCGAGTATTAAAAGCCATTACCTCACTGTTAGAATGTACAAGAGACACAACCTGCCTTTGCTTCTTTACTTGTTGAACAAGGTAGAAAGCTTTATTGACCGAGGGCATAGGGTCCATCGTCAAAATTTGATTTCTTCCCCCATCATACACCTCATTAATTCCCATGAGAAACTGCATCAACTTGCCATTAGCTTCATACTCTGCTAAACGATCCTTAATATCACATGTACAGTACTGTATCCTCCTACATGTGCATTGAGGATATGCATGGACTTGTTGAAGTTCATCCCAGCATCTTTTCAACTTATTATAGTAAGCACCAACACTCTCATTCTGTTGCTTCAAATTACATATTTCATGTTGTAATCGAAACACTAAAGGTCCATTGCAAACACCGTATTGTTCATAAATTTCATCCACAACTCTTTAGAGGATTGTGCATATAGAAACCCTTGGATAACTCTGGTGATATAGAATTCATGATCCAACAATGAACCATATTGTCTAACCTATCCCAATGAACAAATTCAACAGTGTTTTCCAAAGGCTTTGAAATTGACCCATTTATGGACCCTAATTTCATTTTCGCAGCCAAACCCAAACACATAGAGTTATTCCAACCTAGATAGTTGTTTCCATTGAAAATCAAATTACCAATAGCCATATTAGGATTATCCGATCCAGTCAAGTAATAAGGATTAATAATGGACGAATCAACTATTACACCACTCGATTGATTGGGAAAAGAAGCCATATTCGGAAAAATTTTTGAAATGAGTACTAGGAATCGAACCTGAGTTGCTCTGATATCATGTGAAAATCAAGTTTCTGCAACTAGTTATTCAAGCTCTCCTCCATGAAAGTACTTCAATGAACAGAGAAGTTCTTCGTTGAGCAGAGAAGAAGGAAAAATCTTTTTTTTTTTTTCATTAATTTGTTAAAGTGGTTACAAGAAGCCTATTTATACTATGTATTGTTATACAATCTAACAAACAAACCAATAGAAAAAATACACGTGTAATCAAAAGAATGAAATTGAATGGCACATATATATTCACAATAATAAAATGAGCTTATCTCCTCAAAAGAAGAGTGGAGACGAGTTTGATTCAGGTTCAAACTCTTCTCTTGAAGAGACGGGTTCAATATTTTTGGGTCAAACTTATCTAATCAATAGAATTTTATTGGAATTCAATCGAAATATATTAATTAGTTTATATATATAATTTATTCCTATCTATAAAAGGAAATATATTACTATAAATGATTATAGGGGGTTGTTATGGATTATAAACTTATGACTTTCTTAATGTATTATTCTTTTTCTTATATTATTGATAATAATTTTCATTTTCAGGTCATTTATGTTATATTATAGTACATGCAACATTTAGGAGTGTCTACTAGGGCGATATTAGTTTATAATAAATAAATGCTTATGGGGATTTGTGTCCGTTCTAACATTTACTTAGAATAACCTTACTAACTACGAAAACATGAAAGTATATGCAAATTGTCTACCCTTGCGGAACATCCGATGGAGTCAAAGACGTTAGGATTTGTTGATTCTTCCAGAAATTTTATGATAAAAAGTAATAACAACATATGATTTATACATCCTTGTTAATTTGAGAGAGCACCCCCCCGGCAAACTGCTTGTGGCTTCCAATTGGACCGAAAATTAGCTTTTACAGCCGTAGCAATATTAGAAAAAACAAAGACTTTAGGATTAGTGACTCTTATAACATCTTATGGTACATAATGATAATATTAAAGATGATATGGTGATAGGAACGGAATAACAAGTGGCCGAATAAAAAGTGCAACCTTTATTAGTAATTTTAGGGATATATTATATGACTTACTTGTTTCATTATATTTTAGTTATTTTGACATCATATTTTTATTGTTTTTAAATAAATCTTTGTTAAGAAACAGATACAGATGAAAAACTGATAGATTTAATTATAAATTGACCAAACAAATACGATATATATATGATATAGATAAATTACATATGCGGATCAAATATTATATAGATAAAAATCTAACAGTTTATACATATTATCAAAAACGACACCACAACAAGGTTTAGTGGTGTATGTAAACATGTATTTCAAAAATAGGTGTAATATAACCCAAAAAAAAAGAAAGAAAAAAGAAATTTAATGCACAAAAATTTGTAATCAAATCTAATGGAAAATAAAGCTTCACGTGGATTGTGTAGTGTGTACTGCCCAAATCTAAATTGAATGACATAAACCCCAATTTGGATATTTAACCAAGTAAATAATATTAGTGGAGCATAACATGGTATCAAATAGTAAATATCATGTATTTGAATGAGCGGTGGGTAAGTATTAATATATTTTAAATAAGTAGTGGGAACAGTATAAAAGTTTTATAAAACTATCCAAGTGAAAAATTTTATTGGCATTTATATATCACTAATCATTTCACGTGATAAGCTAAGTTGAATAAAATGGTGAAGAAAAGAAAAAGGAAAAGAATTGATGACACCTGAAAACTTAACAACACTGGTAATATCATAGAAAATGATACCACTACATGTAAAATGACATTTCAAGTGAAAACAAAATAAGGAGATAGAATGCATCCTTGCACGACTGCATCTAGATTTATCATATCCATACATGCGTAAAATTTCATGTGCAATCAGCTTTCAAGAAGAGAATGATGGAAGCGGACAAACAAAAAAAGAAAACCTCAATAAAGAGACTAAGGGAGAAAACATTGTCCAAGTGCCCCATAAAGGCCATCAGGCCAAATTGGACTCTTCAACAAAAGTATATTTCTAAGCCGTGAACCTTACAAAAATTTTTGAAATATTCACAATCCAATTTACCAAAAATTTTCAGAAGTATGCATTCTTTCCCTGAAACAGTGGTGCCTTCTGTTGTTGGGGTCCTTTTTTTTTGGCTTATTACAGCAACAATCCAATTGTGGTGGCTACACCAAGCACCGATGAGGTGTACCATCACTGCAATGGTCAAACCTACGACAGGTATTCCGACCCTTTGACTCAGGCAATTGAATATGTTCTTGATGATGTCGTGAAAAATACATACACTACTCCTGGTTACAACTATTACACCGAAACTCCAGATACATATCAGCATGCATATGCACGTGGATATTGCCTTGATCATCTCTCACAAGAAGACTGTCTTGCTTGCATCCGCGAGGCTAGAGATGGGGTGATTAATTTTTGTAATAACAACGTAGGAGGTCAAGAACAGCTTATTGACTGCAGGATTAGGTTTGAAATTTACCCATTCACTGAAGCATAACACGACGACCGATATTGTTATGGAGGCGTTTTGTCGTTTAATGTTAAGATAAGATCAGTGTAAAGAAACATAAAATCAATAAGACCTTGATACTAAAGTTGGTTATTTACTGATGACCATGTTTATTTGTATTGCCATACTCTTGTTGGTGTTAATTATACTCTCAGGTTGGGAAAAGTGTTTGTTGCTCCCAACATCCTATCTTCATTGTGTTATTGCCAATAATATTTGATATATGTCAAATAAATTACAAAAATATATAAAAATTTCTAAAATATATGAAACACTTTTTGACATGTGTTAAATATTGATTTATAGAGACACAATTGGGACAGCAAACTTTTTTCCCTCTAGTTGTTACATATGTTTTTATATTTAGTTTCATGAATATTGCACCACCAAATCAACTATTGTCATGGACGTTATGCTTGTATCTACATCTAACTTATTAAATAAATGAGAGAATTTTAGACTCAACACCCTACTTATCCCTTATTATTACCTATATGTCCTTCGATGGTATATTATTGAAAGAGACCAGTAAGGATTTTATTAAAAGATATCGTAGGAATTTCACTAGACGATTAAATTTGAATTTATCATAATAGACTAGTAAGGATTTTCTAGAGTATTTAATTTTAAGAATTTGGTTAAGAAATACAATAATTATGGATGGATAATTAGATATAGCACTAATTATTGATTGTTGAAAATTTTTATGGTCTTGCTATTTTATTTTCTTTGGACAGATATTGTAAATTATCGAATGACTTAGATTAAAATACAATCGTGATCAAGAAAAACATTTGTCCAATTAGCTTTTACAATCATTTCAATTGTCAAATAATAGGTTTCCTTCTCTAAACAAAGCAATAAGCAAAGAATAAAGTACAGCAACATTTGAGTATACAAGATCACATCAAGTATATTTGTAAATTTGTGAGTATGATTTTCAGCTGCGTATATTATTCTTTTGCAACCATTGTAAATGTCTTCTTCAAGTTTTCAATAGTCATGAATTGTTTGGTTGCTTGAAATTCAAATAGACTTCAGCTCTAATATTTTGCACAATATCTTTATCTCCTTATCTTGATGTTAGCTTCAAATTCAAAAACAACAATTGATACTTATGATATCTTGTGTTATAATTATCTCTTGTTTTATTTTAAAAAATATCGCATAATCTGGAGGAATTTGATTTAAAATATCTTGCATAAAATACTTTATCACTCTGCATGATATCCCTTAAATGTAGGATAGGTTGCAACTATTATTATCTTCAATTTTTTAACGTTAACCTTTGTTAATCTTGATAAGCCATATCTTCAATCTTCAAGTCTTTTCGAACAAAATATGCTTGATATTTGAATATCTTGAGTGTTCATAAAACTGACCTGAATTTATTGGATCATCATGTATATGAAAGATGTCTTAATAAGCTTGATGAAATTTTTACTTAATCCCATTGGATTTCATTCCTACTTAGTGAAGCATATGAATACATTACCCAAATGTTTTCATCTTTTGGAATTGGGCGTTCAAAACATGTTTTAAGTTGATTTGATACTTATTTTGATCAAACTATGAAGAATCTGCAAATTTTCATCTGATGTAGTGTTACTCTCTAGAGAATGTTTTTGATAAAGTTTGTATAGACTTGACTTCTTTAGTTCTTCCAGTATACTCTTTGCTAATAGTCTTGGTATTTTCTAGAACTTTAAGTCTTGCAAAACTATGTTCCGGATAGTTTTTTTATTGTAATATATTTATCTTTGTATGCCTTGGCTAACATTCTAAAATCCTGATACTATTCACATTTCATTTTATTCAATATCTTAAATCTGCACACTTGATAAATTTATTAATATTTTTTTTATACTTTTGTTATCACCAAAATTGCTTTATAGAGAATCTAACAACTTCAATTGAAACTCAAGCTTAAAATCTTAAACTAGGTCGAGTTGAACTCAAACTTTGAAATTTAAGTCAAGCTTGAGCTCAAACTTAGTACTATATTATTTTAACTTAACTCGTTTGTAATCCTAGTTATAGATAATGATAGTTACAGATATTGCTATAATTATATATATGAATAGTATATATACATGTTTGATTTTGTATTTCGGAAAATTTATACGTTTTATACGATATAATTTCTAAGGTGGTTTTGGAGTGTTACTATATAGGTTCCGATTCTAAAGTTTGAAAACGTGTACCTATAAATAAGATATGGGTAGATATCCGTCACTTATTCTATATAAAAGTTAGTATTTTAGGGTACCCATCATTAATTCATTCACTGGAAGGTAAAAGTTGGTATTTTATGTACACTAAATGTTATTATGAACATTTTTAATTTGTCTCACTTAGAAAGTATAATCCCTATTTATATTCAAAGACAGTCCTTTTAATATAAATCCTATATTTATTTGAAAGTTTGTGGTTTAGAAATTTCATAAAAAAGTTCTACAACAACCGTGATAAGGTTAAGAAACCAATTACATGCAACCACACCGAAATTAATTTATGTTGCTTTCAAGCGTTTTGTGCATTTAACTTCATTTAGCATTCCCCATTAAGAGAAAAAAGTTTTATTATTTGGATTAAATAGTAATTTTTATAATGCTTAACGATGTATAAAAGCAAATGAACATTTGTTGTTGTACAATATACCATATTAAAAAGTAAAATAAACAAATAAGCACAGATGTGACAATTCATCCTTGCTCCTGATAAAGTCTCTATTATGATTGAATTTGTTATTTTTACGCTATTAAATTAAGAAAATTGTCAATAATCTTGTATTCTAGTGATATCTCTCTTGGACTATAAAGTTATCAGATTTAAATCTTCCTTTCCTGTCATAATAGAAAATAATAATAAGCATTAAAAAAATAAATCATTAAGAAAATTAATCTACAACCTTCTTCCCTCTCCCTGTATTTACTAGATAACCCTACACACACAAGCTTCAACCCATAATCAATGACCACTAATAAGTGACAAAGTTTCAAAAGAGGGGGAGAGAAAGAGAGATGGATAGAGAGGGTCTGCAAGAAGAAGTTCGGTTGGGTGTCAGCAAGTTCCGGGGGATGCAACCTATAGGGACATCGGCCCCGAGTTCAGAAAAGGGGAAGGACTACTATGAGCCACCGACGGTGCCGCTTTTGGAGGTGAAAGAGCTCAGTCCTCGTCGTTTTATAGAGCTGGAATAAATGAGTTGGTATCGACCTTCGTCCTCCTGGCCATTACGAGCTTGACGGAAATGGGGGCTGCTAAATCCCCAATGAGGTGTTCAAGTGTGGGGGTTCCAGGCATTGCTTGGGCCTCTGGGGGCACTGTCTTTGTTCTTATTTATCGCACCGCTGGCATCTCGGGTTAATCTTTAGTACTTTGGAGGGCTCACCTTAATTTTAATAATTGTATTAACCAAGTATAAAGGATTAATTTAACTTGATTCGTACATGTTTTGTTGCCCAACTTTCCTAGGCATGACGACCGGCGTACAACTTTATTGGGGAAAAAAAATTAGAAATCTATATATGTTTTCCGAAACAACTATTGATTTTTTATTTTTATTTTTTAAAGATATGCATACCTATAACCACGTATTTATTAGATAAATGTTGATATATCGCAAAACTTTCCCTTGGTTCCATTGCTAAACTTCATAAGATTATCATAAAATGATTATATATGGTGATAGCGTTGAAACTTTGGTAAAAGTCTTTAAAACCATGTAAATATTTTTAGTTTTATGGAAAGAAATATATATATATATATATATATATATATATTCCAAATCAACAGGGTTTGGATAATACCAAAGTAAATCGGTAAGAAATTTATAGCAGCTGATGAAGACTTGTTTCAATATTTCAGCAAGAATATGACTACGGCCATTGCAATCTAAGTTCTGTTTGAATAGTCTGTTTTTCATTGTATCTGTATCTTTTTAAAAGTAATTTGTATAAATATGTCCGATTTATATTTATATTTTATCTATATGATGGGGCGGGTACAAACCGGGGACCCGCCAGTTCATGGGGTGGGTCTGCCTGTTCGGAATTCCGATAATATATATATATATATTTTAATTTAAAAATTTTGACCAAACGTGACTCTATTTGTTGAAAAAATTCATAATAAGTTACCCTTATTTTGAAGGAAAAAATTTTGAATTAGTGACTAAATACACTTGTTTTACTATAATTTCACTTGTTGGCTTTTTAATTTTTTTTCCTTGGTCATAGAACCGGCGGGTCCCATCATATGAATCGGCTAGGACCCACCAACTCGGCAGGTCCAGCTGTCGGTTTCGAACCACTCCGCTAGAGCAGTTCTGTCTCCCAAACCATCGATGGTGGTCCAGATCGGGTTCCAGTTTAGACATGACCTTGAGAGCAGTCTAAATGTGACTAGCTAATTAATATACACCACTTGTCCTTATTTTGAGTATAAGGTACTGGCTCATCTTCCTGTAGGTTTTGCTGTGTTCATGATTGATCTGGCCACCACTCATAAAATTGGAGAAAGGATTAACCCAATGAGGAGATGGTTTTGCTGTTCCAAAAATATTGTTCGTTTTATACTCTTATGAATAAATATCTGACACATATTAAATAAATTAAAAATTAAAATAAAAGAAACATTTCATGATATATGTTAGATATTTATTTACGAGAACATAAAGATAACAAGCTTATGATGGTAAATTTTTTTTCCAATCCAACTGGGACTTTTGCTGCTGCTATCATCTCCAACAAACAATGCGCATGGCAGGACCACGTAAGAGTAATCTTAATCTCATTAACGGAAGTGCGGCATTTCACTTTCCTATGACTTTTTTAAAAATATGCACATAATTACCACACCATCGTTAAAATCTTAAAAAACAATCACTATTTATCATAATTTTTAGTTATTTATTATAATTTTTAGTTATTTATTATAATTTTAGTAATGGTTTTTGGGTCTTAGCAAAAAATTATAAAGGAAAATTCATATTTTCAAAATTTATTAGGAGTTAATAATTTTTTTTTTTTTGGAGGTGTGTTAAAGTTTAACCCTTTCATTAGCGGTGGATATTCATGGTGGGGCCATTCCCTGGCGCAGCCCTTGCTGCTCTTTACCCCTTAGTGGTGATAAGGGCACTTCCATTCAAATCAAAATGAAGACCGAAGATAATGAGGCTGAAGAAGATATGATCAATGATCATTGATCAATCTTATGACATATAAATTAATGAGTTTCGATAGTTATAACTATATGTCTTGTCCTTGATACCAATCACCCTATGCTTCCCAACTTACTGTTTCCAAAGTGCTTAAGTTGTGTACTTAATGAAATGTAATGTAAACATGTCTTTTTTTTTCCTCTATTTTTTTCATTATATTCTAATCATTTTGATATCATATTTTTGTTATTCTTAAATAGATATTTTTTAAGAAACAAATATCAACAAAAAATTAACGATTTTACTCATAAACTAACTAAACAGATGCACTACAAATATAATACAGAAATAATACAAATAAATTATAAATGCATATTAGATTTAAATATGACACATATAAAAATTTGATAATCCAAACGAATATAACACCACTAAATGGTATGTAATTATTGTATAACATTATAATAAAACTATTGTATGTATCCTAAATAAAATTAATTTTGGATCTCACGTCCCCATCAATCAACTAATATATTTATTTCACTACACATGTGGGCTCATTTTCCCTACCAAATTCTATAGAGCTTAGTCCACGAAGATACAAGTAAAAATAACAATTAACAATTTAAGTTTGAAGCATTCATACACCAATCATAAATAATTAAAATCATTCTAAATCACAAGTCAATTCAAGTTAATTTAAGATTCTTTTTTTTTTTTTTGGTCAGATAATTTAGAACTCAAACGATCAAAATTTTCAAACAGTTCCAATTTTACATCTACATGGAACCCAGATTTTTTAATATTCAAAAACAATTTAAATTATCAAAATTCATATGATAGTCCCCACCTTTCATTTCTCCCTTTTATCTTTTTTTTTTTTTTTTGCCTCCTTCATTTCTTCTTCATTATATAAAACCTCTTATGACCCATATAAGGTAAAATATCTATAAAATTCATCTTTTTAAATATTTTTAATCCATGTTTAAGCTAGTATTATGTAAGATTAAGTTAGGACTATTGTTTCTTCTTTTTTGCTTTTTTCCATAGGAAATGATGAAGAATACATAAATATTGAGGAGATGAAGAGCTGCAAAATTCTTAATGCCTAAAACTTAAATAAGAAGGTGTACTAAACTTAATATCTAACTTATATTAGCACTTAATAAAAACATAATTATTTTTGTTTATATAACAAGAGACCAAAAAAAAAAGTAGAAAGGTACCATTCTATTGGATACTAATAGTTCCTTTAGAGCTTCGACATTTTGCATTGTGGAGATACTCTTGCCAACCACTACAATAACATTACAATTTATTTCTTTTCTCTTATTCAACGCAAGTTCCCAAATGTGCACGACAAATTATATTAATATATGCCCTCTTGTTGAGTTTATATTAATTTTCACTCTTTTTTTTTGCCAAATAAATTTTTTGTCTAATGCAAGCTTAGTGCAAAGATGACTTGTGGCAACGATCCAATACATGAGTCAAAGGCCATGATGCAATTAAAGTAGAGAACAAATCCACTGCTTCTTGTGCATTCAAAAGATAAAAATAATTATATCAACAAGAAAAAGTCATAAAAACAATAAATCAATCATAATAAAGAGAGATGATCTAGCTAGAACATCAGATGATAAATGTACAGGGGGTTTTGCTAGAAGTGTAGGAGGTGAATCACCACTTCTAGCTTAAGCTTGGGCTATACACGCCTGAGGTGGATGGAGAAGCAAAATGTACAAATGGGGATCATTAGAAATGGATTCAAAGGAGTCTATCAAGTAGATTATATGGCTAATATAGATGATGCTCATAACCTAAATGCAATTTTGCATTGCACGCTTATGATGTAAACAACGTAGAGGCACAATAAGGTAGGGATTCTAAAGTGAACAAATAAGGAGTCCAACTAGATGGCACGTGATATTTGCTACTAGCTACTATAAGAATAATTTTAGTAGAATGTTTGTTGTTTTTCCTTCCTCAAAGTAGGGATGCAATCGGAAGGATCGTTATAAGATACCCGACCCGCTAAAAACCCTATAGGGTTTCGGGTCAAGCATATAAACCCAATAAAACCCGATCCCACCCGACCAGATAAAATTAAAAAAAAAAATTCGAAACATTAACAGTAATACACATATACACACATGGTCTTTCCTTAACCCTAGCCGCATTTCATATACAAATTCATAGAATACACATACAGTACTCTATAAAATTAAAAAAAAAAGTTCACCTGTGCCGTTGTGCTTATCCATGGATCGACTTTAATTATTTTTTAAATTGATGGGATAAAGTTGTTGAGCATTTTGAATATTATATCTACCACTGAAACTTATTATTAAAATCCACGCATTTAGTTTCTATGTACTTTAAAGTTTGATGATTAAAAAGCTGTCAGGATGTTTTTTTTTGTGTGTGTGTGTGTATTAATTTCAATTATTTCATACCTTGGTATGAAAACTGCAATTTGGATGAATTCTTATATCTTTAGCTTGTTATGATTATTTTGAAAATGGTGGCAGTTGGGAAATGTAATCTATAAAATTAAAACCCATGCAATAATAAGGAAAATTATCTAAAGAAAAAAGTTGATACATTTATTTTCAATATAAACTTAAAAAAAAGCAACACTTATATTATCGGATTGAAATAGGGCTTGTTATTATCAAGTCGGGTCGAGTTCTGGGACACCTTATATCTAATCGGGTTGGGTTCGGGTTTTGCATGACTTGTCCCAAACCTATCCCGATTGCATCCCTACCTCAAAGCAGTAAGAGTTTTGATGTAGGATGATTGTCTTGCTTTCTTTATATGCTTGTTTTTGTTTGAAAAAAATATTATGGTCCCGTCGTTAATTTTGATGAGACCAGTCCCATCACTATTCAACGACTCATACCATAACCAACTGTGATTGGACTAATAAAATAGTTAATATTTCATTTACTATATTGATTTTAATGATTATAAGCTACTACTACTAAATGTAAAAGTCAAACATCATGGACTTTCAAATATATGAAATTTAATTGAATTTTAGTATAAATATAGAGGATTTAAATAGTTCCCTTTAACATGAAAAACTTGATATATTTTAACACGAACGTTAAGAACTCTCAATGTACTTTTTTCTCCTTAATCTACATTAGTGAAGGAGGGAACTGATTATTTTTATTTGACACATGAATTTACCCCAAATTAGCTTATTCTCCTAAGAAAACTAGTCATTGGGTTACGTAATAGGGTATTGATTGGATCAGTCTCTTCTGACTATTAGGCCCAAGTAGAAAGGCCCATTAGTCCAATACCCGAAAATTCCCTTAATCAGCTAAAGTCAAAACCACCAGATCTTCCTCTCTCCACTTCGGAAAAACCCTAACCCTCAGTTATCTTCTCTCTGTTCGTTCTACCGCCGTCGTCTCATCCAGTCGGAGCTTCTACCATGGCGGCGAGCGACAACGTTACAACCAACGCCACGGTGTTGCAGTTCACACCATCGTCGTCGAGCTTATCGGCGAAGGTTCATCCATTGGTGATTTTCAACATCTGCGATTGCTACGTTCGGCGTCCTGATCAAGCCGAGCGCGTCATCGGCACGCTCCTCGGCTCGATCTTGCCTGACGGAACGGTGGATATTCGAAACTCCTATGCCGTTCCTCACAGCGAGTCTTCTGGACAGGTCTGATTTCTTTGTTTTTTGACTTCGCAATTATAAATGTCTTTTAAATAGTGATTAAGTACATTAAACATGTTATGTGGATGGAGATATAGGGTTTTGCAATTGGGTGATTTATTGTAAATGATCAAATTAGGGCAATTTAGGTATAAAGAGATTCAATTGCTTTCAATTATTAGGTTTAGATGTGTTTAATAATGCTTTGGATATATGCATTTTCGATTTGTGATGGTACTTCGTTTGGAGAGATATTGCGAATGAAAGAGCATTGCGAGAGATTGAGCAAAAGGAGTCTTATTTATTTATTTTTCCTTTAATGTAATATCTGATTTGTGTTGATCTGTTACTGATCACACCATGTAGCTTTTCTTTTCATTAACTTAGCTGAAGTTGGGTGGGGTGCTTTCGTTGGGTGTATTACTTGTAGTCCTGGGCATAGTTTTAAGTAATGTGGGAGTAGAAGTGCTAGAAGTCATCAATAACTTGCCTGTTAGCTTAAGTGTGTGCTAGTTGTCAGTTACGAGTGTTTCCGCTTTGCTTCGGTGCAAAGGGTTTTCCCTGCCCCGCCTTTGGCCAGATGTGAAGGTTTTTGAGTTGGATGTATTGCAAGAGTGAAATAGTTTTACATTTGAATTTACATGGTTGTAATATGTGGAGGTTTTATTTACCAAAAAAAAAAAAAATGTGGTAGGTTTTGTGAGCTGGTTTGCCGGTTCATGAGTTCCTTTTTCTTTTTTACTTTTTTTCAATGGGCGAAGAAAGTAAGCATACGTATTCCTGTTAGTCATGGAGGAATTCTTTGTATTTGACCCTGAGGAATAGGCTATATTCTATTATTGTCTCTTTAAAGCAATTGTATTTTTGTGTGAGATTATGTTTAGTAATCTGCTCAGTGTTGGAAAACACTTTAGTTTGACGTTCTTCTCTTGATCTGAGTTTTAAATTGATTCATTGTAGTAGGAAAATGGTCATAGCTGTGGCAGGGCACTTATTAACTGTCAAAAGCAAATATGCTTTTTTATCTCTCCATGGACTTGCGTTTTTGTGAAGCATGCAATCTGCCTAAGAAACTGATTTTTTTTTGCCCCATCAGATTCTCATAATCAATGTTTGGCCATGACTAATGAGAATTGTTTTTAATGCTAATCTATACTGAAGGATGGTTTCTTTAGTAACTTCAAAGATGGCTGAGTTATGGTTTTTTGATTTTTTGCAGGTTGCCTTGGATATCGAGTATCATCATAATATGTTACTTTCTCATCAGAAAGTGAATCCGAAAGAAGTCATTGTAGGATGGTAATGGATCAATTACTAAATTTTTTTCCATGTCAATTAATTTAGCGTTTTAGCCATTTCATGTATTTAGCATCAGATGGTCAAGATCAAGTTAAAGGCTTGCAAGATATCAAATTGCTATTGTATCAGCTAATTTTGTTTCTGTCACAAAATTTTTGCTATATTATATGCTTGTCGTATATGACTAGGTTTTCCATTTTTGGCCATGTGACATTTCTTTAACATTTCATATGCCTCTCATTCGTGAGCATCTCCATGAGACATTCCCCCCACAAACACCCCCTGCCCCTCCCCCCAGGGCCCAACACCATCCCTCTTTATTTTGGGGTGTTTTGGGGGTTTGGGGGATTGAAAATCGGTTTGGTTTGTCCCACAACCTAGAAATCATAATTATATTCATATTAGTTCTCCAAAATATGCTTTCCACCATTTTTTACTTAACTGTAATTAATCCAGCCCGAATTTTTGTAGATTTCTGAGATGGTTATTCTTTGGCCTTAAGGATGAGTTAACAGTTCTTCGCTAGTTATTAGCATTGTGTTTACCTTTGAAATATACAGGCATATTGCTTTTTCTTAATATCAGTATTGATTGTTTTGATGATGCACTGGCAATGATCTTTTACATGAAATACTTGTTCTATTTATCAGCATCTTGAAGTTGAGAGATATGGCTCTATTTGCAGGTATTCAACTGGTTTTGGCGTCAATGGTGGTAGTGCTCTCATTCATGAGTTCTATTCCAGGGAGATTCCAAATCCTGTTCACTTGACAATTGATACTGGGTTCAGCAATGGACAGGCGTCCATTAAAGCTTATGTTTCAACCAATTTGTCACTTGGGGACCGGCAGCTTGCTGCTCAGTTTCAGGAGATCCCCCTGGATCTGCGTATGGTGGAAGCAGAGAGAGTTGGATGTATGCATTTCATTAATCTTCTGGATGCTGTTTGCTTTTGTTTAAATTGCATTACTGGGTGTAGATCTCACTTGTCATTTACCAAAAAATAGATAGTCTCATCTGTTTATTCGTTTGATGAGATATGCTTATCTTACTTATTCAGGGCCATTTTGAGCCCTACTGTTAAGGAGGTCCTCTTATGCCAATTTTCCTGGTACCTCTAAGTTTTCAAATGTTTCTCGTGATTTAATTTATTCCATGATGCTTCTTAAGAAAATGAAAATATTATTTCATGACATAATTATAGCTGCTCTTAGTGGTAGATCATTGGAGTTCAAGTTAGGTAGAGATTCTAGTCTTATGAG
Organism: Combretum micranthum; assembly: GCA_024138025.1. Lineage (NCBI taxonomy): Eukaryota > Viridiplantae > Streptophyta > Magnoliopsida > Myrtales > Combretaceae > Combretum > Combretum micranthum. The sequence goes on along the minus strand of JAMXBD010000905.1, from coordinate 375,681 downwards.
CTCTTATGTAGGATCTTGAAGTTCTAGTTGTGTGGAGATTTTAGTTATATGATCTCTTATATTCCCTTTGAATGTTGTGAACATTATTTCTTCACAATTGCAAGAAACTTTTTATTTGACCCAATTACATGGCTATTTAAAGCTTGTTTAGCATGGAGGTTCTGGTTGAATGTTATTCATATTCCATTGGTCTGAAATGATTATTTGGTCAAATTTGTGATGTATTGTTATTTTCTATGTGCATTTGTTTGTGGTCTAATATCTTGAATTTTTTTTTCATCTTTTTAAATAAATGGCAGTTGATGTCTTGAAGAAGCAGGCAGTAGACAAACTGCCCAATGATTTGGAAGGAATGGAAGCATCCATGGCACGGCTGCTAGCTCTGATTGACGATGTCTACAAATACGTTGATGATGTTGTGGTAAGACTGGATATTTGGACTATTCCTGCTCTTCTCATATGATTTTGATCTACCTTCTCAAACCTAAGTTTTTCCATTCTATTTTCAGGAAGGCAATGTTGCACCAGATAATACCATAGGAAGATCCATAGCACAGACTGTATCTTCCATGCCAAAATTGTCACAATCAAGTTTCGATAAGCTTGTCAATGACAGTATACAGGTAAATTGTTTTCACTTTATAATGGGTATCTACTTTAGCTCATAGGAGATAAAATAGCTGGGTTGATGTATGAATATGTTTTACATGTGAGATCACTGACTCTTCATTGTGTACACTTCTACTTGTTTTTTCTTGCAGGATCAACTACTCCTGCTTTATCTTTCAAGCATCACAAGAACACAGCTGAGCTTAGCAGAAAAGCTGAACACTGCTGCTCAGATCCTGTAACTGTCATATACTAGCGATCTTTCTTATCAGAAACCTTCGTATGCAAGATGGGATTCCCCCCCCCCCCCCCCTTTTTCTGTACTCTTTGTTGCCAATGCTTCTGGGGCAAATCTGAGCATTTATTAGATAAAATATCTTGTAAATTCCCTAGCAATTTTTTTGCTAAGTGGTAAGGATTATTCGTGGCTTAATTTCTAGTCAAAGTATTTGTTCGAGAGAATCTTCTTTTTTTTTTTTTATTTATTAATTTAAATCCAAAAGGTCATCAGTTGAACGTGGATTTAAGGTGTCATCTTTCTGCTGTCGTGCGTGGATGAAATATCATATGTTGCATCTTCTGTGGCCGCCAGTGATGTTTTAGTGGGGGAATGGGGATATTTAGAGGAGGAAAAAAGGGGAGGGGGGGAATCATAGGTGGATGCCTAGATGGAAGGCCTCGGCCTATTTCTAGTTTTATTGATCAAGTCTTAAACATTTTGAGGAAGTCTCTAACTGAGCTTTAAAACCATTTGTTATGCAGTACCTAGCATAAGGATCTAGATTAAGAGCCTCTTACGGGTTTTTTAGTAATAAAACAGGATTCTTAAATAATTGGTTTTTAATTTTGGTATTTGATAGATAATGATTAGGTCTTATTCATTTATATATGAAAACAGCTCTTTCTAAATAATTTACTTTGACAACTTTACCAACAATATTGATATATTCACAAAGGTGGACGGGGAGTTGCTTGATCTGGTGTCACCTTAAGAATTTCATATAGGTCTAGTTTAACATGATTTAAGCATTTTGAATCATCATAGGTTGAAATTTATCAATTGTATCCAGGTGATTTTTAACTTTTTGTAACTTAAGTATTCTCTCGGAAAATCTTGCTCCTTTTTTTATGATACATATACGGATTTGAGTTATATCATTTAATGCCAATCAAAATATGACATAAAACAGGTTATAGTCAGCTCAGACTTAATGGTAATTAACTAATTATGTTAGTGCTAGAGCATCAGGACGGGTGCATGTCAAGAAGATTTTTTTTTCTTGATGAAACCTCTGGAGTGTAGCAGCAACGTGTCCGAAATCCATGAGATAACGAACTAGGGCAGTATTCCGAGTAGATAGACATAGACAGAAACATTGCATCACTGTGAAGGATATGTACGGTGAATGTTGACCACAACCTAAATCCAACAATTCCTTTCCAGTGCATGCACGGAGGGATAAGATGGGTTGATTGACTGCCACTATCAGTGATGGTGGGTGGAGTGGGAGAGTTGAGCTGCAGCCTCCGGTGTAATAAATATGTTTTTTCTTTTTCCTTTTTTTTTCTTTTTTCCAACCAAATGTGATCCGTTCCTTTAATTTGATTTTTTTTATTATTTGATTTCTCAGTGATGGATGATGAATGGAATAATTTTACTGGTAGGATTATAGGGTAGTCAAATAAGTATATAAAGGAAAATAAGAATAATGAAATTTATTTTAGGAATCTTATTATTCCTTCACTAGATATTTAATGCCTTTATAATGTACAAATCGACTTTTGGAAACAAAAGAAATTTTTAGACGAAACTGGAATGGCATTTAAGAAGAGTTATTATCCGAATGATGTATTTATACAATTATTGTCCGTCTCCATCAGATGATAATCCTCTTTTAGATATTTTTTGTCTTCTTTCAATGATATATGGCCAACAAATACAGGAAGTTTTCCTATTCTCAATCAACCTTCCAGTTTTGTATAATATAGAGCGCCCGTATTGTTTCCTTTTTCTCCTTGCCATAGCATCATGTGAATGAGCAAAATTATGGACCATATAACATTCGGATAACTTTTATAGTCATGTTGTCGAAATTGTTCAATCAATGATCTGATAATTATAATAAATATAATAACTGATTTATTAAGTATTTTAGTACTACGATCACTGTTATATAAATCTAAGACATCAGATAGAAGACAGGATTGGAACATGATATTATTATAATAATCCAAAGATAAAAAGAAAAATTTTACACATGCCATAAAATAATTTACCAATTTCGACTTTTTGTTTCTATGATTTCTTTCACAAGACTTAGCAGGATTTTTGAATCTTACGTTCTATTTTAGTTCTCATTAGTTTTATCTTATGCAATATTATTTAGGATGAACTGGATACTACTTAAAACACTTTTTAGCGCATTAAAATTGAATTAGATTCGAAAATAAACATCCTCAAGTAGAGAATATAAAAATTTTTATAGTCCCTCTCTTTTAATATAATCAATTCATAAGTTATTACAATGATTCAAATTTATTTAGATTACTGAATTATATTATTAATTATCTCAATGATTTGATACGGGATCCAATAATGATCTCTTATAAAACACATTTGATGGAGAGGGAAAACATCAATCATTATATTACAACACTAATTAGCCAACTGCACTAAAAATAGGACTTGAGGGGGAGACAGACACAGAGAGAGAGGGAGAGGGTATACTAAGAAATTGTTTAACATACGCCAAAAAAGAAGAAAATCTATCCATCCAAATTCAACAATTATTTTACTTTATGAAAGGTCAAATCCCAGAAAAGGACCCAGACAAAGCCCCGACATTAGCCGGATCAAGACACATACTGCATGAACTCCTTATCCGCTTCCACCGCCGCCATTGTCTCCGGCGCCAAAAGCACCTCAAGATCAACACTCCCACCCCCTTCTCTCCCAGGAAAAGCCGATATCTTCCCATCGAATTTATTCGCCTTCCCGCTCCGAACAGCCAACGGCCGTCCCCACCCGAAATCATTATCATACATGGGAAACCTCGGAGAGCTTCCCATGGTGACCGATGCCCCATCGGCATTACCCAACGGGAAGCACCTCGGGTTCTTCTCCCACTCCGCGATGCTGCGGCGCACGGTGGCGTCGTCGTGAGCCAAAACGCTCTTGTTCAGCTGCTCGGCACACCAACGTAGGTCGTGGGAGAGGACATCCTCAGCCGTAGCGTATGTAGGGGTACTCTGGATGGCATTTCCGAAATAATATGAGTCGAGCTTAGGCTCGAGGCGGTGGCGGCAGTTGACTGCCATTCTAAAGGTAGTGATCTGTGCTGGTGGCAATTTCCTTGCACGTGTCACAGAGCACCATAAAAGTGCACATAATGATTGGAAAGAGGAGATTTCAGCTGCCACTGCCACTGCCACGTGCACGCCGTTTTCGATAATGTCTCCTGCCTTACCGTTTCGGGTAAGGTAGGGGTCATTCAGACTCTTTCCCATTATTTCATTATTAGTCAAATCGCTTCGGTTATTATCATTATTATTGTTATTGACCCTAGCCTTCAGCGCTAGAATGGCTTTCCTGCTGAAGCTGAATATCCTCTCGCTAAGAGGCTGGTCCTCGTCGAAAGTGACCGGAGGGCCGCCCTCGGGCACCTTCAACACGGCCACGGAGGAAACCAACACGGATTCCCGGCTAAAATCCGGGACCCGCGTCACCTTCCTTGACCCCACCCTACAAACCTCGGCGAATGTATTGAAGAAGTTCCAAAAGGAAGTTCCATCCATGACGGAATGATTCACCGAGCACCCGATGAACACCCCATCGGAAAGCTCCGTCACCTGGACCGCCATAATGGGCTGAAAATGGCCCTTGTAGCTAATCATCCGGTCGAAGGCGAAGAACTTCTTAACAATCTCAGGGACGTGTTCCGGCGCGAGGACGTCATGGATAGCGACACCGGCAGCACTGGCAAGGATGAACTCTGTGCCAGCATCGTTGCACGTGATGTACACGTGGCCATCGGAGTCGGTGAAGAGCCTGCCAGCGAGTGGGGGGAAGAGGGTTAGTGTTTGGGAAAGAGCGCGTTGGATGAGGGAAATGAGGGAGTCGGTTGGGATGGGAGGGCGAGTGAAGAGACAACCCTTCTGGATGTAGTGACAGGACAGCATAGGAAGGTCAGAGACAGAGAGTTTGAGATTTCCCATCTTTGTTTTCACGTCGGGGTACACAGTACATCTTGAGACCAATGTAACAGCAGCAGCATCCTCGGATGTTTTTGATGAAAACAAGAAAGAAGAGGAAGAAGCAAACGACAAGAAATCCATTTTCCTTTTCCCCTTTCTTGGATCAAACACACACACTGAAGCTAGTGACAATGGTAGTAAGGATTTTTCTGTACCTACACTCCTCGCTGTGTGTCTTTATGGGGGAGTGAGGAGATGGAGGAAGGCAAGGAGGGTGGGAGGCTATTTATAGTGATGGTTTGGGGGGTGGGGATGATGTGGGCGGGTAGGGTAATTGGATTCAATGAACCCTGCATAATGGATTTTGTTTCATTGATTAGAAAAAAAAAAAAAAAAAATGGTGGACATTCTTATATATTTTAGTAGTGTAACACTGCAATTAATTAAGTAGGGGAACGTTACGCTGTAACGCGCTTTTACTAAGAGTTAAAAATATTTTATTTGCTTACAAATAATTTTGTGGTTTAATGATGTTATACCTCGTCCAAATTTTCTTTTCAATTATAATCAACGGAAAAAAAAAAACATATTCTTTCCTCTTATCTTAATATGATAAGTAAATATTTTTTTTAACGCATATGATTATATTATTATTATTTTTATATACATATATAGTATGTATAACTTATTATTTTTATTATTATTAGAATCCACCACTCTCTCTTCAAATGTAAAGTGTGCAATCGGTAGTTATTATTATTATTATTTTTATATACATATATAGTATGTATAACTTATTTAGTACTTTTTCTTCTGTCTTTTTTTCTTTTTTAAATTTACAAATTAATTATTAATATCGTCTACATTATAATATTTTATAATATCGTTATAGCATCGTCATCCTTCTTATAATTTCAATAATTAATTCTACGTTACAACATGTTAAAAAGTAAATTAGAAGATGTATATATAAAAAAACTAAATTGGATTTTTCTTTTTTAAGTTATACTATATAAAGTAGTTAAAAAAATAAAAATGCAACGATACCAACTTGAGCCTAGAAGCTTACTAAGCATGTAAGATAATCTTTTTCATAAACGCTTTTCAATTTCTCACGTCCATATTTATAGTACGCATAGGCTGTGCATATAATTGTCAATAACGCTTTTCTTTCTAGCGGTCCGTTTGATATCCAGAAGACGACAGATAGAAGACATTTTTTTTTAAAAATTTTTCTAATAAATTATCTATCAAAAGATACATATAGATGAAAAAAATATGACGATTCTCATAAAATATCAAATAAACTAAATACATGTAAAATATAGCTACTAATCTAACACATTTATATATAAAGGTTAAATATAAAAGAGAAACAGACAATGCAAACGGACCTAAAGTGCTTTTGTATCTTGCAAATCTTTTTCCTCTACTTTCAGTCATTAATTATATTGACAAATATTTTAAGAAAAATGATATGAGTTAGTATGACAACATTTAGAGAAATAAATGATAAAAAAATTAAAAGTAAATAAATAAAAATAATTCATTTTTCTTCTAGGCCCTAGATCCTTCATCGTTTGATTTAATAGACCTGAGTTACTGTGGTTGATAAAAGAAAAGCTGAGAGGGCATTGCTGGAATCCACGTGTGCACCTTGCTGCTGTTGCACCTAGCTCAGTGGCGAACGATAGCCATGTGATGCTGCAAAATGGCGTTGCCACTAGTGCTTCTACTTTAATCTCAGTTTGGTGCGAAGGAATCATTTTAGAATGAAATAGATTAAAATGAAAAAAATAAAACTAGAGATAGAGTGATAAATGCATCTTTTATTTGAATGCATGATGGAATGGAATGGAATTAGGAATTGAGATATTATTTACAAAAAATATTCATAATAATTAATGTGAATAATAAATAAGTAAGAAGATAAAAATATAATTTAATAGTAATCATTCATGAGAAAGGAATGAAATTGCGGTTGTACTTTCTTAACGCTGGAACCGAATTTACTTTAAAAACTAATATCGTCGATTCCTAGGAATTGCGATTCCAGTTTTTAAAAATGCAACTAAACACAAGAACGGGAATGCAATCCGAAATCGCAATTTCATTTCGAATTCATTCATACATACCAAATATGATATTGGGGAAATGAAAAAAAAAATTGAAAAAAATGTCACCAACCCCTATACATTAGGAGTTTTAAAATATAGATAAAATTGAAGAATATCGATTTAAAAATTCGTTGAAAAATCATTTATACAAATATCAATTATATGAAAATAACAACTAAAATATCAATGCAAAATCAAATGTAAAAGATGTAAATTTTGGCATGGGATGTGATTTTTTGGGGCAAAGTGAAATACCTCAAATCTTCACCAAGATTAGAAATTGAGTTTAGATAGATTAAATAAATCAAATGAATTATAGGATATAATTAGATAAGTTGGCTTAATTTAATTAGCTAATAATTAAGTTAGTTTTGAGATTTGAAATTCCTAAAATCCCTAAATATGTTCTAAAAATGTTTAGAGGATTCCTAAACTTTTGATTCTTAGCCTAAACACTAATTCTTAAATCTCAGTAAAATTTGAGTTCATTTACTTGAATAAAAAATCAGTTCTTAAACCCAAACTCAAAATAAATATCTTTGTATCCAAATTAAATTCCTAAATTAAGTTCTTATTTTAAGATTTTAATTTATAATTTATTAGTTCAGAAATCATCTTTTAAATACTTCTGGAACTATAGATATTGATCTGATAGTTCTAAACCTATATCTTATTTCTAAAATATCAAAAATTTTAAACTATATCCTTTCCTTTTCTTTAATTTCTTTTGGCTGCCTTTTCTCTTCCTTTCATTTTTTTTTACATTTCCCTCTTCTTGCTTCTTCTTCTTCTTCTTCTTCTCCTCTCCAAATTCAAGACTTGAATCTCAAGATCAAAGCCAACTAGAAGTTGAATTAAGATTAGGAGATGAACAGATAAGAAAACCGAGCTAGAGGATGTAGCTTCAACTTCTTTTCTTCTCAAAAGCTAAGTTTTCTATTTCTATTTCTCTTTGTTTTTACTTGTTATTTACATTTGTAATTGATGAATTGATGATGAAATGAGTTGGGATTGTTGTTTATATATGTATATGTTGAATCAATGTTGTTGGGAGTTGAGTTGTGATGAAGAGATGATGAATAGTGAAGTTGAGTTTTGTTGAAGTAGTTGGAGTTGTTTGATGTAGTTAAATGAGTGTAGAAGTGTTGTTTAGACTTGATATGGGTAGTATATAGCTTTTATGAAGTTTTGATTGAAGTAGAATGTGTAAAAGTTTGATAAAATGAAGTTTGAAAAACAAGAAAATTCGTAACTCAGGAGAAACCATGAATCACGGGCGTGATTCAAGCCTTGGTAGGCTCGGGTTGGACAAATTTCATGAATCACGGGCGTGATTTTGAGAGAAAAAGCTATGTTTTGGGAAGTTTTCATGAATCACGATCGTGATCCATTCCTTGGTAGCCTCAAGTTGGTCAAAAACTTTGAAACTCAAAAATCACGGTCGTGATTCTTTGCTCAAAAACCATTTTATGACAGCTTTCCAAAAATCACGGCCGTGACTCACATTTTTCCTAACGCAATACTATTTCGTATTTTAATCATAACTTTTTCATATGAACTCCGATTGAGGTGATTCAAGTTTCATTGGAAATATTATAAAGAGATCTATAACTTTCATGTTTTAAGTTTTTACAAATTCCAAAATATCAATGCTCAAATTTAACTTCTTTCCAGCTATTATATTTTTATAAACAAAGTTCAAAAACTTGTTTTTGTTTGTGAAATGTGTTTTTGCTTAGGAAATTGATCTTTTTGAGCTAAAATGAGATAGATAATTGATATCTGATGTGTTATGTGAGTTAATTGATGTAATTAAAAATGAGTTTAGTAGATTTGTAGATTTAATTAATAATTTGGATTAAATATGGAAGTTAGCTATAAAAATGAATTTAGTTGATAATTCTAGGTTCAACTTGGCTAAATGAACTTCAATGAGTTAAAATGAATTAGATTGATATAGTTTAATCACTTTGGCTTAGTCAATGAATCAAATGACTAATTTTAATCAATTTGGCTAATGTTAAACTAAAATGGGCTAATAGCTATTAATTAGCTTAGATGAATGAATTAGGATGATCTTTGAATAATATGGGGAATATGTTGTTTCAAACGTGTTTTTACTTGGAAAATGAATGTTTTAGTTTATGAATTCTTTGTTGATGCTTTTGTAATAAAACACTATAAATAAAGAGAAAAGAAATTCTTTGACAGATAAAGGAGAACTGTCTATATTTTGGCGGGCCAATCTTCGCAGCCATAGTGGGGTTCCACATTAGTGTCTGATCAAATAGGGTTTAATAAAATGAGTTTGAGATGAATGTATAAATAACTTAAGTTCTTATATGATTTTAATGAAGTAGATGATTAGTTTAGTTTAGTTTCTTATACAAGTTCTTTCCTTAACAGAAGTAGATATCTGATTTATCTTCTGAAATTTCCTTCCGAGGCTATGTTTGGATTTCATATTCAAGGTACACAGTAACTTGAGTGATGATTGATAGGATAGGCGTCTAATATGGATTGAGAACTTAAACTCGGCTTAATAATTGATGAGTGTTGGTTGTGCTTTAAGTCGTTGAATCCGGAACTGGGGAGCGACAACCTTGTCATGATGCAATGGCAGGGTAGTTTAGGCACTTAGCCCAATCCTTTGTCATGATGCAATGACTCAAATTCATGATGCAATGGTTCACCATGATGCAATGGTGGTTTCTTTTATTGGCTAAGTGGGTAGCTAATAGGGTTAACTGTATCGGTATATTCTTTACTTAGGCTTGGGAGGAAATAATATGTTTTAGTTCACGGATATGAGACTGTTGAGCTAATTGATGTTATAGACCGAGATAAGTAGAGTATATAAAGAAGTGTGAACCCTAGATGATGATATTAATATTCTTTATCGGTTAGATATAGGAGATATAGATATTCGGTCTATCTATATCAACCCCCTGAGCAGCTGCTGTTACTTAGGACCCCTAGATTCCCATTGGCTTGTTCCGAAGTGTGAGTGCTCCATTGTTGATTTGTTTATTTTAATGAAAAGATAATAACTTGTGGATTGATGCATTGCATATAGTTTAAGTCATGTGCCACTCCATGTGTAATTGTGTTACTGTGTACTAGGCTCCGGCTCATTATTGTTGTTGTTATTCTTTTTTCCAGGTATTGTTGTTGTTGATAATGATGATGAGATGATGACTTGATGATGATATGGAGGTTGTTGATGTTGTTGTTCTTATTATTGTTATTGATGTTGATGATGATGAGGATGGTGATGGTAATGATGATTGATGTGATGGTGTTTGTCCCGGGTTTTGGGCGATTCTGAAGATATGGGAGAATGAGTGAAGTGTGATAGGATTGAGATGTTACTTGTATTTTGTTTCTTCTTTGCTTTGTTTTATGAAGATTGGATTTATTTATAAATTTGTATTTTCTTTTAAGGGCTTGTTAATGCCCAATTGATTGTAAATGATTATCTACCCATAAGAGTAGATCATAAAATATTTTTATAAAGTTAGTTTCTTAGAAAACTGATTTGCTCTGTAGGGAGTAGAAGTTTATAAGTTGTTTTATAAAATTTATTTCCACTGCTAAATCCAGTTATTTGAAAATCTAACTAAATAATTTCACAACCTAAAATCGGATAGCAATGTTCAAATAAACATCTTCTTTTAAGACAACCTTATGTATAATTCGTAAGAGTTATACGTGGTTGGGGACTTGGTGTGTTTAATTTGAGAATTGAGCATTTCGGGCCTTTACACAAAGTTTGCCTCTTATATGATCAGAGGCGATTTTAGCCTCTTACTAATTAAGTTGAGGCAAATTTTACCTCAGCTTAAGCTCTATAAATAGAGCCACGCTGTCTCTCTCTTAGACTGAGCCTCACACATACAAACACAAACATAAAACAACAGACGCTCTCTCTCCACACTTTCCCGCCCTCTTTTGCCGCCTTCCTGCTCACACACACACACACACACACACATACAAAAAAGCACTCTCTTCTCTCTCTCACTCTACACAACACACAACACTCTCCTTGTCTCTCTTACACAACACATATAGTAAATCTCCCTCTCTCTCATTTGTTTTAATTTTATGCTAGTATATTGTATATAAAAATATACTTTTAGTGTAAAATTAATTTTTTTAATTATATTTTTATTTTTGTACAAGTATTTGATAATTTTTTCTATCAGATCGGATATTTGGAGTATAACAATCACTAAAAGTTATTTCAGTTTTTATAATAATTTTAATACAACTATTTGAAGCTAGTAGTTATATATTATTAATTAATGTATATTTAATTTATAGTTATGTATTTCTTGTTAGTATTTGAAAATTATATATATTTAATCAGTAATTATATATTATTTAATACATGTTTATTGTCTTTAACACATGACACATAGATTAAATAAAAATATTTAAATATTAGATTTATATATTTATTATTAATTATATTGAATTCATATTCATGTATTTCTATTAGTAATAAATATATATATAGGATTAATAATTATATATTATTTAATACCTGTTTATTTTTTAACTTCATGATACGTAGAATAAATGCAATTATAAAATTTTAATTTATATAGTTATCAATTAATTATATTTTATTTATAATTATATATTTCTTGTTAACTTCATGACTCATAGAATAAATACAATTATTAAAGTGCTAGTATTTACATATTTATTAATTAATGTATATTTTATTTAGTTATGTATTTCTTGTAAGTATTTCAAAATAATATATATATATATATTTAGATCTAGCAATTATATATTAATACATGCTTATTGTGTTTAACTTCATGACATGTAAATTGAATACAATTATTTAAATGCTAGTATTTATATATTTATTAATTAATGTATATTTAATTTGTAGTCATGTATTTCTTGTTAGTAATTCAAAAAATTATATATCTTTAGAATTCAATAATTATATATTATTATCTAATTCATGCTTATTATGTTGAATTGCATAACATGTATAGAGTTTAATAATATGTTAATTTAGAAGATAATGTTCCGATATTAGATGCTCGAATACTTATAGCAGAAATATCTAATATGAATAAGATGTAATAATTAATTAAATGCCAATTTATGATGTCTGCACAAACTTGACATATGACACGTCATTTGACAACTATGCAATATAGAATGGGGTTAGAGAATTTTTACAAGCCGCTATAAACCATAGGAAAATAGATGGATTAATTACATGCCCTAGTAGAGATTGTCTCAATAGTTCATGGCAGTCTATTTAGATTACTGAGTATTACCTATTTAGGAAGAGAACGGCATGGACCTACTCGTCTTGAATTTTCTACGGTGAGGATGTAGATGACAACAGAGTAAATGATAATATTGTTATAGAATGGAGTAGTTTACCTGAATACACACACTTTGAAGATGAAGTAGATCAAAAACTTTTGGAAAATATTACCAAAACATGAGTGATTTTGATGGAGATGATGTTGATAGCAAAGATGAAAGTAATGTATTTGATAGAGTGTGCACTAGAATGTTTAAAAAAGCAAAGAGTCCAGTGTACCTAGGCCATACAAAATTCTCTTTATTATCAGCAGTGCTTTAAATGATAAATCTAAAGGTTGATAGTGAACAATTTGTTAAGTTATTCAACAATTGGCTTTCCTTTTGGCCGACAATTTGTTTCCATCATCATACTACAAAGCATGAAAGTTTTTGAAGCAATTAGGCATGGATACAAACACAATCCATGTAAAAAAATGATTGTGTGTTGTTTTGGAAGGAGTTCTAAAATCTTGATAACTTCTTAGTGTGTGGTGAAGGAAAGTGGAAGCTTCATTCAAGGAAACAGAAAACAATAGTAGTTAAGGTTTTGCTGCATTTTTCATTAATTTCAGGATTACAATGATTATTCATGTGTCAGAAGATGGCTCCAAAGATGAGATGGTACAAAGAAAGTTACATATTGGTGGAGATGTGTTGATGCATCTTGTAAATTCTGAACAATGGATGAGATTAGATGGCAAATACCCTTGGTTCGTGTTAAACCCCCTGTAGACACCCAATTTTTTCCCATTTAAAGCTTCAATTTATAGTAAAAATTAATATTATATTAAGGCCGCAATTTACAACAAAAAAAGGATTTTAAAAAAAAAGGAAAGGAAAACAAAAAAAGAAAGAAAAAAGAAATCATTACAAATGTATAAAAAAAAGAGAAAAAATAATAATAAATTTTTTAAAAATATTTTTGGGCTTGATATAATACTAGTTTTAATTATAGATTTATTTTGGATCCAATTAAATACCCCATATAAATGAGTTTATTTAATCAAGCCCATTTTTGAAGCCTTAAATATAATTTCTGTGAAAACCAAAACAAGGCCCAGGCCAATAGTCTGTATGGATAAGTCACTAGCATACATAAAGGAGACCTGGGTTTGACTCCGTGATGAGGAAAATTATCATTTTTTCTCCTTCTTTTTTCCACATGCTCTTACTAGCCAGATGAGGTAAGTGCACGTGTCAGCGAGTAGGCAGGTGAGCGATAGGCCAAAGTGCCCACATACATTGTATCGTGATAGGTGAGCGGTGGGCAAGAGTATCCAGATACATTGTATCGTGATAGGTGAGCCGTAGGCCAGAGTGTCCAGATATATTGTATCATGGTAGGTGAAAGGTAGGTCAGAGCGTCTAGATACATTGTATCATGGTAGGTGAGCATGCTAATGCCTATAAATACCGACATATCACAACACCAAAACAACACAGAAGAAAAACAAAAAACAAAGAGAAAAAAAACACAATAAAGAGTCCAAATCTAAGTTAGAGGCAGCTCGAAAATGTCGGCAACCACTCCGGCGGCCATAACCCGACCCGATCAGACTCTGGCAACTCGATCCGACCCCTGTAAGTTATTATTATTATTATTTTATTATTATTATATAATGTGTTATTATTCTTATTCTTATTCTTATTATTATTAGATTAAAAAATATAGTATGTGTATGAATATTAATTAGATATATGTATTAATATTTATAAATGCAAAAAATATATATATATATATATGATAATAACCTTAAAAAAAATTTTTTTCTAAGACTTAGAAAAGTTTATTTTCTGAATTAAGAAAAATAAATTTGATAGTTCATAGGGTCTTACATAAATTTTTTTTTAAAAAGAAAATCTAAAATTTAATAAACTTAAAGATAAAAGAGTTCTAAATCTAAAAAAAATCAACAAATTAAAGTTTTCATTAAAAAAACTACGTATTGTATAATCCCAATTAGCAGGTACGTAGGTACCTTCGGGGCAATATAAAAAATGAAAAACCCTTTTTTTGGTTTATTATTTTCATTTTGAATTAATTCGTTGTTCATTATTCGTATTGTAAGCTTTGATAATAAATTGTAAATATCAATATTATCTGCACTTATTTGTAAATATTAATATAAATAATTATTTTTTTACTCCTTAAAATTGCAATAATAACTCATAGATATTACAATTTGTAACTTTTTTTACATTAGTAAATTTTCGAACATTAAAAGGATAAACTTTAAATTTTAAAATTTAAGTGGTAACCATATGATTTTAATAGGTTAGCCCATGAATCCAAAATTTCAGGTTTATAAAATTTGATTTATAAATCAAAATTTTCGTAAACTAGTAGCTAAGTTAGGATAAGTTAGGATTAACCAACCTATTAATCCTAACTTATAAATTTTTCCCGATTCCAATCGGGTGACAACTCCAAATTGTTTTTCAAAAATTAATTTTTTTTTAATTTTTAGTCGAGAGTTCGTATTAAATGGGTTTGGGTTTAATACGGATAGGATTTAAAAATTAAACCAGGAAATTAAAAATTCAAGCTCAACAGCTTGGCGACTACTAGGAACGCTTATTCTTTTAAAAGGACTAGCCACTTGAAATTTTGAATTTAAAGTTTATCCTTTATATGCTCTTTTTTGTATATTATTTATATAATTATTAATTTGTAAATAGTTGTACTAATATTTTTCTTTAAGTGATGCAGAACAAAAAAAAAAAAAAAAAGGAAATTTCTGTAAATAATAGGGGCATATTTTTTTTTTTTTTTTTTTTAGAATTCATATTTATGTGTGCTAGATACGGTCAGAACAAGGCCGTCTTAGGACCCTAGGCAGGGAGGTCGCTAGTAGGATCCTGAGGCTGTGGCATTTCCACCCTCCGGTTCATGAAATGACCTCCCACTCCGGTTTAGTGTTGATCTACAATCTACTGGACCGAGGAACCTTTTGAACCCACCTAGTTGCATTCATGAACTTGGATTGACAAATAAATAATAATGGGGTATATCTTAAAGAGTTACAGCTTGAAATTCTTTTAAAATCCTCCCATTGAAAATCATTTATCTCATTTTTTTTTCCAAGATTGTAATTGAAGTGAAAATTTTCAAAATTGTCCCATTATTAATTAGTTGTCAACCCCTAAATTTGCATCTGTATGACTTGCATGTATAGTATGTAGTGAAAATAATTTATTGTATTTTGTAAATAATAGCTTATTGTTAGTATTATAGTCATTTGTAAATAAAATAAAATGCTAAACTTGTAAATTGTCCTTAAACAAAAAAAAAAAAGATAAAAAGATTTTTTTGGCTCATGTAAAATAGTGTGCATGACTATGATTAAAAAAAGGAGAAAAAATTATCATTAATTTTGTATTATTCCATATCTTTTTTAAATATATCATAATAAAGTAAATATAAAATATGTATGTAAAAGTTGTAATATATATATATATATATAGTAGACTTGTAAATATTTGTAGGGTGTAAGTAGTTTTGATCATCCTTTAGGTTATTTCTTCCTTAGTGACAAGGCCTTTCATTAGAATCACTTTTTGTCATATGTGTTTCATTCTCTTAGCTCTAATTTTGTCATTACGTTCTGTAAATATCAATTTTTCTCTAATCTCCATTTGTAAATATTTTTTTATAAAGTCATCATTTCTTTTATTATTCTTATTAATTTTTAAAATAGTTTTTGGTTTGAAATAAAAAAAGAAGAAAAAAACTAAGCTTACAAATACTCTTTATATTATATTGATCATAATACAGTAAACAGGATATTCGTAGATTATACATAATTTGATCATCTATTAAATTAATTCATCTTCTAAATAGTTATAGGTCTTTTTCAATTAGGTTAGCTCTTTTCCATAGGTTTTCCATTTCTTAATATCAAGTACGTCATTCTTTCAATTTGTAAATATCAAATTTTTCTTTAATCTCCTTTTGTAAATTTATTTTTTACTTCCTAAAAATAAAAAAAGAAAAAAAAATATTAATAATCCTGTAAATATCCCATAGGTTGTAAATATTAGAAATCATTTTTTTCTTTAGTTTTTAAATAATTCTTTCACATTTTTTTCAACAAAGAAAAAAAATAAATAAAAATCATCTTTGTAAATAAGCTTTCACCGTTGTTTGTAAATATTCATTGTGACCCCTAAATATATTATATCCATCATCCTTTCAGTAATTAATTATTTCTAAAATATGTTTTTCTAATAAATGAAAAATTTTCTCAAAAAAAACAAATGTATAGCAAACTTGTAAATACCCATAGATTGTATATAATTTGATAATCTATTATAGGTCCTTTTCAACCAAAATTACCTTTGTCATAGGTATTCCACTCCCTTAACATCAAGTCTATCATCCTATGAATATCAGTCTCCATTTGTAAATTTTTTTTTAAAAGGGTCACCATTTTTTTACCATTATTCTTGTTAATTTAAAAAAAAAGTTTTTGGTTTGAAAAGAAAAAAGAAGAGAAAATAAAAAAAATAATGAATTATCTTTGTAAATAAATTCCCACTTTAGGTTACAAATAATCATTATAAAATGTGATTTTCAAATACTTTTCATTTTTAAAATATCTATCATTCTTTCAATAGTTAATGCTTTGCTATCTCTAGAAGATAATATTCTAATAAATTTGAAAATAAAATAAAAAGGAGAATAATTTTTTTTAAAACTTGTTTTCTAATAAATTTGAAAAAAAAAAGAGAATAAAAAAGTTTTTTCAAACTTGTTTTCTAAGAAATTTAAAAATAAAAAAAGAGAATAAAAGTTTTTTTTAAAAATATATAGATAAAGGAAAATTGCTAACGGTAATGATATGTCAAATTGTTGCTCCAATGATCACTCACTGTAAGCTAAAGGCAAACTACAAATGAAATGAAATCAAAATTAAGGGGCAACCTAAATGACTTGATCAATTACTAATTAAAGGCATTTGTTGGGCTTAATTTCTGAGATATAAACCCAATACAAAAGCGGCATTTAGTGAATTAGCTTGAGGTAAATGAAAAGAATGGTTGATTGATAACCAAAAAAAATATCTCATAAAAAAAAAAGTCAAGAATGATAAGAGGCAAGATGAAATAGCCATGAATTTCTCAATCTATATTTTATAAATGTGTTATTGAAACTATATATGATTTTGAAATGTGATTCATGTTGATGCATGAAATATGAGATGTGTTGTTGTATAAAAAATAATTAAATACCTTAGAATGTTTAAATATTGGGTTCATAAATTTTAAGAGCATTATAATATATGAAATATGATAAGAACAAGTTGAATTATGCATGTATTTAATCTTATATTTAGTAGAAAATTTTAGTTACAAATAAAGCGCAAGACCACCTTTAATTAGCCAAAAAGCAAGCTCATTAATTAACCAAAGCCAAGCCAATTAAAGACCTTAATTTGGCAGCAACTATAGTCAACTAATGGATAAATATCAACTTCTAAAAGTGCTAAATTTGTCCAAAATTTTCAGACCAACATAACACACAATAAAAGGCTTCAAAACCTTATTTTTCCTCCCATAAAAATTCTCCCATGACCATATATAATTAAACCCTTCATCTTCCACAAATTAAATTCTCAAAGGCTTGCAATAAGACTTCTAAACCAAGTTACAAAATCCTTATAGTAAGTGTGTTCCTCTTGCTTTATGTGCACTTAAGTTATGCATGTATTAGAATAGGGTTTATATGCTAAATAGTGGTAGGATGATTTTTATACTTTGATGGTAGTTTGAGTAGTGTTATGTTGCTAGACAAATTGTAGTATGTGTTTTATATGAATTTGAAAGTGTTGGAATGGTTGTGTTAGGATAACAAAGGGTTGAGTAGTTAATTTTGCAATGTGAAGGGTTGAATGAGGAATTTTGTTTTGAATTGTAAATATAGATATTTGAAGAGTTTAAAATGAAGATTATGAGTATCAAAAGAATAAAGAATACATAGAGGTTGAAGATTGGAGTTGGAAATGAGTTTGGAAATGAGAAATGTGGTAAAAATTTTATGTTTTAAAACAAGAAGGCTTGCAAATTTTCAAAAAATCTATGCTGCAGTGTACGCCATCCCAACACCACCAGCGTAAGGGTCTATGCTTCAGGCGTACACGGCAACACTGCCGGTGTTAAAGGTATCCACAAGTGTGGACCAACCCCGTGGAACTTTTATAAATTTTGGAAAATTGGAGTTGCAGTCTACACCGGCTCAAAGCAGTGACACGTAGACTATAATGCGACAGGCGTATTGTTGAACGTTGCTAGTGATGACAAGCGTTGAGCTTTTAGTGCAGAGTGCATCGGACCAACGCCACTGGCATTGAAGGCCAACATGTCTCCTACAGTTTCAATTCTCAAAAACTTCCTCCAATATTTTCCAAAGCTTGATATATGATCAATTGAATATTTGTTGAGTATTGTATGATATTATATGATGTTTAAATGCTATGTTGTGACTTTGTAATAATTTATTTGAATTTCTTTGATTTGTTATGTATGAAACTAGTTGAGTTGTGCTTGAACTAAGTAAGAAATTTAATATTTTCTTCATATAGTGATAGATCCTCGCTTGGTTAACCCTATTAGTTCCCGAGCTATTTCAGGTACGCAGTTACTTGCTTGATTCTTTGTTTAGGATAGACATCCTTTAAAATTACTTTAAATTAAGGAAATTTAATAATTGCTTGTATGAGTATCTTTTACACCGTTAAATTTGGTTTGAAGAGTGGTACCCTACTGAGATTGGGGGCATGGTAGTTTTAGGCGTTAGACCACCCTTGTCATTTTGAAATGACCTTCATAAGTGGTTCAGTGGGTAATTGATAGGGTATTCATTATCGGTATAACACTTGCTTATTCTTAAAAGGATGTATTATGATTTAATTCAATGTTTATGGGAACGCTTGAATTTGGTGATATTATGGATTGAGTTAAGTAAAGTCGAGAAACGGCTGAGAACCCTAAATGAGATTACTTTTTCGTTTTGGATAAAATTATTTAGGAGATATGAGTATCCAAGTTACTTATATCAACCCCCTGAGCGTCGTGATCATTACTCAGGTTCCTCCTAGAAATCCCTATTGTTCGGAGTTTGAATACTTCAGTGTTGTTTGGCTAACTAAAGATTAACTAATAATCTAATGACTGTTGCATCTGCAATTAGTTTAAGTATGCATGGATCACTTTGCATTTGTATTCGTTACTTGTGTACGTGGCCTTTGGCTCATATTTTAACTATTTCTGGTGACTATCAAGACGAGTTTTACACGAATATGGGTTATGGTATTGACTTTGAGGATTTCTTAGATGACTTGGAGGATTAGATATGACTATAGACCAGGATGGACTTCCTATTTTGTAATAGACTAGTTATGGAATCTTTTGATGTTTATATTTAATGTTATAGGTTGAATTATCTTTTATGGCTTTTTTATAAGGCTTGTAAGAAGTCTTTGTTTGTAATATCTAAATCTAGCTATATGCATATCTTGAACTTATTTTCCTTGTAATATATGATAAATGTGATGTTGTGTTTTTATTACAAGTTTAAAAAAAAAAAATCAATAGTTTTCAAATTTATTAGTTGAGTATTGAGGGCTTAGGCAAATAATACTTCAAACACTTCTTCTAGGACAAGCTTACATATTGTAAACCCCTAAATTTTCGGAATCGGTTTAGCATAAAACCCTAAACCGGAAGTCAAACGGAACCCTAAAAGTCAACAAAACCCTAGTTTACCGTAAACTAAATCCGGCATTGCCGTTTTCTTTGGCCCTAGAAAACGAAGTTGGGATAATTAGCTAAAATAGTTCGTAATAACCATAAGTTTTATAAAAGTTTTAGTTTCGTGAAATTCGGGTGTCCTTCGAACCCGATCGGACACAGTTCTCGAAAAACGTGTCCGGAAGCCCGGAATAGTAAAAATATTCCGAATACACCGTTAGACTCGTAAAAATATAAGTTTTCCAAAAATATCAGTTTCGTAATTTTTCGGTAAGTAAAAAAAAGATATAGCTATTATACGCGTATTTTCTTACTACCGGTACTTTAATTGTCATATCTACTTTACATTACACTATTCATTACTATTCTACACTATTCTTTTATCTCTTTTTTCTTACACCTATTCTTACACTCTACATAACCTATAATCTTAACTTTTTACCTTTCCCATAACTTTATATCACATCTACCTTACATTTTACATCTTTTATCTTTCCAAAAAGTCAAAAAAATAAATCACACTCCCTCACTACACTCATGGCCGGCGCTAAGCCCCCTCACATGCCCATCAATTTGTTTTAATTTTGCTTTATTTTAATCACACAAAAATCACTCCTCAAAATCCTATGAATACCCCCTTCCTCTTTCACTTCTTTCACACCACTTCTACACTAAAATTACTCTCTCAAAATCTCTCAAGAATTTCTCTCCAAGAAGTTCTTCAAGAAGTCCTCTTTAAGATCATCTCCTTTAGGTAAAAGTTCTTCAAGAAGCTTCCATGTTCATCTACTTAGTATGAACTTAATGTGTGTTTTCTAAAACCATGAAGGTTAAGAAAGCAACAATAGGTTCATACTTTGTTTTTGTTCATAATCATAATTCCTTTATGTTCATGTTTCCTTTATATTCATTTATGTTTTTCTTATGTTCATTTATGTTTCTTTTATGTTCATAACTATCTACTATATCTATATAGCTATATATACTATTTAGAGCATGTAAGCTCATAACCTTGCAATTTATTTACCTTTCATGTAATTTATTTACTTCAATGCAATTTATTTATTTCAAGTTGTTTTTAAGACTAGTCTCTAGTCTTAGACTTGTCCTCATCAAGTCAAAACAAGCTTTTCCTTCTTTCATTTCTTTTTATTATGGGACTAGTTTACTTCTTAGTCCCGGGAGCCTTGAAAAAGCTAAGACTCCAATACTTGACTTTATTATGATTTATGTTATTTTGGTTATTATTATTCTCATAATCATGTTCATTTAGATTGTTGTCCAAACGTTTTATTTTCTAAAAAATAAAAGAAGGCTTTTTGTCACTTAAGAATAAGTTTATGTGAAACATAAAAATATAAGATAAAAAAATAAACTCATTCATTTTCAAGTTACAAAAAGAATTTACTATGAATTTAGAAACTATTTTTTCTTAAAAAGCTACTTAAATCTTTATTACTCTACCTTGTTTTCAAAAGAAAATATTTTGTTGACAAAACGGTTCTTTTCATAAGAAAGAAAATAAGATGGATGACTAAAGGAAATTTTTTTTAGTAAAGACCTTTGCAAACAAATGGGCAAAGAAAATTTATGGTTTGAAAATAATAAAGTTATTTTTTTTCAAGTTACAAGAGGAAAATAATAGAATTATATAAATTAGTTTTTCTACAAAAAGTCCTTAATTATTCCACATTGTTTTTATGAAGAAAACAAGTTTTCATGCAAGGATGATTATTTTTGAAAAATAGGACATGAGAAAAAGAATAAGAAATATCAAGTAAGGATTTTTGCAAAACAAGTAAACAAAAGAATTTACACAAGAAAAATGAAGAATAGCATATTTCCTAGAAAACTTCAAATATAGTATTAATGTAACTTAGGAAGTAAAAAATCTTATTTTCAAAAGTCACTTAGAAAAAGATAAATAAAACCAACATAAAACTTTTTTAGAAAACAAAGTAAGCAAGATATTCATTTCAAAGAAATTTACAAAAATAATTTCCGAAAAGCTTCAAACCAACATTGTTTTACTTAAGAAAAATAATTTGGACAACAAGACACTTGAGCATGCTTAAATATGAGTTATATAGTTATAAAAAGAGAATTTTTCAACTATATAGATAACTAAGTATTTATCAAACAAATTTTGATTTCTTGAACCAAAGTTGTTTTTACTTAAAAATCCGTAGTGAAGTTTGTCGCCACTGTTTTGGAGCCTATATGGCCTTTTTGTTGAAAATAATTCTGGAAATGGGTAGATCTTTTCGAGTAGGTAGAAATCGGTATATTATATGCGTGATTCCGAGTTAAAATGACCAAGTTATGGCCATTTTAAGTTGGAACCTTCTTCTATACGAACTTTAACGTTCTTTGACATTGTTTTGTCAAAATTCAAGAAAATCATCAAGAAAAACACATTTTGGGTATTTTCTTTGGCTAGGTGACCCCGAGGAAGGATTCCTTTATCCCGAGAACTATTACGATTAAGTGGAGTGTGTGAACGACTCATCCGCTTAGAGGAATAGACGACAATGGCATCGTGAGTTATTACTCACTATTTTTCATACTCTTGATTGTGCTTGTAAAATTAGTTGCACTAGAATTTAAGAAAAATCAAAAGGGAGTGTATGATAATATGTTGAAAGAATACTAAGTATATCGAAACTTGATTTGTTTGAAATAAAGTTGTATGAATTAATATCTTGAAATGTTTGAAATTGATTGATCACTTGAAAGAATTTAAACGTAACTACTAGACTTTAATTAAAGAAATTATTCATGCACTTCATATGTTGAGTCACATTGCATTCACTACTATACAATTGGTGGGAAAAGTGTATAATAGTGGTGGTAGACATAACCGGTATATCATGTCAGTGGCGAGTAGGAGCCAGTAAGAACTACTTAATTTGATGGCTAGTAGGAGCCTGTAATAACTACAAGTTTTTGATGGCTAGTAGGAGCCTGTAATAACTACAAGTTTTTGATGGCGTATAGGAGCCGGTAAGATCTATAAAAGTGTTTTTAAAAGTTGTGGCTGTAATTGGCCTGAATACCCAACCCCGAATGAAGGGCGTAAATTCATTCAACATATGATTCCCGAAAAGTCATATGTCTTGTATGCTCACGTAGTTATTGCATTTCATACGTTTGAATAATAAACTTGATTGATAATTTACTTCGAGTATGAATTTTGGGATTTACTCACTAAGCCTAGTAGCTTATACCCCGATAGATATCTTTTGCAGTTCCCTTACTTATGGTTAAGGCCACGTGGACCATGCGAGCAGGTAATCTCTTTTGAACATTAGAAATATGGATAAAGTATAGTTTAGTATTAGCATGCATATACTTATATGATAGATGAGTAATTTAAGGAGTTGTCCCTAAGCTTGTAAAGTTTTTGCCACGAACAAATAATTATTGTGAATCCTCTTTTCTTAATATGTTTTTATATCTCCTTAAGCTTCATAATTCCATATATGGTCCTCTAAAGTTGTGAAAGTACGCCTTACACTTAATATAAAAGCTTTTGGGAATGGCTAAGGTTGTCATACTTAAGCTTTAGTATTGAGTGTGGCGGACTGTCACGTTTAGGGTACCCATTGGGGCATGACACATATAATTCTACAGGTTATATGTGGTTGAGAATCTGTTATCACCTGTTTTTATTATAGGGGTGATAGCGGGTCCTTACACAAGACAAATCCCAAACACTAACCCTAAACACTTGAGAGCAGAATGACATTAAAGGGAGGAAATAGACTTATTCTTTAAAGGAGGTCCACCTTGAATTTGATACTTGGTTCAAAATGACATTAAGCATTTATTTCAATATCCCAAATACACTTATCCCTTGCTAACCTAGTTGAGCCTATTAAGGAAGTATTTTAAAAGGTAAACCTTATCAAAAACCACCCCCAATTGGGCAATTTGGAGGTTAGGGTCATTAATAAGGAGAAAAAAAATTAACTAATGTATGCTCACCCTAGTTGTATCAATTCAAGAGCAATAAATTGATATAGATAATTCATTTCCTTTGAATGGAAGAAGAGACTTTATTTCAAAACCACACATAACACATATACTTTAAGTTATAAGCCATCCAATGAAAGTTAAAGAAACATAAATCACCTTGAATTCATGTTAAAAAAAAAGGAGAAAGAAAATGGGATCAGAAAAGAAAACCAAAAAGAGGAAAAAAAAAAGAGAGTGATGAGAAAAGGAAAATGGAGAAAATTCAAAGAAGGTGATCATGCCTAAGGATTGGAGGCATATGCTTAAAGCTTAAAACCACCAAAACCTATCAAAACTCAATATCCAAGGTCTACAACATATTTATATGATGGCCTACCCACAATACCGCCCTTTTAGAGGCTTTTCAAATCATAAGACTTGATTTCTTAATGCTCTTGAAACTAGGGATAAGCGCATTATTAGTTTTCCTTACGGGTTCTTGACTTGTAAACCTGGAGAGTATTGAAGATAAATTTCCAAAAAGGCCTTTATAAGAGATCCATTTCAATTTAAGCCAATAACCAAGAAGCTTACATTACGATCCAAAAAAGACTAACAGATTGACCAATATGTATCACTTACAAGTCGTTTTGGAATCTAAGTAAAATATGTGAAAAAAAGCCTAAGAGAGTGTAAAGAAGTCCTCTTGGACTAGACAATTCAAAATGAGATAATTATCTCTAGGTTGAAAAATCACCCATAGGGGCATGGAAAATCATTTGCCCTAATTTGGAAGGTATCTGTCTCAAGTTTAAGAACTATTGTAAACCCCGAAAATTTTTAACGTTAATATACGACTCTAAAATAGGAAGTATGAACTAGTTAGTAAACCTAGAATCCAATAAAAACCTAAGAATATATCCATAACTTGAATTTGGCTGGGTTAGGATCTAAAAATCGAATAAAGAACTTCTTTGATCCTAATTGATATAAAAAAAGAGATTTTGTATCTTGAACTGATAATTCAAGATGTGATTAAAGGAAATCTAAATTTTCAAACCCCAAAACTTGTCATACAAATAGATTAAATAGACAAATATAAATATAGAGATTAAATGACTACTATTGAACTCAATAAAGACCTAAAACTAGAACAATGAGTAGTAATGAGCCTATGCATGGATTTAAACCCTAAATTCGAGATTCCTAGATAGTATTAAACACTACTAATAAGATTTTATAGTAGGTATCAAAACCCTAAGATATATAGATAATTTAGCTTATATATCAAAGGCGATATTGAGTAGTTAACCAACAACAATTATAGATAGGAAACAATAACATGAAGATAAACCGTTAAGATTATAAATACACAATAAAAACATAAACAGATGTATAACTAAAAGATCTAGACTTCAAATAAATATTTGAATCACACCATTGTTCTAATTAGGGTTTTCTTAAGCTATTGGAGCCTAAAACAAAAATTGACCTAATAAGCTTAGGAAACCTTAATCACAGAAGATAAAATGTTAAAAACAATTAATCACGTAAATTTAAAAACTTAGATTTGTATCGTTTGATAACCTAAGCATTTTATAGAATTCAATAAAAATATTTTGTACAAAAACTCTCAAATATTAGCTAATTTGTACCCGATTCACTTAATAAATTACCCAAAAATATATATATAATTATTATCTAAATATTAGCATTATATATATATGATCACAGGATCGGTTAGATGTATAAATGTAGGGTTTGGATGTCCTTGAGAATTGAGAACTGAAATTTGTCCAAATAATGCATAAAAGGTCAATAAAATCAACTCACCAAACCAATCAAACATTGCGAACTCAACCCCTCATTAATGACAGCAAAAACAACTGATAAAACAGTGTATAATTGTAGAGAATTCAGATGAACTTGTCGAAGAAAACCGTCCCCCTTTCCCCTTATATATATATATATATATATATATGTTTAAGCTTCATAATGGACAAGCAAACAACTCTCACTTAAGCTCGAAATTTCCAGATCAAAACAACTCCTAAGTAGCAACCAAAACGACCTAAAAATAGAAATCAAATCGCTCTAAACACTCCAGTTCGAATCAAGGAAACATACAATACGAAAAAACGCAAAAACTGGGAATAAGGTAAGTTGATGTAATTCGAGTTGTTTTTTTTAAAAACCAAGGATTGGAACTAAATTCTAATGATCATAGGATCACAATCAACAAAAAAACAAGCTTCGAATTTCATCGGATTGACTTGAGTAAGGTAATTTTTGAAAACCTAGTTACACCTTGTTGATCGGAAAACCATGAATCATGTTGTTGTTTTGATGTTTTGAGTTGATATTTAAGTAGTAAAACATTGTAGAAACTCATAGGAATCGAATCAAGGGCTTTGGAACGTCAGGATTTGGCCAAAATCGGCCGAGCTCATCGGGGAAGATGATGAACAGTACTTCCCTGATGAGCACGGGAGGAACATGGCAGTATTCCACCCCGTGTACCTCTTGGCTTTCATTTATTTAAAAAAAATTCTTTTTTAAAAACCGAAGTTAATTAAACTAAATTATATAATAATTAATATTATAAATATTTTTAGAACTGTTATTATTTTTATTTATTTATTTTCTATAAATATTAAGAGTATTATTACTTATTAGTAACATAATATTAAAATTTTTGACAACTGAGTTTAAAAATAAATTTTTTTTTGTATTAATAAATATATAGTATTTAAGTATTATATAACGAGATTATTAACATACATATTATGAATTAGTAATATTAACATTAACAAGAAAGGATTATTAGTAATATAAATCATTATTATTAATTTAATTCAAGTTCATTAAACTTTACAACTATAATTGTTAATATTTCTAATATCATTAAAAATACTTAAATTAATAATGTTATGAAATTATCATTTCTTAAATATTAGTATATTTAATATTCATAATTAGAACCCAAAAGCTAAGCTTAAAGCTATTTTTGTAATATTACTATTAGTTTTAACTCTAATGAGTAACGATTTGTAAATTATGATTAAGCTTACAAGTTTTTATTATTATGAAAATCATTATTATTATTATTATTATCATCATCATTAAACTTGTTTATTATTATTGTCATTTCCGTTGTTGTTATTATTATTATTATTATTATTCATCCAATAATAATATTTCAAAAATAATTTTATTTAATTTAGCAAATCTTTATGTTATTAAATTTATTATTATTATGGATGTATTTAATTAGTTTTACAAGAAAAATTATAAGTTTAGTAATTACTAAGTATTTGTTTAAATGGATACTTATAAATAATGGATAACAATGGAAATTTAAATAATCTAAATTTATAAATATAAGGATATCTATACTTTACAAGAAAATTATATCAAGTAAATTGAAAGAAAACCGATAGTTCTAAACAATAATAACTATGAAAGTGAATTAACTAAATTGTCGAATTCCCGAATACCTGCTTGATAGATATAAGTATCAAACAAAATCAAACCAAACAACTTGAAAATAAATATGGACTAATACTCAATTATCTTAAGATCTCCAAAGATTAATATAGTAATAGAACGAAAACCCAACAACACGATAGGACACTTAGACACTCATAGGAGTTTAATCATATAGTTTTTGTTTCATTGATGAATATATTAATCATCTCAATAGGTGACTTGGGTACTTGTGAGGACTTTCCTGACGATTATTACGATTGATCAACATGAGCAGGTGAGTAACTCAGTCTTATTATATTGTATGTGCTTGTAACTTAGCGAACTTTAAATAAAAGATAATAACCTGAGTATACTGTATGGTTTATGGGAACTGTTTATTGTATTGATTGCCAAGTCACTCTAATAATAATGACAATAGAATTATGTATGACTATATTGTTTGTGTAACATGATTGAATGTATGTATTGCTTGATCGCCTTCAATTTAATTAAAAACTACTGGTACCATAATGAAAATTGTACATGCATTGCATATTTTGCATAGAATAGCATTTGAGTAAGTGGTAGCCTACTACGTGTTAGTATTTCAAATCTCTGGTAGTGCTTGGTTTATCTAGGCAAGAAATCTATTAGTTAATCGCAAGATGACCTTT
Organism: Combretum micranthum; assembly: GCA_024138025.1. NCBI lineage: Eukaryota > Viridiplantae > Streptophyta > Magnoliopsida > Myrtales > Combretaceae > Combretum > Combretum micranthum. The sequence goes on along the minus strand of JAMXBD010000905.1, from coordinate 347,573 downwards.
GCTCTGTTGATACCATATGAACTAAATGGTAAATGAAGGATGCTACTTATGGTATTGCTTAGAAATGACTAACAATTAGTGGAGTTTCTAAAGCTAAAGCAGGAAATGAATGTTAAGATACAATAAATTTAAAGAGATAATTAAATTGAGCATTATTGTTTCTTGAAAGCTTAGTCTCTCCTGGGTAGGTAGGCCATATATTGTGATCCTTCAATCCTGATGAGAGGACGCAAATCTTTATCCTGTTTGGATTCTGGGTTATCCAGGCTTGTATTTGTACATATGTTTGATTGATACATTTCATATGATTATTAAATAACTTGTGTGTGTTATGTGATAAGTTCTGGTTATTCACTGAGCTCGTGGTTTAGCTCACACTCCAATAGTCCTTTCAGGTTCACCCTGCGACCTTGGCTCATTATTACCATGAGCATGGTCTTGGTAAGAATTTAGAAGATGAAAGCTTAAGGAATAGTATAAGATAAGATATATTTTCTATCTTTTAGTTGCAAGTATCTTGCATTAGAAACTTTAGTTATGTGTTTGAAAGATTTTATTGAAATGTTATGGTTTGTAATATTTTTATTGTTCACAAATTAAGTATGATAGTTATTTACTAATTTATGTCTTATATATATTTGCTCATCTTATCCAAGCAACTAAAAGATCCTGTTTATTGAAAATATGTTATTTTCAGGAGGTAAACTAGTAATAGTATTCAAGTGTATCTTGTTTACTACTACTAAGGTGCCTCGGGGCGTGACAACTATTTGCTCCAAAGTTGAAAAACAATACCCCAATAGAAGAAAATTAAGGTCCTAAAAAGAAAATTTTTACTCCCAATATTTAAAAGTTTTTCAATGAGAAATCTTAAGTGGTTTAGTAGTCAAGCCTAAGACTAAACTAAAATGAGTGATTGATGCGTAATTGATCTTAAAGGATTCTCACTTCTTGGCAATCTTTAAAAAAAAAAAAAAAAAGAAAAAACTTCTCAAACGGTTTTAAAATAGAATTTTGGAAAAAAAAGAAAGAAAGTAAAAAGAATTTTTCAAAAAAAATTTTCCTTAAGCTTTTCCATAAAAAAATTAAAAAGAGAGAGAGAGAGAGAGTTTTAGCTCAAAAAGTTTGTTCTAAAAAAAAAAAAGAAAAGAAAATTAACAGAAGGAATATTTTTTTAAAATTAAGGCATTAGCCTAAACATTTGAAAAGAAAAAAAAAAAAAGTAGTCTGAAAAATTTTATTAAGTGAATTCTTAGGATCGTCTGCTCAAAAGAGTGTTGTCCTACCTTTATAGTATTAGGATCGCCTGCTCAAATGAGCACTATCCTACCTTTTATAGTATTAGGATCTCCTGTTCAAGGGAGTGTTGTCTTACCTTTATAGTATTAGGATTGCCTACTCAAAGGAGTGATATCCTACCATTATAGTATTAAGATGGCCTGCTCAAAGGAGTGCTATCCTACCGTTATAGTATTAGGATCGCCTGCTCAAAGGAGCGATGTCCTACCTTTATAGTATTAGGATCGCCTGCTCAAAAGAGCATTGCCCTACCTTTATAATATTAGGATTGCCTGCTCAAATGAGCGTTGTCTTACCTTTATAGTATTAGGATCGTCTACTCAAAGGAGTGCTGTCCTACCTTTATAGTATTAGGATCGCCTGCTCAAAGGAGCGTTGTCATACGTTTCAAATATTAGGATCGCTTGCTCAAAAAGAGCGTTGTCCTACTTTTCAAGTATTAGGATCGCCTGCTTAAAGGAGCGTCGTCCTACCTTTCAAGTATTAGGGTTGCTTACTCAAAGAAGCTCTGTCCTACTTTCCAAGTTTTAGGTCACCTACTCGAAGGAGAGTCACCTGCCAAAGTTTAAGAAAAAAAAAAGGAAAAAGACCCAAAGCGCATCTAAGTTTCTTTAAGAAGAAAAGATCTGAACCCCATCCGAATCTCTTTAAAAGGAAATGACCCAAAGCCCATCCGAGTCTATTTAAGAAGAAAAGGACCCGAAGCGCATCCGAGTTTCCTTGTTAAAAAAAAAAAGAGAAATACAAAAAATTCAAGTTAAAAATAAAAAAAAGTGGAAACTAGGAAAAATAATCTTAAGACGATTTAGGTAGTTTAGTAGGGAAAGCCAACCTTTAACTTTGCTGAAAGTTGTTACTATCTTTCCGAGGGTCAGGATCGTAAGACTATCGCTTTCTTAGCCAAATCTTTCCTAGTGGACTAGAAGTTTCAAGTGCTAAGGTAAGTATTTAAAGGAAAAAATTGGGTATCGTTTCATCTTTATAGTAAAGTTTTACTCAAACTTCACCACAAAAAGAGGAAGCTGTAGACACCCAATTTTTGCCTATTTAAGTCTTCAATTTATATAAAACTTAATATTATATTAAGTCTGCAATTTTAAAAAAAGGGAAGGAAAACAAAAAAAGAAGAAAAAAGAAATCATTACAAATGTATAAAAAAAAGAGAAAAAATAAAAAAAAATTTAAAAAAGTATTTTTAAGCTTGATATAATACTAGTTTTAATTATAGATTTATTTTGGACTCAATTAAATACCCTATGTAATTGGGTTTATTTAATCGAGCCCATTTTTGAAGCCTTAAATATAATTTCTGTGCAAACCAAAACAAGGCACAAACCAATAACCTGTATGGATAAGTCACTGGCATGCATGAAGGAGACTTGGGTTCAACTCCGTGAAGAGGCAAATTATCATTTTTTCTCCTTATTTTTTCCACATGCTCTTACTGGCCAGATGAGCTAAGTGAACATGTCAGCGAGAAGTTAGAAGAGGTAAGCGCATGTGTTAGTGAGTAGTAGGTGAGTGGTAGGCTAAAGTGTCCAAATACATTGTATCGGGTAGGTGAGCCGTAGGCCAAAGCATCTAGATACATTGTATCGCGGTAGGTGAGCGGTAGGCCAGAGCATCCAGCTATATTATATTGTAGTAGGTAAGCAGTCGGCCAGAGCGTTAGATATATTGTATCGTGGTAGGTGGGCATACTAATGCCTATAAATACGGACATACTACAACACCAAAACAACATAGAAGAAAAACACAAAACAGAGAGAAAAAAAACACAAGAAAGTTCAAATCTAAGTTAGAGGCAGCTCGAAGACGTCGATAACCACTCCAGCAACATACTCCAGCAATCTGACCTAACTCTGGCGGCCACAACCCGACCCAACCAGACTCTGGCAACCCGATCCAACCCAGGTAAGATTATTATTTTATTATTATTATTATTATATCATCATCATCATCATCATCATCATCATCACATCATCATCATCATCATTATGATTATTGTAGTATTATATAATGTGTGATTATTCTTATTATTATTATAGTTATATTATTATTATTAGTTAGAAAAATATAGTATGTGTATGAATATATAATTAGATATATGTATTTATATATATATATGATAATAACCTTAAAAAAAAAGAATTTGGAAGACTTAGAAAAGTTTATTTTCTAAATTAAGAAAAATAAATTTGATAGTTCATAGGGTTTTACATAAAATTCTTTTTTTTTTAAGAAATTCTAAAATTTAATAAACTTAAGATAAAAGAGTTCTAAATCTTAAAAAATCATCAACAAATTAAAGTTTTTATTAAAATAACTTCGTATTGTCTGATCTCGATTAGCGGGTACGTAGGCACCTCCGGGGCGACATAAAAGATGAAAAACACTTCGGTTTATTATTTTCATTTTGAATTAATTCATTGTTCATTGTTTATATTATAAGCTTTGATAATAAATTGTAAATATCAATATTAATGTACTTATTTGTAAATATTAATGTAAATAATGATTTTTTTACTCCTTAAAATTGCAATAATTACTCATAGATATTACAGTTTGTATTTTTTTTTTTTTTACATTAGTAAATTTTTTAGCATTAAAACGATAAACTTTAAATTTTAAAATTCAAGTGGTAACCATATGGTTTTAATAGGTTAGCCCCCGAACCCAAAATTTTAGGTTTATAAAATTTGATTTATAAATCAAAATTTTCGCAGATTAATAACTATGTTAGGATTAACTAACCTATTAATCATAACTTATAAATTTTTTCCGATTCTAATAGGGTGGCGACTCCAAATTGTTTTTAAAGATTAAATTTCTTTTAATTCTTAGTTGAGGGTTCGTGCTAAATGGGTTTGGGTTTAATACAGATCAGATAAAAAGAAATTAAACCAGGAAATGAAAAACCCAGGCTTGACACCCTTCGAAGTATGCTACAAGGACTTGTCACCAATGGGTTCAAGCCCTATGCAAACATGAGCATAACATACAACGTGCGTGTCACGCCTAAAAGGAGGCCTAATAGGATTAACTTGGAGTTATCATATTACGTATGCACTCATAATATGAGAACCGTCTTACAAGTCAAGGTTTACACGACTCTACTTAGTTATTATTATCTCTTACTTAAGTGATACATATACATGTAATAGTATTATTGAAGTTCAACTATAGAAACTGATTTTCCATATTTAGCCAAGATCGCAAAGAATTGATATCTCCTACCAAATAGTAAAAATGGGGTTCAATCTCACAAAATGTAAAGCTTTAGCTATTTATACAATTTATTCAAAATTATATTCTAAGCTTATAGCAATATAACTTTCTAGCTTCAAGTAGGTCTGATAGAGGAGCACTCTCCACACATTCTTAGCCCCTTCCCAGCTAGCGTTATTCTTGTACAAAAACTATTGGGGGGTGAGCAAAACCGTGTACTTAGTGAGATAACCTAACCAAATCACATATGAAGCAATAACAAATAAGTTTAATTAGCAATCATACACTATGCAAAAATCAACCCTATGTATAAGTTTGGATAATCTTAAATCTAAACAGGATCATCGAGGTTGGAAGAAGCCATTACGAGTGATATACCGTGCTTAGGAGAATCAGAGAACTAAGGAAGAATGGGTATCATAAACTCTCACAAAATTAATTTTAAACATTTCACTCTTATCCTTAGAACAAAGAATCTCCATTAAGCATTAACCTTTCATATTGATACCACGAGTGGTGCTCATTCGTTGCTAGTTAGTTCCTGTGGAACGGAACGGAGCAAAGGTACTATTGGTAGAACTAGAAAAATGTCATATAGAAAAACCAAACACGTTACTAGAGAACTAAAATGCTAATACATAGCGAGGTCACCACTCCTTCTAATGCAGTATGTACAAATGATGCAATGCATGTCCATTTTCATTTATGGTACCAATAGTTTTTAGTTAGGTTTAAGGTGATCATACAATTTACAGACAACATCAACATGCGTCATATAATAATTATCATACAATAGGATTATGGCTTATATTATGATAATTTGGCAATTAAGCATACACCAAACATCATGCAGTATACCTAATCATGCATGCATATCAGTTGAATATATTATTACAAATACAGCTATACTACAAGTACAAACAATGTGATAAAGTCAAAGTTACTCACATATTATCCTTGCTAAATTTTGTTGTAATATGCTACTGGGAGTCCAAGAATTGATTTATTTTTCCTATAAAATAAGATAATATATATCTATCACTATACTATTATTTTATAGAATGATATTGATGGTATTCTTTCAGGTCCTAGTTATCAATTCTAATACATTTTTATTTAGTTAGGAACCTTAATTGAATATAAGTTATATTCTTTTGGAAAAGTTGGAGGATTTTTATAAGAGAAATTTTCCTAATTGATATAATATTTTGGATCTTTTTAAGAATTCTATTGTTAAGCTTTTACTGTTTATGAGGTCTTTTTAGTACGGTTATCTTAAGATAGTTGATATTTTTCTATTTATTATTTATTTTCATTTTTCTTGTCTTGATCTTAATTGACAATTATATTTTATTTAGGGTGTTTTCTTTATTCTAAATTTATTTAAGTTTCACTTTTGTTAGTGTTCGTACTAATAGCGAATTTTTATTATTTCTTTGTTTATCAACCTTATCTGTGTTATGTTGATTGAAATTTCTTATTTATATAGTTACATTTAGTATTTAGTTCTTTAAATATTTTTCTAACATATTAGTAGTTTCCTAGAGTTTGAATATATCAAATATTTACTAAAACTTGAATTTTATTTTTATTGAATAATTATAGAGTTTGTACTTGATAGTTCAGTATTTTATTATTGTCATCATTATTATTTAATCACCTTATGGTAACTAACATTTATTTTTCATTATTTACTTTCATTGTGTTTCTCTTGATTTTACTTCATATTATTATCTTGTTATTTATAGAAATCATATTATTCGTAATTTCAACTTATTCCATTTTTCCATTCTTATGTACTTACTTATATAAAATAATTATTTGGTAATTATCATAATCTAATCTATTTGTTTAACAAAGTATGAGTGTTTTCTATTTGTAACAATTACTAATGTTTAACACTGAACAATTATTTAAACATACTAATCTTAAAGTATTTATATTTATTTACTTATTAAGTTTAATGTTCTTTATATATATATATATATAATAATACTGTTATAGATAAAAGAAATTTTTTATAGGGGAAAATTTTCATGTACGTCGGCATCTAACGCCCTTCAGCGTTGAACTTCAAGATGACGACGTTCTTGTAAAATTTATGTAGCTTTTTAATCAATATACACTGGCTCAAAGCTACCAGCGTTACTACATACATCGTCGGTGTAGATGATTTATGCCACGGGATTCGTTCAATTCTCATAAATAAAATTTTACGTAGTTTCTATTCTAGTATACGCAGATTGAAGCCGCCGGCCTAACCATGTATGCCATCGGCTTCAAACACTTATACCGCCAGTGTAGGGCTGGTGTAGATATTATTCATTTTACTAGTTATAAAAATTCTCGAAATTACAATAATTAAATTAGGATTTTTGACTGGGCAAACTCAAAATTTTCTAACTAAAATATTGGTATAGTTCAAATATTTAATTAAGGTTTAGATACTTGATTATTGATCAGTTTTTTATCTTTTTGTGTATTTTATAATTCTATTTATTTTTAAACTATCTTTTTATAACCCATTGGTTATAAAAAGCAATCGTCTTTTTTTTTTATAATTAAAACTTAAGGTCAACTATGATTATTTGTTGAGTTATTAATTTGTGTTGGATTCTAATTTTTCTAACTATAATCAAATTTGTTCATGCTTAATATTAATAATTTTTAAATCACAAAAAATTGGAAGTGATTTGCGCGACTTTTATTATAGTTCTTTATAATTCTATATTATATTTTTGGTAATTATTCTAATCCACTTATATGAAATTAGGGGGATTACAGTGTGACCAATTATTATGTTTGTATACAATATTCCACCATGGAGACGCATGAAGGAGTCAGGTATGGTGATGTCCTTTTAATAGTGGGGCTGAAATCACCAGGTAAAGATATTGATCTGTACTTTTAAACCTTTATAGAAGAGCTGGAAGAACTGTGGACGAGTGGGGTGAAAACATTTGATGTGTTAGAATGACGTACATTTCGAATGCATGCTGCATTATTGTAGACTATCAACGATTTCCTAGCATATGGTGACATAACAAGCTGGAAGACTAAGGGTTACAAGGTATGTCTATATGTAATGTCGACTGCATAAGCATGCTTTTAAATAGTAAGTTATACTATTTGAGCCATAGATGATTCTTGCCTCCAAGACATAGATGGCACCGGGATGGTGCAAGTTTTGACGGTTAGTGGAAACAAAGCTCGACCAAGGTATTTCACTAGGGAAACATTGTGGATTAATTGAGTCGGTATGAGCATGTCATATTAGGAAAATTGCTAGAGCGGCTCTATTGTTGAAGGAATGAAGACGACATAAACTGGTATAAGAAGAGTCTGCTCTTCTAGTTGCTATATTGGAATGAATTGCACATACGACACAATCTTAAGGTGTTGCACATTGAAAAGAATATATGTTACAACCTGGTGGAGATTATTTTCTGTCTTAAGGGTGAGTCAAAGATACAGATGGCGAGACTTACCCTCCACGAAATGGGTATTCATTCCGAGCTACATTTATAGGAATGTGGTGGATGCATGTTCAAGCCACCAGCTACATGAATATTGTTGACTTAGCAAATGAGAGAGGTCTATAACTCAATTAGGGATGCAAAGATGCCAAATGGATATGCTTCCAATATATTGTCTTTCCTAGGTTTTGATGAAGTAAATTTGAGGGGTCAAAAGAGCCATGATTATCATGTTTTGCTGTAATGAATACTCCCCGTAGTCATTTGTGGGGTCCTCGATAAACGAATTTATGACATTATATGTGATGTATCTTGTTTCTTCAGGGAATTAACTGCCAAAGAACTCTGTGTGAATTTACTGGAGTTCTTGGAAAAAACAATAATCCTAACTCTTTGTAAGTTAGAGATGATATTTTCTCGTACTTTTTCTAATATCATGATCCATTTAGCCGTACATCTTCCAAAGGAAATACATGTGTGGCCCTATCTAGTATCATTGGATGTATCTTGTTAAAAGATACATGAGCTAGGGAGATTTGCGGGACAAGGCAAGACTGGAGGGTTTTATTATTGAGTCATATGTTGTGAGAGAAAGCATTCAATTTTGCTCACTATATTTCGAGAATATGGACTCAAGAATAAATAGGCCCCATTGACAGTGGGACAAACTGCTAGAGGAAGCTTTATCCTCATCGTTTCGAGTATTCTTATAGCCTGTACATCTAATAGGTGCATGCACTATATTAAGCTCGGACGTAGAACTCAACAGAATGCATTAGATAATGTTGAATAATTACGAGGAAGTGCAACCATTTATAAGGTATGTGATATAATTTGCATTAATTTATGACTTGATAACATGATAATTTCACCATTTCCTAAGGTGAAATTTTAATGAAATTACTTATAGGGAGTTTGAGCAAGAACTAATTGTGTGTGGAGCACGAAATATGGGAGGAATAGTATGTAAATATTTTGTCGAATGGTTTAGAATTTGGGTTACGACTCACCCAAAACTTCTGAAATAGAAATTCATCAATATCTTTAAAGGTTAATTTCATCATTCTCATCCTTTGTAGATTATGGAACCTAGGTCTGTCCATGGGCAGCAGGTGTTAGAAGATCTAGAAGCCTTGGGTGGGGCTTAGATAGTCATCGATATAGCTACAATGCTTATATCGTGAACAGGGTCTGATACGACATAGAAGCAAAGGAGGTGGGATTAAGATCATAGAATAGCAATGTATACGTTATTGGTACAGATGGTGGACAAAAAATAACCTTTTTATGGCATTCTCACTGAAAGTTATCCACTAAATTATGTAGGGTCCAAGCGAGTTTTTTTTTTTTTTTTTTTTTTTTTTTTATATTCGGGTGCAGGCGGTTTGATACAAACCAGGATAAACTGGAAAGTATAAAGACCTCATCTCGATCAATACCACAAGGACATGGTATGATAATGACCCATACATTCTTGCGGACCAAGAATAATAGATATTTTACCTAAAGGACCCAAGCAAGCAATCTGACGATTGGAGAATTGTACAAAAAGTTGTACATCGTCATATATTTACTCGTGCTCTCTCGTAATCGGAGTCTATAAAAGATGGTGAATTGGATGAGCCATCTCCAACTGAGGAGCCAATGCAACAGATGGTTGAAAGGCCATGGACGATTCCAATCGATCGCATATTTTTTGATCTGGGGAACCTTGCATGCCCACCTAATCTATGTAAGTGTTATAGTAGCGTAGGGAATGATAATTCGGATGAAGAAACTGTATGCCTGTTTTCATTTGTTTTATTTATCACATATGTTTATTCATAAGGAACTCAAAGTAATGAATCACTAGCAATGGTTATTTTTATAATTTCAAGATAAGTGGCTTGAATTTCTACGATCAGCTTATGAAGGACTTTAGGGCACACCTTGAGAAGTATACTGATGGGGTTTTCACCTTGAATGGTTAATATTTTCTCTTCCACATCCATATTAAAGTCATGAACTAATATTCTTATTTAATTATATAAGAGGATTGACTACACCTAATTACGCTTTATTAATTTGAAATTCTATGTATAAGCGCAAGAATAACCGGCCAGTAGAAACCGGGTGCATATTAGTAATAATCAATGGTGAGACCATGTCAATCTACAGGGAGCAAATGACTAAGTACTAGATATTCGAAACTTTCCCTAAGCTAAACTATCATAAATCAGATTTTAGACTAATCTATCAAATTATATTAACTAAGAACTAACTAATGAGCAAATTGAACACCTTAAACTGTATGCTCTAGCAACACAAATGAGGGTTTAGGGTTTAGAAAATGCAAAAAAAAAAAAATAATAATAATAATAAAATAAAATAAATAAAGAATAATGCACATATGTTTTCATTTGAATTGGATCGATGCCTTAAGTTGATATTAAAACTGATTACTTGGGATTTAGCCAAACTCATAGGAACTTGCCCACCTTTTAAAGTTGCAAAATTCCAACTATAGCATAAATAATCCCACTAAGGCAATTTATCTATAATTATCAGTTAAATAGCAATTCGCTCACATCGAAAATACTATTCTAGTTAAAATTACAAATCAAGCACCACCAAGTACCCAAAATTGTAATCTTAACCACATAAAGCATGTGAATTCATGAATTTCATAAAAAAATCTGCACATCCTTATAACAAATCTTTTTCAAAAATTCAAGATATACTTGTGTAGATTATCGAATCCCTCCTTGGTATCTCTAATCCTATTTATCTAATTCAAGTTGGCCAATCACAAATCAAATAAACTGCAAGCACAATAGTTAATTTTCCTAATAATCAAAATCAATATCAAAATAAGTCAATTCATCAATGCATATTCATAATTCAATTAAACATAGCATCTCAACATACAATCAAGCGATTAAAATAAAAAATCAAGGATAGAAAACACCTCAATGTGATTTTTCATTCATCAAAGTCTTCAAATCCATTAACCCAATTGAATCGAGCATTGCTTGAATTGTATTAGAACCTAAATCACCTTTAATGTTGCTAGAACATTAGGGTTTAGTTACCCTAAAATTAAATCATACACACACCTATTGTTCTTGGAGTTTCTCTCTTGCTTAGGGTTTCTTAAAATCTCTCCTTTTTCCCTCATATCCATCGACAAATTCTATGAGCATTGAGCACTACCTCTACGTCGGTGGTTTAGAATTGCAAATGGCCGGCATAGGATCAAAATCATGAAAGCTAATGAATTCTTCTTCAAGGCTGGCCATGTTGAAAACAGGGTTGAAAACTTTAAATCTATTCACAAGGAATGCTAGCTCAACGCTGGTAGCATTGATCTAATTTTTGCCGGTATAGCTTGAGAAATTCGAAACGCTGGTGAATTCATTCTCAATGCTGGCTGTGTTTGTTTTTCCAAATGAAGGCTGGCTTGTGTTTTGCTCAAAGCCACCGATGCTTGTTTCATTGATGGTCGTGTTAGTTTCTTTCATCTCCAAAATTATATCATACTCCTTTAATTTGCTTGTATAAGTCCTTTATGACCTAAAATATTATAATAAACACATATAAATTAGGGGTGTTCACGGTTCGGTTAACCAGTCCGTGGCCCTATTTTTTGATCCTAACCGTAATAATCGGATTTTCAATATCTTGATCCTAAACCGATCCATTATGAACGGTTAACCGCCTTAATGGTTAACCTTTTTTTTTTGTTAATTTTTTCGATTTTCGGTTTTTAACCGTTTGACATAATGGTTATGCAAATTTTGCAATTAACCATACTTTTCAATATGTCCGTAAAAATAATTAGAGTATTTTTTTTGTATAATTATATTAAAAACTATAAATTAAGAATGTAAGACATGTAAAATAGTTGTTAATATATATCGGTGTCATCATAATAGCTTTTTACTCATGTGTTCTTATCAACCTTGATCAATTAAGCTCAATACAAAATCTCAATCAAATACCACCATTCTAATTTTCAAACATATATGCTTTTGTTTATTTTTATCTGAATCATTCACTTTATCATAATTCATATTAATAATACTAAAAAAAAAATAATTATATGGGTATATTATAAATTATATATATATATATATTTATAATTATGGATCGGTTAACCGAATCCATCGGTTTCTAGAATCTAAAAACTGAAACCGAAATCGAAAACCGAAAAAATTAAAAATGATAATCTTAAACCAAAACCGATGGATCGGTTAATCGCTTTTTTGGATTGGTTTCTTGGTTTTGGTTCGGTTATCCTAAACATCCGGTTTTTTTGCACACCCCTAATATAAATACCATTTCCTTGTGATTTCTAAAAAATCCATAATGAATAAGCATGATTTGATCAAAGAAAAGTGAGTAAAATATAAGTTTATCATGGATCATTTACTGCATTATTGATCGCTCAGCAGGTTAAAGAGACTGGCAGCCAGTCGGCTCAAGTTGCTCAAACTGAGCCAGGGTGGGCGAATGAGTTGGTTGTAGGGGAAGAGGTAACATATGACCTTCTAGATGATGTACCTTCTCAAGTGGACCTCGATGACCCACATGCTACAGTAGTGGAGCATCATGAGGCTATTGTGGTGGCTGAGCATGAGGAGGCTAATATCATGATGCCTAATAGGTGTAGGAGTATATACAGAGGGACTCGGGTGGAGGAAGAGTATAGTAGGATAGGCCATAGGTCGATCTTTACCAAGCCAGATGGGCATATGGATATGATATGCTCATGTGCTAGGATGGTTAGGTTGGAGTTTTTACTCCACCATAGAGCATTAACCAAGTTGTTTGTTCCGGGAGCCTGAGGAAGGGTGTGGTCAGAGTTTCCAGAGGCCTATTATCCATAAAGTTATGGTAAGTTTATTTTCAATTAAAAACATATTTGGAATGTGATTTTTGTATCCCTGACCATTCACTAACACATTCAACCTATTTTTGATGTGCAAAACAAGTTCGAACAATCAAAGAATTAGTAGAAAGTGTTCGAATGGTGGGTAATGCCGAACTATTTGGCGAGTAAATCATACAGTCAGCTCTGTTATAGGCTAAAGGTATACATCATATCTAAAGGTTGAGGTAAGGAAGCTGTTAGCAGGCTACAATCAAGTTTCGAACTGTAAAGACCCGACATGCTCAATTCTCAAATTAAGCACCAGTCCCCAACCACGTATAACTCTTATGAATATACGTAAGGTTGTCTTAAAAGAAGGTGTTTATGTTGAATGTTACTATCCGATTTTAGGTTATGAAATCGTTTAATTAGATTCTGGCAACAACTGGATTTACCAATAGAAATAATTTTTATAAAACAATTTCTAAATAAAGACATTTCAAAACTTTCACTCTCTTATATGGAAAATTATTCGATTAAACAAAGCTTTGTAAAAGTTAAATTACAAAACATGGGCTCCACTACTTTAAAGAATGTAACAAGTTTAAATCATAAATCCAGCTCTCACTAGCACAAAACAAAAAGAAATAAAGTAACTAAACTACATCCATACTCCTACTCACTTCATTCATCCGCAAATCCTCTTCGAATCATCACAAGCACCCAAAATCCGACTCAAGCATCATCACATCAATCATCATCATCAACTCCATCAACAACAACATCATCATCAACAAGGAGTACCATCATCATCCTCAATATGTCACCTGGAGAAAAGAACAATAACAACACTAATGAGCCAAAGCTCAGCACACAGTAACACAATCACACACGAAGTAACATGCGAGCTTAACTAAATGCAATGCATCAATCCACAGATTATTATCTTTCCATTAAAATAAACAAATCAACAATGCAGTACTCATATTCCGAAATAAGCCAATGGGAATCTAGGGGTCCTAAGTAACAGCAGCTGCTCAGGGGGTTGATATAAGCAGTCCGAATACCTATATCTCCTATATCTATTCCATAAAAGTAATCTCATCTAAAGTTTGTAGCCGTTACTCAACTTTACTTAACTTAGTCCACAACATGAATCTAGTTCACCCGTTCTCATAAATGTTGAACTAAACCATGGTATTTCCTTTCAAGTTTAAGCAAACGTTGTATAGACACTACACTCTCCATCGATCACCCACTTAATCATAAAAGAATCGCTATTGTATCATAGCATATCATTGCATCATGGTAAAGTCATTACATCATGACTAAGGTTAAAGCGCCTAACTACTGTGTCATTGCATCATGATAAGGTTGCCGCTCCTTGAACCAGATTCAATAACGTAATAGACAACCAACACTCATCAATTATTAAGCCGAGTTTAAGTTCTTAATCCATTTTAGATGCCTATCCTAACATCCAACACGTAGGTTACTGCGTACCTTGAATATGAAATCCAAACATAGCATCGGAAGGAATTTTGGAAGATAATCCAGAAGATAAATCAGATATCCTCTTCTGTTAAGGAAAGAAATTGTATAAGAAACTAAACTAAGCTAAACCAATCATCCACTTTCTTAAACTTTTATTGACCCTATTTGATCATACACTAACTTGGAACCCCACTATGGTTACGAAGATCGCGCCGCCAAAATATGGACAGTTCTCCTTTGTCTGTCAAAGAATTTCTTTTCTTTTTATTTATAGTGTTTTATTATAAAAGTATTAACAAAGAATTCATATACCAAAAACATTCATTTTCCAAGTAAACACACAGTTGAAACAACATATTCCCCATATTATTCAAAGATCATCCTAATTCATTCATCTAAGCTAATTATTAGCTATTAACCCATTTTAGCTTAACCTTAGCCAAATTGTTTAGAATTAGTCATTTAATCATTTACTAAATCAAGTTGATTAAACTTAAATAATCTAACTCATTTTAGCTTAGTGAAGTTTCTTAAGCCAAGTTGGACTTAGATTCATTACTAATTCATTATACATCTAGGATCCATGCCAAATTAATTAACCTTAATCATTTAATTCAAAAACTAAGTCAAAGATGGTTAGACTAACTCAATCTAATTCATTTTAACTCATTCAAGTCTATTTAATCAAGTTGAACTTAAGTTTGTTAGCTAAGTTTATTTAAGTTCAATAGCTAATCATAATAACAAACAATAAACAAGGAAAAACAATTGAAGAAAAACATAACTTAAAACACATGAAATCTTAAACTTAGCGTCAAGGAAATTCAAATAAAAATCATATAAATACATAACTCATCATTTATATACTTACCAAGATCATTTAATTTCACTAAGTCGTCACAATATTTTAAATCAAGCAATGAAAATCATATATGCAACATAACTATTTTTAGTTTAATACTCATGGAAATTCAATTATTTATTGAATCAACAAATATTCTTAAATCATGCTTCATTATATCCTTCAATCATCATTAAACATCAAATATCATTAATATATCTTATTTTAGTCCAAAAAGATCCATTTCCTAAGCAAAACACATTTAACATGCAAAACACAAATCTTTAACTTAGTTTGAAAAACATAATAGCTGGAAAGAAATAAAATTTAAGCATTGATACGTTTTTAATTTATAAAAACTCAAAACATAAAAATTGTAGATCTCTTTTTGAGCTTCTTATAGAAACTTGAATTACCTCAATCGGAGGTCGTATGAAAAAGTTATGACCAAAATAAAATCAAGCTGTGAAGCAGGGGCAATATTGTAAAACGAACGCCGACACTTCTACGTCGGCGGTGTAAATCTCAATGCCGGTAGTGTAGAGGTTCAACGTTAGTAGCATAGAGGTACAACACCGGCAGCGTTGGAGGCAACGTTAAGGAAATGGCATTCTGATCACTTCAACACCGGGCTCAATGTCGACGATGTAGATGCTCCAAAAGGTGGCGTTGAAGACAGAGCAGCTTTGAGAAAACATGTTTTTTAGACTTTATTCTTGGCAAAACTTGTTCAAATCATCTACTAAGCTTTCTATATCAATTCTAACATCAATCAAACACCTATAACAACTTCTAACACTTTAAAATTCATGTAACAACATCAAACGAATCCAAACTTCATCATCAAATCCCAACTTCCACTATTCATCCTCTTCCTGCTTCACAAACCAACCTCCAACATACAATTAACCAACAATTACTCATGTAAACAGCACTTTGAACCCATTTCTAACATTTACATATCAATTATAAGCTTGTAAACAACAATTAAAAGAAATAAAATTCAAGATATAAAAACTTAGCTTTTGAGACACATGCATAAATGAACTTCTTTCCACACTTCTAGCTTGATTCCTATTTCCTATCTTCCTCCTTAGCTTTAATTTCTCTTCTTAATCTTGTCTAAGATTTGAGATTGAGAGGGAGATATCAAAGAAAGAAAGAAAGAAAAGAAAAGAAGGAAGAAAGAAAGAAACATAAAAATGAAAGAAAAGGAGAAGAGGGCAGGTGGATAAATAAAAAGGAAAGGATAATTACAAAACTTAGGATATTTTAGAATTTAGGTATAGATTTAGAACTATCAGATCAATATCTATAGTTCCAGAAGTATTTAGAAGATGATTTCTGAACTAATAGGTTAGAAATTAAGAACTTAAAATAAGAACTTAATTTAGAAATTTATTTTGGATAAAAGATATTTAATTTGAGTTCGGGTTTAAGAACTAATATTTTTAGACAAACAAATGAACTTAAATTTTATTGAGATTTAAGAATTAATGTTTAGGCTATGAATCAAGAGTTTTGTAATCCTCTAAACAATTTAGAAACATGTTTAGGAGATTTGGAATCAAAATCTTAAATTCTATTTAATTAATTACTAGTCTAACTTTGTCAACTTGTCTATTTATATCCTAAAATTAATTTAATTCATTCAAATCTATCCAAACCTAATTTCTAATATATGTGAAGGTTTAGGGTATTTCACGAGCACTGAGCAGATGAGTGAAAGGTGTTCATCCACTTCTTAGAGACTGATCTAGATTACAAAATACGATCTTGGATGTGGTAAAATATATAATCTGAAGATCTATTCCATTTTTTCAATTTTTTTTCCAATTGTGTAGCTTCGATCCATGGTTAATACGAATAATAGGAAGAATAAAAAATTGGTGCATACGAGTGGTACGAAGTCTATGCTTCAACATGCAATTACGAATGTAAGTATTATAACTACATGGTGTGCGAGTTTATGTTCTAAGTTTTTTTGGTAATTTTACTAATCATGTATTATAGGAGCTCACACCAATAGAGAACTACAGACACATCCATTTGAGGAGAGAGAAAGGACAATTGACTGATCATTAGGAGTTGAAGATATCCATGCAATATTATGTAAGTATATTCGATTTTCATATTCAATGGTAATATACCATATCCATCATTTTGTATGATTATATTGACATTGTGTTTACTTTCTTTCATCTAGGCTCACATGGTGCAGAAAAGGAAGGAAGAGGATGATATTGTTGTTGCAATAGGTAAGCAACTTGTGCTAGATCAAAACATTATGGAGAAGGTTTTAGGGCATAGATCCAGCTATCGTCGTGGCTTTGGATAGGTATGCCAATAGATTAACACAATATTGACTACTATGCTCAGCAGCCACATGATTAGTATTTGATGCACTTTGGGGTACGATAGGACCAAGCAAGAGAAAAAATGGACAAGATGCAGCAACAAATTGATATGCTGAAGAACTACGTCCGTCCTCCTTCCATGTCTTCCTTTAGGTAATACCCTTCATACCAGCAAGTTGCACCGCATATGGGTACTCCTAGTAGTGGCTCAGATCCTAGCCAACCTAGCTTTACACCATTCACACCAACAGCTCCTTATCCACATCTTTACCAAGGTCTTTATGGGATGTCGAGCCACCCATCTATGTTCACACATGCACCTCATGATCCATCTCACGAGTCACTTGGCAACTCTAGACAACAAAAAGGCTAACATCCTTCGGGTTTCGTCCCATGGGTCGGGAGAAGGGGAAGGGGCCAGGTTTTGCTCAGTTTGCATTATAGACCTGTATTTGGATCATATGCATTTCTAGGTGCCACTCCATATACACATCGTTCCTCCTCTCATGCCTAGCATGTGAGGCGAAATTTTCCTCACCATCCTCATCATGAGGCAAATTTCGCCTCATATCTCCCACTATATATATCTCCCTCATCTTCTTGCCTTCTTGTGTTTAAAGTCTTTATTTTCTTCCTCTTGGTTTGTTCCGTTTCTCCCCTTCTTCGATTCTCTCATTCTCCAATCTGTTGAGTCTATAATCATTTAACTTTCTATCTTATTCTTTTAAGTAATTATTTGTTTGTACCAATTTTGCAGTTTTGATCATTTGATCAATTTCTTATTATAAGCTTAACAACATCAACATCAAGGTAATATACAGTATGGTTTTTTCTTTTTAGTTTGTATTTTCTTAGTATTTACAGATAAAATTTATTTAATATTTTAGGTATACAATGATTTTAAATGTATGATATCTATAAAAATATAAACATATTTATAGTATCGTAATATTTCTACTGTTTGCAACATTTAAGGTTAAAAAATGATTAATTATGATTATCAGCACAACATTTCTAATAAAATATGAATATTAATAAATTTGTAATATATAAATTAAAAAATATGAAATAATGATTTAAATAATTTTAATTTTGTCGAACTGAAATTCGGTAGTTTAAAAAAAAAATATACAAGAGGCGAAAATCGCATTACTTAGATAACATGAAGCAAATTTCGCCTCATATATGGTTGGGTGCCATGTCACACAATGAGGCAAGATATGAGGCAAAACTCACCTCACTTGATCTACAAAAGGCGACTTTCGCCTTTGATTTTTCTTCAGGCGAATTTAGCCTCAGTTAAATTTAATGTGGTGAATTTCGCCTCCTTTTCTTTAAGACAACTGCATTTTAGATGTGACAATTTGAGGCGAAATTTTCACTACAATAGCTCTATTGAGTTGAAATTTGTACCTACTGAGGCGAAAAATTTTACCTCACAAGCTTATATTTTTACTAGTGCAATGAATGTCACATGTCTTCCATTTGACTTTTGTGAGTTTTGCCAAAACAGTGAACTTTTCATTTATGGTAAATCGTATGTTTTTTGGAAAAAAAAAGATATATCGTATGATTAACATGCGATTTTGCAATATACTTAAATGTGTTTTTGTATAAGTATTTTGGTACTTAAAATTATATGATTTGTATTTAGATAATTTTCTTTTTATAGGAGCGGTGCACATATGTTACAGCCAGATAGTCTCCTAGCTTTTAATGTTAAACATAAAAACTAAATCCATTATCTTTATATATTACAAACTGGATATAATATTTTGTTATTGTTAATAAATAAAGAATCTACCCTTTTTTTTTTTTTTTTTTCTGTATTATGGATGTTAAGAATAAACATATCCGGATAAATAAAATATTATTTGTCTTTTGTTTGTTAGATATGCACTATGGATAGGCGGCGACGGTGGTAGGTGGTAATTTTTGTTTCTAGCTCGAGATACTTTTATAAAGATAGGTACATGGAAAGTCGTGTCTTATGAATATTTATATGTATAGATATTTTTTTATTTACCAATTCATTACAAATATTTTTACGCAAATATCTATGATACAAAAATAATTAATATGAAATGTTACTGAAAAATTGCATGTAAATCATACGATTTTTTATTTTATACAAAATTTATATGTTTGAAATGTTATTCGGGGATGATAGATTTTCCAAAATCTCAAGTGATACATGTGATTTTCAAAATTACTTTCGAAATTCAAATAATAATGTAAAATTTAATTTGTTTTTAGAAGTTACATTTATTACAACGATTTCCGAAATAAAAAAAAATTAAAATGGCAAGGCAAAAATCATGTGATCTGCCATTTTGCATTAATAATATGAATTAATTTTTTATAATTTATATTTTGATTTTTTTTCCCAAGATTGATAGATATGTATTACATCTCTCTCTCTATATATGTGTTTTCTTATTTTTCTGATGAGATATAAATGTCTTGGCTATACATGTAGATAAAAATGGAAAATGTGCAGAGTTAGCTAACTGCTAAGCAAAAATCTTGCGCCCATGAAAATGGTGATAAAAGGAATTAATTAAATATATGTTTTGTTATTTTCATAAAGTTTATATAATTTTTTTATTTTAATAAATATATGTTCTATTTATGTGAGGATTTCTTTGTAGATGTGAAGTTGTGAAAGTTCTACAATATTTGTTTCTTCTTTTAACGGAAAGCATAAAACGACTATAAAAGAAACTGATATATTTCTTTGTATGGATAGATTTTTTTATACATGATGATGGTAATAGAGAAGCAGATATAGGCTCAAGTTAAGTCTAGCCCTTGACTTATTACGAATTGCTAACGAGGGATCAGATCCTTTAGCTTGATCTAGTTGTATGTTGTTCAATGGGTAGGTGGGTTAATTTTGCCGATCCATCAACCGATTAGGTTAGATGGATTGCATTAAAAAGAAAAAAAAAAAAAAGAAAACAGCAGAAAAAGTTAAAAAAGAAAAGAATCATAGGTCAAAGGGTCTTGACCCAGCTAGTGACTACTAAGTTGACTCGATCTAGATGGGTCAATGTCATACCAGGTCGGTTTCTAATTCAATAAAACCCGACTCATGAACCGACGAGTTTAGACCGATCCCAAGCCAAGTTGATCCAGAGTCTTCCACAAGATAAAGAGTGATGAAATTTTTTGTATAAACTAATTAATGGGCAGTGGAAAAGGTGGCGGAGAGAGAAAGGATTTCGGGCCCCAAAAATTTAATATAATTAATAATTTGGACTTAAGCAAATGAAGCACCGTCTTTATATTATAATGAATTATAATATATAACTAGCCGGAGATTAATACACATTGTGTGTACGGAACAAATAAAATAAAATAAATAGGTTGAAGTTCACACACAAGAGGGAGAGAGTAGAGCATAAGATAAATAAAATAACTGTCATATTCTAGATTTATTAATAGACAAATAATAAATACCTAAAAACCGGTTATTTGGAAAGCAAGAGTTTGGAAATTCATACATTTCTGATAATTGTATTTCTCCGATTTGTATTGAATCCTTCTCCTCCATTGGGTTCTCTTCTACCTACATTATTATTCTAGTTAAAATTTTTGCAAATAATCCTCTGAACGCTAATTTTCGTAAAGATATGTATATAAACTTTGCAAATAACGTAAATGACGTTTGTTTTTTTTAATTCAATGAACTTGTATTAAAATCAAAAGTTCAGAGATGTTAACTTAAAGTATAATATAATAACTTCGATGGATTATCTCCCCAGTAAAATCAAAGTTTGGGTGTTACCTGTTAAATTATCAAAATTAAGAAAAATTATTTGCGATATTTAGATATTTGTACTTTCCATAAGAGACTTATTTAACTACTAGGAAGTTTCCCTTTTGTTTGGACGGTTTTAATTTTGTATTCAACCAACATATATAATTAAAGTAGTCGCTATTTGAAAATAACTTGGTAACATAAATGCATATAAACTATATGCAACTTTATGTAGACTTGATGGAGAGGCGATAGGATGATTTGTTGTCGTGGAATTTTTGGTACTCGTTAACAATCTAAAGAAGAAACTTTTATTTATCCAATATTGATTATATATTGTATCAAAAGTAAATATATAGAAATATATAAAGTTTCTTTGTTCTGTTACCTATTATTATTTTCACAATGACAACGACGAATGGCTACAAAGGATTAAGGATAGACCCAGATAATTTGGCATGAAATATCATCATTTTTTTACTTTTGCTGATATATATATATATATATATATGAAAAAAAGATTAAAATTAATAAGTTTTTTCTCTTTTTTCTAAGCAATAAAGTAGTTGTCCAACAAAGTCTAACATTTTGTCGAACAAAACAAAAACATATATGCTTGGAACGGTCTTAGATCGGTGCTTTACTGAAGATGCTTAAAGGAACACCTTGGAGTATAAATAAGCTAAATTATTTATGAGTTATTCAAATTTGACTTGGTATTTGCTAACTTATTAAATAATAGTTGAGTTAAGCATGAGTTCAAGTTAAGATTGAGTTTGAACTACTTAAATTATAGTTTGTTGAGTTGAATTTTTTTTTTCTTTTGTCATTACAGCAGAAAAGAGGACAATGAACTTGACACTCTCGCTTTTAATATCAGAAGAGATGCTATTAGATTACAAGGTCATTGACTGAGTTGAACTTAAACTTCATAATATTTAACTTACTTATTAGTCCTCAGATTAAGTTTAAATTCTAATCGAGTTTAAGTCCAGTTTGAATAAAAATATTATTTCAATTTGATTCAAAAAAAATATTTTCTAAATAATCAAATTTTAAATTGAGTTTGTTTAATGCATATTTAGTATAGCTCAAGCTCAAAATTCAAAACTCAATTGAGTTGGACTCCAGCTTATGTTTTGAAATTTTGAGATCTAACTTAATACTGCGCATTTCATCTAATCGGAACATATACAATTTGTTCACATAGTTACCTCTTGTCATACGTTATGCTAGGGATATATACGCCATATAAAAATGTATCTTTATAAATTCGCTTAAGATGTGTTTCTTTCAAACAAAAGGTCTTTCAACTTCCTTGGATATTTTTATTTTCTATTACGAAAACTTCATAATTGTCAAAATTCTTATAATAAATTTAAGACATTGCGGTTAATAAGTGCAAGATGAAGATGGCAGTTAATGCGTTGTGATGGCAGAACTTAGCTAACGCAGGTCCCATTTTTTCAGTGAAATATCCCTTCTGTAAAATAAATTAAATAAGGAGATATGAAAAAGGATAAAGGCTATTAAAAGATTGAATAGAGAAAAGTCTTTTTTAAAGAAAGGTAACGTTAGCCAATAGAATTGTAGTCTAGTGATATATCTCTTGATCTTTCAAGTAAAAGGTACTAGATTTAAATTCCCCATTGTAATCGCAGAAGGAAAAAAATAACGGTAACGTAGATATAGAAGGAGATGTGATGAATTGGATTTTATATGCATCTTTCTTTACGTTTTATATATAGGTAATATGAAAGAAACAAAAACAAAAATAAAAACATTGGTTCTTCCGTAAATCTAGAAACCTATTCCGAGCCCATTTAATTATGAGTTTATCTTCTCATTTCTATTTAATTGTATAAAAATTGAAAATGAGGATAATCTATATAAAGTTAATCTAAGAAGGTAATCCACGCACGACAGAAATGACTTTGACTTTTTTTCCTCTAATTTGAGTTTTTTTGCAAGTGTAATATTAGTCATAAATGACAATATTTGCCAAACAATGTGTCATTTTTCAATTCAACATTTATTAACTAATGGAGATCACTCAACCTTAAAATTCACCGGAAAGAATTCATCCTAATGCAAATATAGTTAGCATGGAAAGTCCCAAATTTGCTATATTAAGGTTATTACAATCGTCATGTTTCAAATCTAGTAGAGGTTGAATGTTGATAATTTGGAGTGGATCGGAAAGAATCATGGACCTACAAAATAGAATCCTACTAGTGGCACGCATGAGTTTGGGCTTGATAGCAACTCCAGTACCTAAGTCAGCAAGTATATTGATAAATAAATAGATAATGAGTATAAAACTAGTATATGTAATATTACCGTTTCCATTAAGGGAAAAGGGTTACATATAGCTGGTTGATCCTCGATGGTTAAGTGTTGCAGGATCCCAGAAGAGTTGGGTAAGAGGGCAGTTGGCAATGATTATAATGAACATGGGGCGAACCCATTAATCTGCTTTTGTATATGTCAAGTCCAACTGAAGAGGGTATACTGAGAAATGTTGAGTACAGTGCCAACCAAATATTGATCGATGCCTTGGTGGGGCCTCAAGTTGTTGGCATGGATAAGGCCATGGACCGAGTTGTCTACCCAGTCAACTCTTGGATTAGACTTAACTTGGGAAGCCTATGTTCTAGATTGGATCATCAACAATAATGATTAAAATTTACTTGGAAGATGGTAATATAAAAGAGTCACTTTAAAGCGCTTTGTGATAAGGTAAATTATAAGAGAAGATATTAACGTTTATAGGTAAATTCATTTAAGGTTTCAACATTTCAAATGATTGAAAAAAAAAGAATTAATGTTTTATAAAATGAATAAAATAATAGTATCAATAATTAAAAAATATTGGTGTGATTAGTTTTAGGGAAAAATGTCGAATTCAATACTTAAACTTTGGCGAAAAATTCAACTAGCTATCTAACTTAGAAAAGTTTAATTTAATACTTAATTGAACTTTCTGTGGCTATAACCATTACCCACTTATTATGTCAAGTCTTTTTGCTTATGTGGATCCATAAACCAATTAATGGCTACTACATGTCCATGCATTAGTAAAAAATGAAAGACAAGAGGAAGAGGAGGAGGAGTAGTATTAGTGGTAACAGCAGAGAGAGAGAGAGAGAGAGAGAGAGAGAGAGAGAGAGAGAGAGAGAGAGAGAGAGAGAGAGAGAGAGAGAGAGAGAGCGAGATGAAACCTAGAGAAGATGAAAGATATAAAGTATTTCTACACTAACTATGACTATGTATAAAAGATCTTACAAAGATCAAAATTGTGAGCCCAATATTTTAAAAATAATTAAATAAATAAAAATTTGTTACAAAGGTCTTCTTACTATATGTTCACCTCGGATAATATTGCTTAGGGTTAATTTTATGAATTGTACTTGAACATTGATAAAATGTGCAATTAGGTACTTAAACTTTAAAACTGATCAATTTAATACTTAAATTTTGAAATTAATCAATTTAGTACCTAAAAAACTTTTTATACATGCAATAATATCTCCATCAAGTTTTTTTTTTTTTTATTAAATTGATCAATTTTAAGATTTAGGTACTGCAATTAATAAATTTCAAAGTTGAGATATTCAATTACATATTTTACTAAATTTTATATCATTTGTAACATTATCCTAATTACTTGTTGTAGTAATGAAACTACTTTTTATAACCATATATCAATGGTCTTAAGCTTTTGTTGTAGGAAAGGGAACCCATAATAATGTTGTATCGTTAGACCTTGTTGGTTGTTGCGCTTGTAGATTTGCTGACATAAGTTGGATTTGATTTCAGCTTATTATTTACGTGGAGTTCAAATTTTCTCTTTTCTTTTCCCTTTTTTTTAAAGCCAGCATCTAAATGATTCAAGAACAAGGGCATCGAATTCATATTTTGATTAGAACAGCAAACCTCATTTCTTTATTTTTTTTGCAAAACCGTCGAACCTTAATGTACAAAGTAAATTACCAGTTAACCTCCTTATTTTTATAATTAAACGATTATTGGGGTGAGTATAGGTATCTACTTGTACCTGTTCAATCAGTAAGATTTAGATGAATATTGAGATAGGGTAAATTTCTATATTTTGAATTTGCTCTCACAGGATTAAGTACAAGTTTGAAATTTTTTTCTGTTGAGTAGTTACCCCAGAACATGTACTCTAACGTCAATATGATATATAGTCCTGAATACATGGAAAAAAAAAAAAAACTAAATCCATAAAAGAATTGCATATTTTAAAAGCTATATCCTATTTACATTAAAATAAACTCACAAATTTTAATATTACTTTTGATAAGCTAAAGCATCTTTTATATTATCGTTTTCTTCAATTTTATTTTTTCTTTTTGATTTTGCAAACCTTAATATAATCTATTGTAATTTTTCAACTGCAACAACATATCATTGTTTTATAAAATGATTATTTTATAATTGATACACCATAATTTATTTTCATGTAGTTTTATGTGCCTGATATTCTAAATTACATAAAAGCATTAATTATTCTTAAAAGCTAATAAATACAAAAACATCCCAAAATATTTAAAAAATTGGAATTTCCTATAAGTTTCATTTTTTTATTTGACCTAAGGTAAATAGATTCCACAAGTCCTTACTAATATGATTGTTAAAATTGTGATTTTACTATTCATTTGTATATGTAGAAGTAGTAAAATCGTGTAGAATCGTGCTAAACCGTTAAAATCATAAACATATAGAATCATATATCTAAATTCATAATTCTACTTAAAGTCTACACTTAATAATTTTTTTATCTATTTTAATTAAAAATATATAAAAACTCATAAATTCGTAAAATCGTATATTTGACTCATGATTTTGATAACTATAGGTTTCAACTTTACATATATATTGCTTTTTAAAGGTTACAAAAAAAGTTCTGCATAATGAAAGAACTTGTGATATTTTAAAGGAAAAATGCCCAATTTGGTACTTGTACTTTGACGAAAAGATCAATTCGGTACCTAAACTTTAAAAACTCCAATTTTATACCTAGTGAACTTTTTGTGCCCCTAATACTACTCTACTCAATCGTTGCTTGATGCATGTCCATTACTTATAGAGATAATGAAAGAGTGGGGTAATATTTAGAGAGTACGAAAATTTTCATTGGGTATAAAATTGGGACTTTTTAAAGTTTAGATACCTAATTTACCTTTTCGTCAAAGTTCAGGTACCAAATTGGGTATTGCCCTTATTTTAAAATTAATTTTCAAATTTTTATATAAGTGGTTTGCTAAAGTAGTTAAAATATGAAAACAAGAAAGTCTTTTATGCTACATGAAATCATATATGTTATAATCAAATAAGCTTAAAATTTAGAAAAAATTAAAAAAATTTTACAGATTCCATGATAGTCTATTATAAAATCTTATACTCTATGCCTTATAAGGTATAGTACAAGTAGGACTTTGTACCTAAGAACCTATCTTTTATTTGCTCAGTCCAATTGTTTATATTGCCAAATCATTTAAGTCATGCTTTCAAACCCTTTGTGGCCATTTTATTTTCGACAGAACATCAAAATAATTTCTAAAACTATAAAAAGGTTAATAAAATTAGAAAGAAAAGAGAAAACTTTTTCATTATAGTCTTTAAATATTTATTTTTTCTATTTTAATGAAATTAAATATGATTATATAAAAATCTAGAAGTACAATTTTCAAAAGTTTGAATTTGAAATTTGACCTTTAAAAGTTTGTTTATAGAAATAGTAGAGTTAAACTTTTTTTGAGTAAACTTAAAGAAATATCTTGTCTTATTTAATTATACAACATATTTTCTTACTATTACATGTTTAAAAAGGGATATCGCTATACGTATCAAAGAAAAGTTACTAAATCATCTTTTTACATGTTTCTAATTACATGAGGGGTATACATACATATATATATTTATATATAAATATATCGCATATTATTTCGTCAACTTACAATATTGTTGCAAGATTCATATACTTGCGATTTGTGCATGTAGGACGAATCGCTTGTGATCAAGGCAATGGAATTCTAAATTGGATTCTTATTGAATGAATTAATTCGTCCATACGATTTCCGCGTGGCCTAGTACAACGATGAAACATTATTAAAAAATATGAAGAAGTCTTTCGATTAGATTGGAGTTGTACCATGCAAGGCATCGCAGCCGTCTTTTTACGTTCTGTACGTGTGCTGTCAAATTCCAGCTCCCCCAAGAGAACAAGGTCGGTGTCAGATTTTAGAATCTCAACCGTCCTTTTTGCTCTCTCTCTCAACAAGAGAAAATATTAACTAAACATGCCCCTTGCAACTTGGTTAAATGTACACTGATATTTCCAAATATATGTTTCCTCGATCATGCATGGATAGATCCTAAATATCTGCTTGCTTAGTTTAAAATTTTTTGTATAGTTGTTAAAATCAAGGGTTAGATACATGGTTTTCATAATTTATAATTTTATATATTTTTTTTTAAAATAGATACAAAAGTGTCTAAATATTATTAAATACTAATATTGCGATTTTGACAGCCATATTATCGGTATACAAGGTTACATTTTGAAAGTTTAGAATTTTATTTGTACTTAAAACAAACAATTTTCTAATTGTATTTATAAGTATCTCTAAACATGGGTAAGAAATATATATATATATATATATATGTATATATATCTTAATAGAACACACATGTGATGTAGATACATAACTTATGTTTGGGATAACCTCGTTGTAAAAGTCGGTTAATAATGATATTTGACAAAATTAGAATCTTCAAAAACCGCCATCCATGATTTGTCGGCGTGTGACATTAGTTTAATACTGCAAGAATTGTGCCCTAGTTGTATATGAATGATGCTGTCCCAACGGGAACAAAAGAGAACAAATAATAACATAATGTTTGACTTCCCAAGTCAATAGATCATTTATTTAGAGACATGGTGTGAAGAGTGGGATTAGTGTCCATGTTAATTGGACCTTTGAGAGAGATGTATAGCAGTGGACCTCTGATTAATTTCTTTGATCTCAATAATTTCGTTCTGGGATGATACAAATAACAAAAGGTTGTCCATATGCTTTCCATAAAAAAGTAATTAGCTAGTGAATATGAGCAAGCTATGTAAGGTTTTGCAAATATACACATTAAAAGACTTTTTTAATGGCAAACCGGATCTTAGACTTCTGCCAACCATGCCCTTGGTGTGTGTCCGGCTTCAACCCGATTTAAAACTAGATCTGGATGCAATGGGTTCGGTTGTAAACTTGTGGAACCGGACTAGCTAGAATCTAGCCAATTCCATATTAGATCCATGGACTGGCATTTTCTTTTTTTCTTGGATGAGTTTTATATTTGGTATTTGAATATTGTTTAATTTATAATTATTTATATGAAGTTTGGAAATGACAATTTACTACATATAAACTTTTTAAAAATAGTTCGTAATATCTTAATTAGATAGTTAATTACAAAACAAGCAAAATTTAGATAATTAATCAGAAAAAGGGTAATATTCAGGTTATTAATTATAAAAATGAAAAAAAAAAAAGAAAAATTAGGTACTAAATTGATACTTTTAAAGTTTAAGTAAGTTATTATAAAAATGTGTAGAGTTAAGGTACGACATATGATATATATATTTATCCTTCTTTTTACGAAAAATTAAATTTAAATTTTGCATAAAATTAAGGGAAAAAAAACTTTAAATAAATTGAACTTGACAATTAAAAGAAAATTTGTACTAAAAAAACTTTGTACCCTTTAACATAGTTGAAATAGCTATGAACTTCTTAATTTATATTCTAATGTGTTATGAAGTGAGTATATATATATATATATATATGTATATGTGTGCATGATGATAAAATTAGTATATGTGTTAGATATTGTTATTTTGTATGTGGTAGTATAATGAAATTAATATTATTGTATTATATGTAATGTGTGAATAGTGTAATGAATAAGTGTGTCTTTTGTAAATTAATATGTATGTGTTATGTTTAGAATTTAATAAAATTACTTGTGGATTGTTTGAGAATAATGACAGAATTTTTACAAAATTAAAATCTACTTTTTAGGCTTAAATCAAACTCAAATGCATGTCAAATTAAACCAAATTAACCTTTGGTTAAATATACCCATAAAGTCAAACTTTGGATTAGTATTGACTTTATTTTGGACAAAATTTGGACCCTTTTGGCAGCCCTAATCCTCCCATACGAATTTTCTTTTCTTTTCTTTCTTTTCTTTTCTTTCTTCCTTCTTCCATCCCAAAACCCTAACCCTAACCCCCCCTCAGGCAAATTAATTACAAGCTTTTGGATTTAAACATAATTCTAAGCCAAGACTTAATCATGTAAGTTAAATGCAAGCTTAATCTTTTTATTTTATATTCTATCTTGTATTTGTTTGTAAAGCTTAGATAAAAATGAAGTTCGTATACTAATTGGTGTTAGATGATTTTGTGCATTGATGGTAGGATTACATGGCTAAAGGAGTTGTAGTGTATATCTTATATGAATGTTGACATGTGAGGATGAATGTATTGGGAAGATTGAAGGTTGAGTAGTTGAAGTGTGGAATTAAAGTGTGATTGGTGTTTTTGATTATTAGAAATAGAATGTATGTTGATTGGATAGTGTATAAAACATATAACAAGCTTTGGAAAGTTTAAACTAAGTTTGGAGAATTTTAAGTGAATAAATTTTGTAATAAAACAGGGGAAACAAAACATTTTCGTATAGGCTTAATTTTGAGCGTACGCCGGCATCTGACACTTCAACTCTACCGGCGTAGAGGCGGTGTTAGAAGTGAACAGAATCAATTTTTTTAAAGCCGCTTAAACGCTGTCGGCTTTCACTGGAAAAGTCTGCCAGTGTTTATTTTTCAAAATGTACGCTGGTTATTAGGGTTCCAACGCCGCCGGCTTAGGGGCGGTGTGGAATGAGAATAGAATCATAATTTTTAACGCCGGGTTTAAGGCCACCGGCGTAGGATCCAAAGATGTCGGCGTACATGGATACGCTGCCGGTGCTGGGGATATTCACGGGCGTGGACCAACCCCGTATACCTCTCGGAAATTTTTGGAAATTTGAAATTGTATTCTACACCGACTCTAAGCCACCGGTGTAGAATGAAGGCTGCCGGCGTATCCTTGAACGCTGCCAGTGTTGGCAAGAGTTGAACTTTGGTGTATTGTGCACCGGTTCAAAGCTGTCGGCTTTCTTGCACTTTTCATTTTAAAAAACTTTCTTTAAAATTTTCCAAAACTTGGTATATGATCAATTAAATATTTGTTAAATATTCTATGATATAATAGGATGTTTAAATGCTTTATTACGACATTGTATTATTTTATTTGAATTTCTTTGATTAGTTATATTTTCAACTAGTTAATTACTGCTTAAACTAAGTGGGAAATTTAATATTATTTTAAACAGTGATAGATCCTCGCTCGACCAACCCCATTAGTTCCCGAGCTATCTCAGGTACGCAGTAACTTGCTTATTTCTTTGCTAGGGTAGGCATCAAACCAAATTACTTTAAATTAAGAGAATCTTATTAATTGATGAGTGTTGATTGTCCTTGTTTGCCGTTGAATCTGGTTCGGAGAGCGGCACCTTGCTCAGATTGGGGGTAGGGTACTTTCTCGTTATTGGATAAAGTTATTTAGGAGATATGAGTATCCGAGCTACTCATATCAACTCCTGAGCGTCGTGATGCATTACTTAGGATCCCCTAGTATTATGAGTTACGCCGGAAGGTGGGGCTGCCTAGTCTGTATGAACAGTAGGGACCACTCAGGGAGGCGGACGTAACTAGATCCTTGTTGTCTGGAGTTTTAATACTCCCGTGTTGTTTTACTAACTAAAGATTGAACAATAAACAATTGATTGTTGCATAATGCATTTAGTCTACGAATGTGTGACTCACTTTGCATTTGTATTTGTTACTTGTGTACTGGGCCTTTGGCTCATATTTTATCCATTTCAAGTGATGACTCCGATGAGTTCTATGCGAGTATGCGGTACGAAACCGACTTTGAAGATTTTCTTGATGATTTGGAGGATTAGAGTTAACCATGGAATCAATGGATCCCTATAATTGTAATAGACTAGATGTGACTTCTTTTGTTGGTGATGTAACTAAAGTTTTAGTTTAGGTTGTGTTTTGAAGATTTTGTTAAGGCTTGTAAGAAGCCTTTGGATGTAATATATGTAAAGACCCGACCCACCAATCCTTAAGATTTAGCAAGTCAAGTCCCTAACAACATATAATATTTTTATATTATATGTAAGGTTGTCTAAGTCTAACAATTTATGTGAATTGTTTGTTTAACCACTATAACTAGATATAAAGACTTTTTATACAAAAGGATTACTCACTTGAGTAATCTATTCATATAGAACTTTTAAGGAAATAATTTACAATTTTGTGTCAAGCACATGACACAACAAAACTTACCTAATTTTTATAAAACAAGAAAAATGGACTTTAAGTCTTTATATACAAACAAGGCTTAACTAACAAGCCTCTATTCAAAATACAAAAACATATTTGAACCAAACAACTTGTTCAAAAAACTTTCTTCCTTGCCATCTTGCACTCGATTCCTACTCGCCCCACTCATCCATAAACTTCTCCCAATTCGACCCATAGCCCATATCATCATAACAGTCATCATCACCTGAAAAATAGCAACAGTGAGCTAAAGGCCTAGTACACAGCAACAACACTCAAAAGCGTAGTGACAATCATACCTAGACTAATGCAATGCAACACTAATGTTTCATTTATCTTTCTTTAGTATTCATTGATCAAATCATCATTGAGTATTCAACTCCGGGAAGCCATGGGATTCTGGGGATCTGAGTAACGCTCACGACACTCAGTGGGTTGATATAGATAACCCGAATATCTATATCTCCTAGATAACGTTACATTGAAAAGAATAATTTCATATAGGATATATAGCCGTTACTCAACTTTACTTAACTCAATCCATTATATAAATTAATTCACATGCTCCTAAAACATTGAATTAAATTATACTACTTCTTTTCAAGAATAAGTAAATGTTGCTCAGTTACTATCTTTCCTATCGATTATCCACCGAGCCTAGTCATTGCATCATGACTATTGGCCTAAGCGCCTACACTAACATATCATTGCATCATGAAAAGTTACCGCTCATTGGATTGGGTTCAATGGTGAAAACACAAGAAATTCAAGTAATATTTAAGTCATTTAGAACTTATATCAAATTTAAGTATGCCTATCCTAACAAACATGCAAGCAAGTCACTGCGTACCTAAGATAACTTGGGAATTAACGGGGTTAGCTGGACGAGAATCTATCACTGTTTAAAACAATATTAAATTTCACACTTAGCTTAAGCACTAATTAACTAGTTGAAAATACAATTAATCAAAGGAATTCAAATAAATTAATACAAAGTCATACTAAAGCATTTAAACATCCTATTATATCATATAACACTTAACAAATACTTAATTGATCATATATCAAACTTTGGGAAAAATTTGAGAAAGTTTTTAAAATTCAAAAGCGTAGGGGATACGCCGGCATTCAAAGCTGGTGGCTTTGAACCGGTGTTCAACACTCTGAAAATCAACACTGCCAACGCTGGCAGCGTTCAAGGGTAAGCCGGCTGCCTTCATTCTACACCGACGGCTTGAGCTAGTGTAGAACGCAAAATTCAAATTTCCAAAAGTTTACCGAGAGGTACATATCGGCAGCGTATCCATGTACGCTGGCAGCTTCTCATTCTATGCCGACAGCTTTGGAATCCCTGTAGCCAGCGTACAATGTGAAAAAAATGAACGCCAGTTGACTTTTCCAGTGAAAGCCGATGGCGTTCGAACGGCTTTAACAAATTTAACTCTGTTCGCTTCCAACACCGCCTATAAGCCGGCGACGTAGAAGCCCCAGATGCCAGCGTACGACCAAAATTTAGCCTATACGAAAAATGTTTTTGATTTCCCCTGTTTTATCACAACTTTGTTCACTTTCAAAAATTCCCCAAACTTAATCCAAACTTTCCAAAGCTTGTTATATGTTCATTACATTATTCAAACAACATAAACTCCAACTCAAAACATCAAACTCTCCACCACCAATCATCATACACAAATCATACTTCAAACCCCAATCGCTACTCCCAACATTTAGTCATCAACCATTTGCATTGCTCAACACTTCTAATCTCTTATACTACATATACAACTAACTCCTATAACAACAAAACACTTCTCATACAACCAACAAAGCATATAAGTCATCAAACACAAATTTAAGCTTAAAATGTATTGCTAAGAAACAATAAACTTGCATATTTTGAAGACATGAAAAGCATGCTTACCAATAGAACTTTAGGCCTTGGTTTTGTGATCCTCTAGCATACTTTTGATGGTGGAAATTGTAGAAGATGAAAGGCTTATCTATATAGATCCATGGGAAAGCTTTGGAGAAGAAGAAAATTGTGTTTTGAAGCTTTTGGAGGCATGTTTAGGAGGTCTGAAAATTGTGCATGAATTTTGCACTATTTGAGTTGATATTATCTCAAGTTTTGACTTTTGAGGCATAAGAGGTCAAGGGACTTAATAACTTATCATTTGCTAATTAATAAACTTGTCTTTGGTTAATTAATCTTGTGTTTTAGCTCCCTTTAAGGTAAAAAGAATTATGCTATGATGAGGCTTATGTACATGGATCTATTTACTTATTTTAACACATTCCAAATATAATTCTTACATGTTAATGAAATTTAAATTTTATGAACTAAATATTTAATAAATTCTAAAGTATTTGAATATTTTAACACAATAATAAAACACATAGTTCATCATGAACACAAATCATATTCAATACGTATCAAAAGCATGTATAAATTCAATAACACACATATAAAATATAAGTTGGAAATTTCATGGTTATTTCAATATATATACATATGTATATGTACTTAGCTATATAGGACTTAAGTTGCTTTCTTTGCAAAATATGTTGGTAATAAAGTAGTATATCTTGTTTAAAGTTTAGAAAAAATTATGGTTTCTATTATTTTATCTATGTGGAATTAGATAAACAATTCCTCAAACAATTCTTTTAGACAACCTTACATATAATCTTATAGGTTATATATGGTTGGGGAACTGTTATCACCTGTTTTAATAATAGGGGTGATAACGGGTCCTTACAATAGTAACTTCATGTTTGTACAACTAATTAACTACATGCAACTTGATAGTATTAGTAACATGGGATAAAAATATAATGATTATAAAGAAGATTGAAGTCAGTGCTTGATGAGATCCGAATACTCTTAAGTTTGCTACTTGTTTTGCTTCATTTTTCAATAATATTCTTGGGAATATTTTCTATTAACATTTTTATCTTTTGAATGCTCACTACTTGATAGTTGGGAAACACTTGTAGTGTCCATTAATAAATAATAATTCTACTCTACAATAAAAGCTCGCCATTACAGTGATGAAAGATAGCATAGTGAAAAGAATTGGGTGCAAATTCTGACACTCAGACACTAGATACTAATAAATAGGAAAGACGTCGGACAACTGGGATTAGAGTCTCATTCAATAATTTTGATAGAATCGACAAATTGAAGGAAAGATTTAAATACTAGAGGAGAAATATTAAATGTTATCATTGAAACAAGTTAGGAAATTTGAAGTGGGAATACAAAATATGGAAAAAAAAAAGCAGGTTACAAGCAATGTGATGGAAAAGGTAAAGACATAACTACTACAACATGATGAAATTGTTGTTGCTTGGCAAGTCTTTCATGTCATGATAATGACTAGGTTATTGCATCTGGGGATGTGAAAAAAAAAAAAATGACCATAAACTGAATTGAACCAAACCAACATAGACCACATTGAATTTTTTGTTTTTTTTTTTTTAACTAGTTCTTTTCATGGTTTATATCAACAAAGAGAAAAAGATTCATGGTTCAATTCGGGACCCCAAATTAAATCATATGCTTCAAATCTACTTGAACCATTTTTTTCTTTTAATTATTTTATAGAAAAATTTAATTACTTAATTTTTTTGTTTAGATATGTATCCTTCATGAGAATAAAATTAGATCAATCATATAATATTCAATTGTTATGAAGTATCTACGAATAAGATAATCCTTAGTTTTTAGCCTCTAACGTTATAAACATTCTTTTTTTTTCTTACTAATTAGTTCATTTTTTGCCTAGTTACTAGTTTATATAATTGATAACATGTTGATTAGAAGCACAATGAATTGAAATTTACATTTCATATTGGGATAGTGTATTTAAATTTTGTTGAGTCTAGTATATCATTGTAATCTATACTAATTCAAGAGAATGATAGTAGTGCACGATAATAGTTTTATGATGCATGAACTCTATCCCTACTTTAGGTTTTACATATTTATTTGGATAAATAACTAATTTCAAATATTATTTTTGTACTTACATTAATGATAATAAATATGTAAATAAAACTTGTTAATAGAATATGTTTCTACTTTAGGAATTAAAAATGGTTCAAATCGTGAATTGAATCTTACTAAACCATTTTTTTTCAATTCAAAAAAATTAAAAACCAAACTCTGTGTTTATGACTTTTTTTTTTTTTTTTTGTGCCATTAGTTGGGGGGGGGGGGGGGGGGGGGGGGGGGGAGGGATGGATTCAAACCTGGGTTTTTCACTTAAAAAACCAGATAGATACCACTAGGCTTATCTTTAAGTATGTCAGATAGGTTCCAAATGTTTGCTTAAACTTTAATATGTAGGAAAACTAAATGATGTAGAATATAGTAGCCACTTTGATGAAGGTAAGTGGAAGGATGCCAATGGTTCTTTTACAATAGTTAAAGGGAAAAAAAAAAAAATATATATATATATATATATCTAATACCCTTTAACTGATGTCTGCAAAACTCAGTAAATGAGAGGTGAGCAGGGTTGATGACTTTTCAATAAAGATATGACAAAAAAGATTTAGTCACATGAGCGAGAATGACTTCAACTTCTTACTAAAAAGCAACTTTTGGCTAATGTGAAAGTATGCCTCTAAAGACATGTTTTGAGTATCTTTCTAACAAACAATATATGGTAGCATTTCATAAATTTCCACTTGATAGGGAATCTTGTGTACTTTTTTAGTCTATACAGTCAATTGTTGGTGATCTTTATTTTGTAACTTGTATTGATGATCACTCTAGAAAGTTGTTGACACTGGCTATAAAATCTAAAAGTTAAGTTTTGAATGTGTTTAAGCAATTTCATACTAGAGTTTAAAAAGATAGAGGAAGATAATTGATAATTGTCCAAGCAGATTATGGTGGTGAATATTAAGGCCTTTTTGAGGAATATTGTAGAGTCCATCAAACCAAACTTGAGAATACAGTTCTAAAGACTTGATAGTAAGACGACCTTGCATAATAAATGAATTGCGCTATTACAACGAGAGCAAAGTCATGCTAAGTAATGTAAATCATTCTAAAAGCAATAAGGGCAAATGTCCACTTGATCAACTTATCTCCCCCTTATGCTTTAGATGGAGATGTTTTAAAAAAATTAGAGATATATAAAAGTATTTTTTATGATCACTTACAAGTGTTTGGTTGCAATGCATTTATGCATGTTTAGAATGATGAGTCAATGTTTTAAGTAGTTAAAATGAGAAATCAATAAGTAACTCAAACAAGATATTTATTGAAAAAAATTGATTAAAAGTTATTCAAATGTTAATGTATTTCATGAACTTTGTAGAAGGTTATACTTCATTTAACCCATTTTACGAAACATTCATTCATTTTTTTAATCATTAAAAAGGTTATACCTTAAGTACATTTATCCTCACATATCGATACTTTTTAGTGTAATTTACGTAAAGTATTATCATAAGTAGAGATGTGGCTTTTATAGAAGATCGGAGCATTAAAGATAAAGAGGTTAGAGAAGTTCAATTCCCTAAGCAAGATCCCAACCGATATATATTCAGTGCCCTTACCAAAAGCTTTTAGTAGTGATAGGGGAAACATACGAGATTCAATTGAACATGATGAAACACCACAGAGCCTTATCAATGGATTGAATGAAGGGGATCTACAAGAAAGCAAAGACCAATCACCAAATACAATTTAGATGAGTATGTGGTGTTGACAAATGGGGGAGAGCCAAAGTGTTATTAAGAAGCTATATCACATGAAATGAAAAAAGAATAGGTAAGAGCCATGCAAGAAGCGATGAAGTCCTTACATGAGAATCACATTTATGATTTGGTGGAACTATCAAAAGGCAAAAGATTTTTGGAAAAAAGAATATGGAAGTATAAATTGAATACTAAAGAGAATAACTCACAACTAAGGTAAAAGACAAGATTGGTTATGAAGGAGTTCAATTTGAAGAAAGGTATTCATTTTGATGAATTTTCTCACAAGTGGTGAAGATATCTTCCATTTGAATTATTCTCTATATTGTTATCATTTTAAACTTGGAGATTGAGCAGTTGGATATGAAGACAATAATCCTTCATAGTGACTTGTAGGAAGAAACCGATATTAGGCAAGTTTACTAATGTTGATATAGTAGGAGATCTTGACTCCATGAAGTTTACATCGAGTTATTTGATTATAGAGTGTAGTATCTTGGCAATTCAAATTATAGAATTATTTTGTGTTATCTATTACTTAACAGAATATATGGTTATGACCAAAACCTATAAGGAAGTCTTATAGATAAAGAAAATTTCAGAATGGCTAGGTCAATAGTAGGAAAATTTTAATTTATATTATGATAACTAGAATACTATATATCTCAATAAGAACAATTTTTCATTTCAAATCTAAACACATTGATGTCGGATATCATTAGATTCATGATGTATTAGAGGTAAAGCTTTTGAAGCTAGTGAAGATCCACACTAATGACAATAATTCATAAATGATGACTAAAATTCTAATTATAGATAAAATCAATGCTTATTGACAAATAACTGATGTGATAGAATCAATCATATGAGTTGGTGTAAGACGGTGTTGAGCTTATGGGTTTAACTCATATGAGCCATTATGTATAAAAATAGAAACCACAGTATTACATATATGTTAAAAAAAATGACGAGGTATGTGTGAAATTGTGGATGGGCAATCTCCATAAATGCCAAATTCGGGAAAAAAGACAAAACTGAGAAGTGAAGAAAGTCAAAGAGTGCGTTCCTTGTTAGGACAAATCCCATATTACAGTCTTTGTTCTTTCGACTACAAACTCGGGAGATTGTGATTTCACAGAGCGACATTGGGTCCATAACCAAAAAGTTAATTGACTTTCAATTATGATGCAACTTTAATCATTTCATTTGTGGTGTAAAGTATTGTAAGGCAATTGCTTTCCTTTTTCGTTCATCCTTCTTGGTAGTTCAGGTTGAAAATATACTTTTCCATTTTCTCCAATTAATTAGTCCTGTGATTTCATAAATATCTATCACTTTGGTGGTGAGGGTTTGATTGTCTACTAGTTTAGTCAGTGAGAAAAATATTCTAAACCTGCTCTCTGTTGACAACGAAAGATTTTATGCTACGTTCCGTAGTTTTTCTCCTCGATGGAAGCTTTTTTTTTTTTTTTAATGAAAATCCTAGTTTTTTATATTTTATTATTTATTGCTTATTAGTAAAAGGAAATATTTGTTATTCCTAAATATATTAACTAGTTTTTTTTTTTTTTGGCCGAAAATAAATTAACTAGTTTACTTGGGCGGTTCTATAAAGAATTCTAGTTTATAGTTAAC
Organism: Combretum micranthum; assembly: GCA_024138025.1. Lineage (NCBI taxonomy): Eukaryota > Viridiplantae > Streptophyta > Magnoliopsida > Myrtales > Combretaceae > Combretum > Combretum micranthum. The sequence continues at coordinate 308,431 of JAMXBD010000905.1, read as the reverse complement.
AGAAATATTAACAACACAGATATAAAACCCTACATAAATGAATGGGCTTTTATTATGTTGCATGCATTTGTTGAAAGGTGAATTTAATAGGAATGGATTTAATAATAGGTCTTTATATGAGCAAGTTGGGTATAAGATGAATAATAATAAAAAGTATAGCTATATTTACACACACACATATATATGTATAATATGCAGTTATTCGATTTACGACTTGGTTGGCTTTAGTAGAAATTGTAGTTTATAAAACAATACAAATATGAAAGCCCCCACGCATACTTGGTTTTTTTAATATTTTACATTTAATTGCATACGTGGAACCCAATAGGAATAGATTTAATGATAAGTTCTTCATATGAATGAGTTGGGTATAAATTGCTTGCATCCGCAAAGAATAACATAATAACAATTATATATATGAATTTATTTTTTCATTTATCCAATTTACATCACTTATGTAGCTTGGAATTTTGCTTAATTTCACGTTATATTTCTTTGTTACTGTAACTATTAACTAGTATTTGTTTAACTGCAAAAAAACTAAAAATAATAATAACAATGACATTTGTTGGGGATATCTCACTCGGTTGTGGAAGAGGCATGGTGTTGCTTTATAAGTGTGAGGAAAAGCCTCACCTCATAAGCTAGCTTTTGGGGTTGAGAAGGCCCAATAGCACCCAATAGTAGTATCAAAGCCTAGGTTTGCAATATCTCGGTTGAGTCGGACATGGACGGTTAATCTCATGGTCCGATGTGTGATAGGAGGAGATGTTGGGGATATCCTAAATTGGTTGTGGAAGGGGCAGTGTGCTGCTTTATAAGTGTGATGGAAAGCCTCATCTCATGAGCTAGCTTTGGGGTTGAGAAGGCCAATAGCACCCAACAGTGGTATCAGAGCCCAGGTTTGCAACATCTCCGGTTGAGCCGGACATGGACAGTTAATCCTATGGTCCGATGTGTGATATGGGGAGATGTTAGGGATATCCCACATCTGTTATGGAAGGGGCAGGGTGCTGCTTTATAAGTGTGAGGGAAAGCAGCACCTCATCAACTAGCTCTTGGGGTTGAGAAGGCCCAATAGCAAAACAGTGGTATCAGAGCCCAGGTATGCAACATCTCCGGTTGAGCTGGACATGGATAGTTAATCCCATGGTCCGATGTGTGATAAGGGAAGATGTTGGAGATATCCCACATCGGTTGTGGAAGGGACGAGGTGCTGCTTTATAAGTGTGAGGGAAAGCCTCAACTCATGAGTTAGCTTTTGGGGTTGAGAAGGTCCAATAGTACCCAACAATTTTGAACAAAATATGGAAATGCACAAAAATTGAAACAGATAGTCGTGTAATGAAAAACATATCATACGTATGTAAAATAAGAAATGTGAAAACCCAAGTTATATAATTAAAATAAATAAATAAAGGTATATCAGAAAGTACAAAAAGAAACTTTAACTTTTTTTTTTAGTTAATCCCAAAAATAATTAAATTTCCAAGTTAGCGGTGCATATATCCTCCGTTGAAATTGGCAATAGGGCTGAAGAACATCATTATTGACTGACTTTTATTGTTCGTTTTCATTTTTGTTTGCATCTCTTTGGTTTCTAATAGGATGTATATTTAATAAAACAAAGTCCGAGACGGCGCCTCAAAACAATGGGGATGAGCTAATAAAATAATATTTACTAATCCAGAATTAAGCTTTAAAATATCGAGTAAGCCCATAACTCTATGTAATTTTTTGTTTTTTCTCCTTTCCCGGATAAGTAATCTGTGTTATATGTTAATTCAAATAATATAGTACTCAGTTCATCTCTCATAAAATTTTGAAGTAGCTTGGCTTTGTGCAAAAATAAGGGTAAAATCTAAATACATGTCTGATTTATGTGTATTTAGCTTTTTTTTTTTAATAAATTTAGATCTCTAATTCATTAGAGTGTGCTTGGAAACCTTTATTTGACTATTTTTCCTAGATAAAATACAACAAATAATAGTAAAAACGATGATAACTTTCAATATAAGAAAATATTTCAACACTGTAAAATAAAAATGAAAGCCTTAATTTTTATTTTCCTAATTTTATATAATTTAATTTTAATTATATAGTTTTTATTTAATATTTCTAATTATGTTATTTAAGAGCAAAATAGTGAAATAAGATATGAAAGTATATCATCTATGGTAATATATATGAACTTTACACAAAACTTCAATTTTGTATCTAAACTTTGAACATTTTATGGTTATTCTTATTATCTCCTTAACATTGTTTGGCTTTTTTTCTAACATCGAAGGAACGGTCTATTATTAAATTTTTATTACTTCTCCTAACACTCTAATACTGATAGACTATTTCTTTCACGTAAGATAATATGACAAACAATGATAGTGAGTAGTCAAAATAGTTACAAAAAGTTTAATTGAACATTAAATTACTTACTTCAATGTTTAGGAACCAAATTGAATTTTTATACAAAGATTGAGTACCAATTGTAACATTTTCCCTATTATTTATTATTAGAAAGTTTAAACACCTAATACACATAAACAAAATGTGTGTTCAATAAATATATATGTATAGGTAAGTGAATAACCTTTATGTACTCTATATTCTATGATCTCCTACTCAATTTGGTCAATAATTACTCAATACATTTTTTTTAACCCATTTACATGGGTATGGTATGAGTACGATGGCTCCATGTGCTATACCCAATTTGAAAACCTATACTTTGAGGTCTGTGTAGTATAGATTTAAGTGGCCACACCCACCTTGGAAGAATTATTAGATAAAATAACAAATGACTATAATATGTTTCTACATCTAATTTCTACGATTTATCCAAAAGAAAAGGTTATAAACATATAGACAACTCAAAATAAAGATAAATAATACATTAAAAGGGTGATAAATTTAAGTAATTGACCATGCCATTGGTATGAGAGTATATATACATATATAAGAATAAGTGTTAAATTAAAATGTACAAAAATTGTGCTAATTGTGGTGAAAGTGTTTACACATAAATGGCTATAAAGTATTATATACAATGTGCTCTGTTAAGCCGTATTGAAAATTCATATTGAAATTTTGATATTACAAAAATGTAACTAAAAAAGTTAAAAGCTCCATAACTTAGTTATACTTAGTTTCTTCAAGATATTGGCTTCAAATGGTGCCAAGGTATCTTATGAAATAGGTTTGGATTTTAAAATTTGGAAACATATTACTAGAAACTAGGATATGGATGGTATTACATTCCCCACCCATCCTCTGTTCACTTGTTCTATATACATGGATGTATTTTGTAATTTTACACTGTTTTTAATTTGCTCACCAATCATACAACTTTGAGGTGCTTGTCAATTAAATTATCATAGGTATTGACCTAAGGATGTGTGCTTCCTATATTGCTATTACCTTTTCATCAACAAAATAATTCTTTTTCCTTGTCAATCCAAGATTTGTTGAGATTGTTCATGCATCCAAGTAGAAAATGGAAACATCGGCATCGCATATTTTAGTGGGATAACTAGAGTCGTGATTATATAGATGTCTACAATTTGGCGTGGTATTTATATGTTATCATGAGGGTAACCTAAAAGGCCCGTTACTAGTAAAGAGCTTGATAAAAACATATAATTATGGATGTTTCCCACATAGTTTAGTTGCTAATTACGTGGATAAGGTTTAGCATGATGATGATCAAATGAACATTTTCAAAGGGGGATAAAAAATTTACAGGAGCCTATGATCTGGGTATCAGATTCTCAGTGGTGACGATGTTGACGTCTTAATCTTTTTCCTTTTAACAAAACATTCTTATCGCTTATTCTGGGGAGTCAAAAGGTTGATACTAGGGTTGGATTACGTTTTTAGGCTGTTAGGGTTCATGTACCTGACTTAAATATATCTAGTCGTGGATTCATTTGAAATTGATGAAATAGGCCGGCTATGAGTCTACCTTGAGTTTTTAATTAATTTTAGATAGCTCAACAAAAATAAATATTTCATAATATAATGCTGATGAACCTTATCTAATTGACTTAGTAGCTATGGAAAACCATCTTCTTTGCATTATATAGTATATTCAAACAATTTTTTAAAAAATATTCATGTAAAATAATTAGCCATACATCCAGAAAACTAAGTTTTTCTTTTTTTTTTACCATCCAGAAAACTAAGTTTTAAATACAAACTTTCTTTTTTAAAATGTAAATTTTGATTATAAAAATCATTATCGTTGATTTTATTTGTAGAGATATAAATTATTTTGTTAATTTTCAATTACAGAATTTCTTTTTAATAGTCAATTTTGCTATAGTGATAATTGGTATAATGTGGTGGTTATAGAGTAGTTACCCGTATATATAACCAATCTAATCATACCATTATATTTTAATGTTAACTTTTGTTATTGTCTTTGCTTTTGGATAGCGGAGTCCAAGATTAGTCTTATTTTATTAGGATAGAGTTCCTTTTTTTTTTTTTTTATAGAAGAGGAAATTTTCAAATTTGATTCATCCTACTAAAAATCAATATTTTTTACAACTAGGCTATAAGATAATCTGATTACCTATTCATTTAATTGCTTGCATCTGAGTACGAAAATAGTTGTTTCTTGTGGTATCAATGATTCTATGAATCATGGTTGCTTAATCCCAGCAAAGCAAAAGCCACACCAATTGAGTATCAATTTTTTTTTTTCCCGATTACGACAGGGAGGTGGAATTCGGTCTAGAGACTTTTTATATGAGAGACTAAGAGATATGTTATAAGGTTATAAGATCATTGGCCAATTATGAGTATCAATTATTCGTGCAATTTGTTGCTAAGGATTTCTAACCTTGTTCCTACATTTAATTTAAGTTGATCGTACATGTATAATTGAATAAAATTTTGAATATACCAAATATGATAAGATAACTCAAATAGGTCACACCCATATGATATTTTAATTGTAACAACTCGCCATAACTACTATTGGAAAGATAAATTAACATAAAAGGATAATTAAGTAAATAAGTTAAAAAAAAAGGATCTTTGGCAGTTTAATAAATCCAAGTTCAAGAGACAAGTGATAAGGGAAGGATTTAGCAAAATACTAATTTGACCATGGAAATTACAATTGCTTATAAGGTAAATTAGTAATATGACTTCCTAAGTTTTATATTTTGTAATATGCATTAAGCTGACTATTTAAGCTTATTTTAAATAGAAATTTCAAGAATATTCTAGATCTAATTCCCTTCTCTCTCCTTCCCAATGTTGTGATCTCAAGGAGCATTTACGAGCTTTAATTCCACTCCAACCAATCAATTCAACTCAACAGAGGAAGCGATAAGATCAATAGAGAAATCTAATTTAAGATATTCAATCATTCTACGAAGTTTCCCATCCTATAATCTTAAATAGAATTTAGATCTGTCAATATAGTAACTTTTAGATTTTGCATCATATTAAGTAGGAGAATTCGAGAATTGGATCTAACTATGGAAATGTCCTACACGCAAGACCAACTATTCTATAAGTATCAATGTATCATGACTTTATCTTTACATCTCTTAAAAGAGGAAAAGAAAAATAGTTTACTCACCTAAATGGTCGATATTTTTGTGATAAAATGCAACTGCAAGTATGCTTAAATGACTAATTAGTGACAATCATTTAGCTGTTAATCCTATTCTAAGATGATCATGCAATGTAACAAACTACATCAATAATATAATTCTATGTTTTCTAGAAGATTAAGAATCAATTAATAAAATTAGGTTGAACCATGGTTGAACTAGATCATTCTTAAGACTGGGTCAGTTCAACAAAGTTGAACCAAGTGGATCAATGTGGGTTTGACAACATAGGTGCAATTAAACGAATAAAATCAAGAAAAATTAACTTACAAGTATGGTCAATTATAACATTAATGATATCTATTTTTAGGGATAATTAAAGTGTTTGTACTATCAAATGTTTTATAATTTAGTTTTTCATTTTTTTAATTTTGGCAAATTAGTAATTATACTTTCAATATACGAGATTTAGTATCTTATTAAAAAAATATTTCATGGACATTTATTTTGGTAACAGGACAAGATAATGGCAGGTTAAGTTGTTGTTCTTTCAATTTTTTGCTAATTTTTTGTAGTTTGGTACTACATTTTTAAATTTTGGTAATTTTTTGTCAAGTGTCTACTGTTATCCTATTACTAAATAAATATTTTTTGAATTTTATTTAATGGAGACTCCAAATCACACATACTTTGAAAGAACAAGCACTAATTGGCCAAAATTTAAAAATAAAAGACTAAATTGCACAAAAATTGAAAGTACAAACCACTTAACCTACCATTATTCCCTACTTTTATTATTACCATTAAAAAAATGAATTATTTACTATAAACTCGGTTAACTAATTATCTCAACACCTAATGAATATTGTAATAAGAAATAATTTTACAAGTACATCCATTTTGCAACGTGGTTAATTTGATTTTACCCCTGCCCCATCTTAAATTGAAGAATTAGGTATATGAAGCATCTTAGGCTAGCCTAAGGAGGTAGATATTATTTAAGTAATTATCATACTTAGTTTTATATAGTGCATTCTAAGATAGTAATTAGTGGAATTAATATAATATAGCTTAAATATTAATTATATATTTTTTAAACTTATATAAGCTACTAATTAGTTTATACATGATCAAGAACAAGTAAAATATGACTTCCAACAATCATAGTTTAATTATTTCACCTACTTAAGATTACGCTTCTTGTAGCTCCTCGCCTTAAATGGCGACTTACAATGAGCCAATTCCTCTTCAACTTAAACTATAATTCCTATCTATCATATATTTTATGTTCTTATAAAGGAAATTCATTTTCGATACACAAGATCCTCATACAAGGCAAGTGTAGAGAATACTTTAAATCTTGAAAGATAGACCAGGTAGTGAAATTATTTCTTTCTAACAAGATTCAAAGAGAGGGAGGGAGAGATTTAGAAAGCCATTGATAAATTAAACCTCAATATATTTTTTTCATAAGGATAAATTTCACCTTCAACTGGAATGCTCCAAAATTTTACTAACTTAGGTTAGAAATGTTATAATTGCATAGTATAATAGGTATTTCATTTGAGTTTTAATTTAGAAATTGAACTTAGATAGTTTAGTTAGATAAAACAAGCAAACTAAAGTATAAAGTATGGTTAGATAGATTAATATAATTGAATTAATAACTAGATTGAATTAAAATTTGAGATTTCAACTATTCCTTTCATTTTGTCTTTTTTGCTTTAATTATCTTTTTCAATAAATCAAATTGAACCATCATCTCTTTCAATCATTAATTTGAACTCCTTTATTTTTCTTTCAATTTTCAAATGACTAAAATTCTAAATTTCAATTACTTGATTTGGCCTAAAATTAGTTATTATAATCTAAATCTTATTTTCTTAATTCTCATAAATTTTGAGTTTAATTGCTTGTTTATAAATGTCAATTCTTAAGCCCATATTCAAACTAGATATCAAATTACAAATTAAACTCCTAAACTAAGTTTTCAATTTAAGTCATTAATTTCTATTTTATAAATCTTCATATTTCTTTTTAATTATAATAAGTACTAAAGATAATTATTTGAAAAGCTTAAATCAAATTAAAATCTCAATTTCAAGGAGATTATAGGAGAATTGAAGATATAAAATAAGATAGAAGATGGAGAACATACATGAAGAAGCTACGTCGACATTTGTGGAGTAGTAGTAGTGAAGATAAAGTTACTTAAGTTTGCTAGACAAGTAACTTGATGCTTTACTTTATTTAATTTCTTGTTTAGGCAAGTATATGATGAACTAACATTAGATATAAGTAAAGTTTTAGATAAAACTTGTAAACATGAAACATATGAACATGAATATCAAAACCGAGGCTTGTGTATGCATATATGAAATTAGAAGTGATGATATGATTGGATGATATATGATAGTAGAAATATGTTTAGGAGTGCTAACTAGACTTGATATGAGTTGGTATATTGCTTACATAATGTTTAGTATGAAGTATGTCGTGTTTAAGGAGTTAAATATTAAAGAATAAACAAGGAAAAAAATGTCAAAAAACAAATATAGGGAACTCATCACGAACATGATGGAACCTGTGATGGTCTCCGATTCATGTAAAAATTGACGCCTAATCACACTTTTTTCTATTTGTGATTTTTAAAATTCTTTCAAATTCTTTTTAACAACCCAAATATTTACTAGCCAGTGTATCGGGTGCGTGTGCAATAATAAAATATCGATGAATACCAAATCGTTTCCACAGAGAGTAAGGACTAGCTCTCAATTATATTAGTTCTATTTGTACTAGGCAAATTAAAATAATATTTTTTTTTAGATTTTTAGATATAACTAATCTACAAAGAAATCGGATTTCTAGCACCTATAAATGAATTAGTTTTAGAGCCAGTAGATCATAAAATCAATTGAATATATGCTAATGACTAAAGATATCCTTGCAAATCCAAACTGCCAATTGGTTTAGTATATTCAATCAATGAAGCACCAAGTAAAAACTTCTTTTTCCAAAGACAATGATTGCCTTAAATTGACCAATCAATATTTCTATTCCTAGGAAAGTGATCAATTGACTAATTTATGTAAATTTACCAAACCTTAATTGAATTGCAATCCATATGTCTATGAGATTTATATTCCAAATTAGCTAATCACAATATTGGTTAGAAAGGAAATTTTCAATTACAATCCTAATCTATCATGAATTTCATAATTAATCCAAAACACATAATCGGTGAAATAGCATCAACAATTCGAATACAAACAAATAATTAATCAACAACAAATAAACATCAATTAGATAATTTAAAACAATAGCTCAAAACCCTAACTATGCACAAAAGAAAAAGTATGAGCATCATCCATAGAATGAATAAAAGAAAAGAATGAAATCACCTTTTCAAGAAAATCCCATTCTGAAATCCAAATACAAATGATGTTTCCCACTTGATCTTCGTGATAAATCCTCAATCAAAATAAAATAAAAGTTCTCTACTTTTTAAGCCCTAATATAGATCTAGGAGCAATGAAAAGTATCTCCTAATTCGTGTTAAGGTTTCTTCTCCGTTCATAAGATCCACCAAGAAGGATATATATATATATATATATATATAAAAAGTTGCATAGGGACTTAGTTTACCTTCAAGGCTGGTGGCCTTTATTTTTAATTTATTTGCCTTCATTGTAAAATTTGTTTTCTGAATCAAAATCACTGGCAGCTTTGTGCAAGCGTTAGGGTAGCTTTTGTGAAGGTTGACATAAAGTCAGCGACCTTTATCCACCTAGAGCTGGTATACAGAGGAAAAATGAAAGTTTGTGTAAATCTGTTTGAAGGCTGATGGTGTTTGTTGAAATTTGATGAAGGTTAGCATTAATCATATTGAAGGCTGGCGGCTTACTTCTTGTAATGGCCACCATTTAATGTTCAATTCTCCATATTTGCATAAATTTCTCTCAATTGCTTGTATTTATCATATAAGTCCTTCAAGATCTGAAATATCACAAAAGGTATAATTAAGTACTAATTCCTTATGATTTTTGTAAAATCAATAATAACATGAATCATATGATAAAAAGTGAGTAAAATATGCCTTTATCAACTCCTCCGCACTTGAACTTTTGCTTGCTCAAGTAAAATAAATAAGAACAATTAAGAATCTGTCATAGAGAGTATAAAACTTTACTTTCACAATTCAAGCATATTTTCTTTTATAATTCATGATTTGTATTACTAGTGCGTACTGCTCTAACCAGATTGGGTATATTTAATTAGATTATTAAAATCAAAATTCAATAGCTAATCTAGACAAAACAAACTATAATCCTTGCAATACAAAGTGAAAGCATATGGTATCTACTCTTTTTCTAGATTTTCTTCCTCTTTATATAAGTCTTATTTCACTTGGTACTTTTGCATTCATATTCCTTTGATTCATACAAGCATTTTTTTTTTCAAAGTTCAAGTATTGAACTTTTTCTTTCCTTCCTTCTCATTATAGTGAGTCCATTAAGTTAGCTTATCCCAGGCTCATCATCTATGTGACTTGGTTTTAAAGGGACCCCTACGAACTCTTCCTCACTCTAACATTCCAGTTTGGATACTCTTGACTTAATTACCTGAGTCAGTGGAGTAGAGGCTATGTTTGTTTCTTTCTTTTCTTTTGAATGCAATGACAAATTTAAGAATTTTTTTTTTATAATGGATCACTAAGTAAAGAGTTTCTTCTACCTCTTTCGCCAAGTGTTGAAATGTTTTCAAAACAACTTAAAAGAGTATATACAAGCTAAATTTTTCCTAGTAGAACCTACTTATTTTTCACTTAAGGACTCTACCTACTCTTAAACTTCAATTCTAAAGCTAATTACAAGGTAAATTTGTTCTTTTAAGATTTCACTACTTAATTTCAACTAAGTATTCTAATCATAACAGTAGGTGAGTAAGATACCTATTAAGTCAATTTCATATTTCATAGATTTATCAACAATATTAAGTATAATCTTCATATTTCATGAAAATTTTGGAAAAATCATAGCTTAAAATTGCCAAATAATAGTTTAGGACAAATGTAAGTTCAAAGTATAGGTCAACAATTGAAGTACATACGTCATAAATCTTTAGTTAATTCAACAATTCAGACATCAGTAAACATATATACTTAGCTTATTCTCCATATCTTATTATCCCTTTCCCTATACTTAAATTGAACATTATCCTCACTGTTCCTCATTTAGCTCAACAAGAAAGAAATAAAGATAAAGGAGAAATGGAAAAATGGTACTTCCCCAGTTTTGAAAAATTGATGCGTTTTGAGTTCCAACCAATATAGTAATAGAGAGAGTTTTCAATTTAATCAATCTTAGAAGTCCATACTCTTATGGTCTACGATTATGCTCTTTAGCTCCTGATTATTCTCTCATCTGCACAAAAGGGTAAACATCAAAGAAAACACAAAAGACAAAAACAAAAAGAAATGTTTAAAAAGGAAAGATATTAGTAGGTTGCCTCTGTTAGTGATTGTGCCCTAGGCCAATTACTGGATATTGTCATTCGATATTTATATATATTTATATCTATATATATAAATAAATAGAGGTATTTCTTTTGTATTGTTTGCATATTTATTTTATAATAGAAATCCATGGATAATTTATTATTCTAAATGTTCCTAGATACTCATTATTATGGGAATAATAATGAATTAAATCTAGTATGAGTTTTTATTTGGTAAACATGGGATGTCTATTTGTATGGTGATACAAATAAAACTCATAGGCACATATTAGATGACTGTGTGCTCAACTGACCCACTATGAGATCAATACATGGAATATTGTCATAAGTGATTTTCATAACAATTATGTCAATGTATCCTTAGACCTGAAATCACCATAGGTTCCAACATGAGAAACGTTATGTTTCAACTCAATTAAACGTTGTCTTTAACCGGATAATTATAAAGGTTAATTTTGGGCATAATGTATATCATGTAGAGAAATTGAGTTATTAAGATGGGATTTGTCCCTCTCGTTATGAGAGAGATATCTCTAGGCCCCTCGATAAGTAAGACTGAGAAATGCATGGACATGCTCAAATGAATTGATAGTGTGATCAATTTCATTTGAATTATCAGATCACTTGGAAATTGAGAAATAATAAGATTGAATAATATAAGAATGACACTTTCCATGTCTTATGTTCAATCTAGATATCATGTGATAAAAAGGATAATGACATAAATTATAAATCAGACAAAAATCGGATTACTGATATTCACCTAATTTGGGTAGACATAATGTCTTGGTAGAGACCAATGACGTCTTGTAGGTCGAAAAGGTGTTTAGGACCTACTGCCAACATTAGGTGTACCTACAGGGTCACACACAAAAGAACGAATTAAATATATTATGGGTTTATATTTAATGAATATGACAGATAATTAATATTTAATGAAATAATGAAATAATAAATGATTATGACAGATAATTAATATTTAGTGAAATAATGTATTTTATTAAATATTAAATAAATATCTTATCATATTTATTTTGTAGGGTTTCTTGCATGTCTATATATATAGATCTATAGACAGCCTTTAGGTTAGACTCTTTGACATAACATTAGACGGCAGAAAATTCTGCAAACCTAAAAAAGAGAAAAGAAGAAAAATAATTCTGACACGAATTGGATTCGTGTTCTTGAGTGCTAGCACACAATCGTTCCGTAGAGGGGATTGCGAGATTGCGGTTCCTATAAATCCGATCTGTTGATCGTTTTAAAAGCATCAATATAAGATATATTCAAGAAACCTTTTTTTATTCAGATCTAATCAAGAAACATGGATACTGGTATAGGGTTTTTCGTTTTTCCGCTGTGTTTTTACAAAATTTTTGTATCAATAAAACCCTACAGTGGTATCAGAGCCACTTTTGTTTTTTATTAGATTGAAATCTGGTTTATGATTTGCATGTGATGCCATGAAATTCAAATTTTGATATTCGTTTTTATCAATTTGATTTCATGAAGAACTAAATTAATACAAATACAGATTTGTAATTTCAATATAAGTGCATCTGGAATCGGATATGATTTTCAATATAAGGTTGAGAATTGGATGATTGAAAATTCCACGCACTATGCTCCTCAAAATTTTCTAATCTGGTATAAAAAATTCCAAGCATAGTGTTATATAATATCGGATTTGATGTAAAAAATTTTGAAAAACAGTTTTTGATTCAGATCTATATGCTGTGTTTAATTTGACTCGGAATCAAATCAGATTTGACGTGTAACATGTTGTTCTAAATTGGATTTGTTCGAAAAAAAATTTATAACATGCGGTCATGAATTGGACGGAAGTCTGATTTAATAAAAAAAAAATCGAAACAGTTTTTAAAATCGAATTGGATCTACGAATATCATCCACAAATGCAGTTATTCTTGGGTCTTTTACATATATGATATGGTTCAATTGTTGAACAGATCTGGGTTGTTTAAAAAAAAATTGTTCAATCGTTGAACAGTTTATGAGTTTTAAGAAAGGATTTTCATGAAAGTTTTAGAAATAATTTTTAAGGGTTTTGAAAAAGGAATTTTAATTTTTCTAAAGGTTTTCCCTTGACTCTGTCCCCTTGACCTTGCAAGGTGTATAACAACCTTCCATAATAAAATAATAGTTAACATAATATGTACTTATGAAATGTTGTGTATCATGTGTATGACTATTATATGTGCTTATGTTATGTATATGGTGCATAGCATGGCCCTAAGACCTATGTGATTGACAGGTTCTATTCCTTTATTTTTATGGGTTGTGATTTCATAAATACGGCCTGCGTGTCGTTTTTGTTTTATTGTAAATAGTTGTACGACTTTTTGTATCTTTTTCATTATTGTAATAAAAATACATGAAGATGTAATGAAGACCTTCCTTAATCCATGATGATGGAGAAGCAAGGATCAAGATGAAGATACAAGAAAGTTTTCAACTCATGACCATAAAAGATGGTTTTCACCTTAGGATTGGATCATTGATCTTCATATTGGCTTATGAAGATCAATATAGATTAAAGGGCCATGCTATGACACATTTTCTTTTATATAAGCATGATGTATCATGTGAGATGATATTTGTATATGTATGTGATACTATATTTACCACTTTGTATGTTTAATATCCATCATACATGATGATAAAATGGAATATTAAATAATTAAAATCCCTCAATAATTTTAAGTTGAATGCCACCCATAACTAAACACCTGTCAAGACTTCGATCACCATAATGTAGGTCTGCCAAAGTAGAGTGCATTAGGTTATCATAGTAAGGCAGGATGAGTAATAGTGCTACTCATAAGTTTAATATGGTTAGACTTAATTAGGCTATCAAAATGGTTTTGGGCCTAAGGCATTAGATGGAATTTAAATATGCAGTGACATATGATGTCAAAAATTCCATAAACAATCTAAGAATTACATGTGATGTAATTGGTAAAGAGTTACCTACCTAAACAACTTAATTTTAAGTGTCATGCCAAAGCTGACTTAGAGTTAAGTGAAATATGGATCTTAGCCCACTAAAATGCAATAATTAAATATGAAGTACATTAATAAAGAGGGTTAATTTTAGTGGGAGTTTTAATTTTATGCCTCAATTATATGTATTAAAATAAACTTTGCATATCTAATTGTAGATCAATGGCTACAAACAACACATCAAATATATCATTGCGATCTGTTCTTGAGAAGGACAAGCTGGTTGGAACCAATTTTCTTGATTGGTTCAGAAACTTGAGAATTGTTCTCAAGCACGAAAAGAAACTTTATGTCCTTGATGCCCATTCCTGAGGAACCTCCCGCTAATGCTCCAAGAGCTGAAAAGGATGCTTATAGGAAGCATTCTGATCACTCTTTGGAAGTAGGATGCCTAATGCTTGCAACCATGAGTCCAGAACTTCAGAAGGGTCTGGAAAACATGGAGGCTTATGAGATGATCCTCCATCTTAAGGAAATGTTCCAGCAGCAAGCTAGGCATGAGAGGTATGAGACTACCCAAGCCTTACATTCTTGTAAGATGGTGGAAGGAGGTTCAGTGAGTGCCCATGTCCTAAAGATGAAAGGCTATATTGATCATCTTGATAGGCTTGGTTTTCCAATAAGTCAGGAATTTGCTACTGATTTGATCCTAAATTCACTGACAAATAGTTATGACCAGTTTGTCATGAACTATACAATGAATAATATGGACAAAACAATCTCTGAATTGCATTCGATGCTCAAGACTGCTGAGGTCAATATCAAAAAGAAGAAACCCAGCAATGTCTTGATGGTTCAGAAAGGAAAAGGCATGAAGAAGAAAGGTAAAGGCAATGCTAAGGCTAAGAAAAGTTCAAAGCCTAAGCCCAAGCCTAAACCAAAGGCAAAGCCTCCTAAGGAAGGAGTTTGCTTTCACAATGAACCAGGTCATTGGAAGAGAAACTGCAAACTCTATTTGGAAGATTTAAAGAAGAAGAAGAGTAGTGAGACTACTGCTTCAGGTATTTATGTTATAGAAATAAATTTATCTACTTCTACTTCTTGGGTATTAGATACGGATGTGGATCTCACATTTGTACAAATGTGCAGGGTCTCAGGAGTAGAGATCTGAAGAAGGGCGAAGTCGACCTACGAGTTGGAAATGGAGCAAAAGTTGCTGCTCTAATGTTGGGACTTATGAATTGATTTTGCCAGTGGGCTTTTGTTAGTGTTGAACAATTGCTTTTATGTTCCTACTTTGAGTAGGAATATTATTTCTGTTTCTTGTTTAGACAATGAAGGTTTCTCTTTTATTATTAAGAATAATAAATGTTCTATTTATAATAAAGACATGTTTTATGCAAATGCTGATTTACATGACGGTCTTTATGTTCTGAATCTGAAACCTGATAACAAAACTATCTATAACATAAATACTAAGAAACTTAAATCCAATGATTTAAATATGACCTACCTATGGCATTGTCGTCTTGGTCATATAAACGAGAAACGCATATCAAAACTCCATAAAGATGGAATTTTAGATTCATTTGATTTTGAATCATTTGAAATATGCAAATCTTGTTTATTAGGCAAGATGACGAAAGATCCTTTTACTGGACATAGTGAAAGGGCAACTGATTTATTGGGTCTGATACATACCGATGTATGTGGTCCATTAAGCTTGCTGCAAGAGGAGGTTATTTGTATTTCATCACATTTACTGATGATTTCAGTAGATATGGATATGTCTTTTTGATGAGGCATAAGTCTGAATCATTTGAAATGTTTAAAGCTTTTCAGAATGAAGTACAAAATCAGCTTGGTAAGACCATTAAGGTACTTCGATCAGATCGAGGTGGCGAATATCTAAGCCAAGAATTTAATGACCATCTTAGAAATTGTGGAATAGTTTCACAATTAACTCCACCTGGAACACCACAGTGGAATGGTGTATCAGAAAGGAGAAATAGAACCTTACTAGATATGGTTCGATCTATGATGAGTCAAACAGATCTTCCTCCATCCTTTTGGGGCCATGCCCTAGAAACAGCTGCATTCACGTTAAATCGTGTTCCTTCTAAGGTGGTAGAAAAGACACCATATGAGATATGGACTGGAAAAAGGCCTAGTCTGTCTTTCCTCAAGATTTGGGGTTGTGAGGCTTATGTGAGACGTCAAGCCTCAGACAAATTAGGACCTAAATCAGATAAATGCCTTTTTGTGGGATATCCAAAAGAAACCAAAGGATACTACTTTTATAATCCCTCTGAAAACAAAGTGTTTGTTGCTCGGAATGGTATCTTCTTAGAAAAGAGTTTATCTGTGGAAGAACCAGTGGGAGTAAAGTAAATCTTGAAGAAGTTCAAGATCCACAAAATAGTGTAATACCATCACTGGAAAGTCAACAAGGCACACAGTTACCTGTTGACCCTCCACAAGTAACACAAGACCCACGCAGGTCCGATAGGGTACGACATCAACCTGAGAGATATGGATTTCTCATAACAGATAGTCGTGATGTGTTGCTCATAGATCAAGATGAGCCCACTACCTATCAAGACGCCTTAATGGGTCCAGATTCCGAGAAATGGTTGGATGCCATGAAATCTGAATTGCAATCCATGCACGACAATCAAGTATGGACTTTGATTGATCCACCTGAAGGTACTAAGACCATTGGGTGTAAGTGGGTTTTCAAAAAGAAGACTGATATGGATGGCAAAGTGCATACCTTTAAAGCACGACTAGTGGCAAAGGGCTTTAAGCAAACTCATGGTATAGACTATGATGAAACCTTTTCACCAGTTGCTATGCTCAAATCCATCAGGATTCTCATTGCCATTGCTGCGTATTATGATTACGAGATATGGCAGATGGATGTCAAAACAGCGTTTCTTAATGGAAACCTACTTGAGGATGTGTATATGACACAACCTGAAGGTTTTGTTCATCCTGAAAATTCTGGAAAGGTTTGCAAGCTTCAAAGATCCATTTATGGATTGAAGCAAGCATCTCGGAGTTGGAATCTTCGTTTTGATGAAGCAGTCAAAGAGTTTGGATTCATTAAAAACGAAGATGAACCTTGTGTTTACAAGAAAATTAGTGGGAGTACAATTGTCTTTCTAGTGCTATATGTAGATGACATATTACTCATTGGAAACGACATTCCTACCTTGCAGAAGGTCAAGTCTTGGTTAGGAAAGTGTTTCTCAATGAAAGACTTAGGTGAGGCTGCCTATATTTTAGGCATTAAGATCTATAGGGATAGATCTAGAAAAATCATTGGCCTAAGTCAGAGTGCATATATAGACAAAGTACTGAATAGGTTCAGTATGCAAGATTCAAAAAGAGGATTCTTGCCAATGTCGCATGGTATAAATCTCAGCAAGACTCAATGTCCTATGACAAAAGATGAGCGAGATCGCATGAGTAAGATTCCTTATGCTTCAGCTATTGGATCAATCATGTATGCCATGTTGTGCACTCGACCAGATGTGTCATATGCATTGAGCATAACCAGTAGATACCAATCAGATCCCGGTGAACCTCACTGGACAGCAGTCAAGAATATTCTTAAGTACTTAAGAAGAACTAAAGATGTATTCTTGATATATGGAGGATTGGAAGACGAGCTAGTTGTAAATGGTTACACAGATGCAAGTTTCCAATCTGACAAGGATGATTTTAGATCGCAATCTGGATAATATTTTCCTTGAATGGAGGTGCAGTAAGCTGGAAGAGTTCAAAGCAAAGCACTGTAGCAGATTCTACAACAGAAGCTGAATATATAGCAGCATCAGATGCAGCTAAGGAAGCAGTTTGGATCAAAAAGTTCATCACAGAACTAGGTGTTGTTCCTAGCATTGCGAATCCAGTAAACCTTTATTGTGACAATAATGGTGCTATTGCGCAAGCTAAGGAACCTAGATCACATCAACGATCAAAACACATACTCAGACGATATCATCTCATTCGAGAGATCATCGAGAGAGGAGATGTGAAAGTATGCAAAGTTTCAACTGATGACAATGTTGCTGATCCACTTACCAAGCCTCTTGCGCAGGCAAAGCATGATCATCATACTAGGTCAATGGGTATTAGATACATGTATGATTTGGCCTAGTGCAAGTGGGAGATTGTTAGTGATTGTGCCCTAGGCCAATTACTGGATATTGTCATTTGATATTATATATATATATATATATATATATAAATAAACAGAGGCATTTCTTTTGTATTGTTTGCATATTTATTTTATAATAGAAATCCATGAATAATTTATTATTCTAAATGTTCCTAGATGCTCATTATTATGGGAATGATAATGAATTAAATCTAGTATGAGTTTTTATTTGGTAAACATGGGATGTCTATTTGTATGGTGATACAAATGAAACTCATAGGCACATATTAGATGACTGTGTCTGAACTGACCCACTATGAGATCACTACATGGAATATTGTCATAAGTGATTTTCATAATAATTATGTCAACGTATCCTTAGACTGAAATCACCATAGGTTCCAACATGAGAAACGTTATGTTTCAACTCAATCAAACGTTGTCTTTAACGGATAATTATAAAGGTTAAGTTTGGGCATAATGTATATCTGTAGAGGAAATTGAGTGATTAAGATGGGATTTGTCCCTCTGTTATGAGAGAGATATCTCTGGGCCCTTGATAAGTGAGACTGAGAAATGCATGGCCATGCTCAAATGAATTGATAGTGTGATCAATTTCATTTGTATTATCAGATCACTTGGAAATTGAGAAATGATAAGATTGAATAATATAAGACTGACAATTTTCATGTCTTATGTTCAATCTAGATATCATGTGACAAAAAGGATAATGACATAAATTATAGATCAGACAAAAATCGGATTATTGATATTCACCTAATTTGGGTAGACATAATGTCTTGGTAGAGACCAATGATGTCTTGTAGGTCTAAAAGGTGTTTAGGACCTACTGCCAGCATTAGGTGTACCTATAGGGTTACACACAAAAGAACGAATGAAATATATTATGGGTTTATATTTAAACCTATAGGAATTATCATATTTATTATTCTTAAATAGTTTAAGAATAATAAATGATTATGAAAATAATTAATATTTAATGAAATAGTGTATTTTATTAAATATTAAATAAATATCTCATTATATTTATTTTCTAGGGTTTCCTACATGTCTATATATATAGATCTATAGACAGCCTTTTAAGTTAGACTCTTTGACGTCATATTAGACGGTAGAGAAATTTTGCAAACCTAAAAGAGAGAAAAGAAGAAAAATAATTCTAACATGAATTGGATTCGTGTTCTTGAGTGCTAGCACACAATCGTTCGCGTGTGGATACCGTAGAGGGGATTGCGAGACTGCGGTTCCTATAAATCCGATCTGTTGATCTTTTTGAAAGCATCAATATAAGGTATATTCAAGAAACCTTTTTTTGTTCAGATATAATCAAGAAACATGGATAATGGTATAGGGTTTTCGTTTTTCCGCTATGTTTTTACAAAATTTTCAAAATTTTTGTATCAATGAAACCCTTCAGCCTCCCACTTAGTGCTTGTTTTATAGTCTTAGCCCGACTTCCTAAATTTCTTCTTCAAGGAGGATCAAATTTACTAGTCTTTTTCTCATCATCCTTTCTTTTCTTAGAAGTTTCTACTCATGAATTTTCAGTTGTTGTGTCAGTCTTAGTGGATTTAAGGTTCTTTTTCCGATGTTTCATGATATTAACATTTAACTCTTTATTTCCAACCCTCATCACCATTTTGTTGTTTTTCACATCATTTACAGCTCTAGTAGTGGCCATAAATAGGCGCCCAAGAGTGAAGGGAATCTTTGGCTCTTCTTCCATATCCAATACCACAAAGTCCATAGGAAATATGAACTTTTCTACTTTTAATAACACATCCTCAATCATCCCTCTAGGTTTTTTAATAGAGCAATCAGCCAACTGAATTGTCGTCTTAGTTTTCTTGATTGCATCTCCTAATCCTAACTTCTTAGCCATAGAGAAAGGTATCAAATCGATACTTGCACCTAGATTACAAAATGTATTCCTGAACTAACTTACCTCTTATGGTGTAATATAGAGTGAATTTCTCTGAATCATTCAATTTAAGGGAAAGTACATCCTTTAATGCTTCAGTGCATACTTAAGTTAACATGATTGTCTTTCTCCCATTTATCTTCCTTTTCTTACTCATGACTTCTTTCAAAAATCTTTTATATTGAGGCGATTCTTCTAATATATCAGCTAAGGGAATATTAAATTCCAACTTCTTAAAAACCTCTAGGACTTTTTCATACTCCTCATCATCTTTCCTCTTTCTTAATCATCTTGGAGAAGGAATTAGTGGCATGTATGGCTTGACAATGGGCTCAGTAACTATAGGAGTGTGCTCCTATTGTATGACATCTTCCATTTGATTTGATGTAGAAGCAAAAGTGTCTTCTTTCTCAATCGGCTTGCTTTTCTCTGCATTGATCTCATTTATTGGCTCAATTGGGGTAGAGGGTTTCATAATACCTACAATTTGCTTTCCTAACAGAAATATCCAAAAATTTCAATGCATGATTAATTTGTATATCTATATGTTATGTTTTCATGGAACATAAAAATTTTGGTAAATAATTAGTTAATAAAATATGATGTGTTAGTATAAATTAATATAAGTGCTTGTATTGTGATTGATATTTAGTGTTGATTATTGTTTTAATGCATGTTGAACTTAAGTTTTCATAAATGAACTTGACTCAAATCCAAAACCAAACATAATAGCAGATTTAGAGCCTAAATCAAGCCTAAAAATAAGCAAATTTTAGCCTAAACCTAAGTCTTTTCTCTCCCTTATCAGCTGCCCCAAAAGTCAACAAACAATAGGATAATATGAATTACAAACTTTAGCAAAAAATAAGTCCAAAACACAAGCCAAAATAGACCCCTAAAACCGACTCTCACCATCGCCATCTTCTATCATCAATGAGCCAACACAAATCCTCTACATTTTCATCTAATTCTTCTTAAAAATATGTCAACAATGTAATCAAGACTTCATCTATAGAGTAAGACAAGACAAGGTAAAATTTTGTATGTTTTTCTCATCAATTAGATATTTATTTCTTGAATGACTACAAGTTATTTTAAATGAGTTTTAATGAATCATGAGTAGTTTTATGAAACTAAGTTGATTTCTAAACTTAGATGAATCTTTAAGACTTGTAGGAATAAGTTGTTATGATTGTATTTTATGGACATGAAAGTTATGGGTTTAGCATGTTGTGTTGATAGTGAAGTATGAAGTTATGAATCACATGTTGAGTGGGTTATGTAAATGAATGTGCTATAAGTGAATATGAAGCATTTGCTACTTAAAGTAAATTTACATCATAATTTTGATATGTTTTGATCAAATGAAGTCATGTTATTAAAGTGTAAGGAGTGAAACATTCGAATTAAAGTGTTTTGGATCATTCCCCTATTAGCGTTATAAAGGGTATTATGTCCTCTAATCTATGCTTTTTCTCTTATCACACCCTTAATCACCCCCATGATGGAGAGAGTGACCAGCCCTTTAATGCCCATCATACCCTTCCTTACGCCCATGATGGAGGGCGTGATGGCCTCTAGTTATCCTTTTCACCCATCACACCCTAATGGAGGGACTAATAACCTTTGATGCTCATCACACCCTCCATAACGGGGGTAATGGTCTGTAGTTAAAAAAAAAAATAATGGAATGATATATATAATATGTACATGCATAAAAGGAAATATATTAAGTTATGTGTCGCTATGAGTTTTCATTTAAGTTTGATATGTGAATGGGTGTTTCACAATTGTCATGGATTAATGACGTTTATATGAAATAAAATAAATAATAAATAAATGATAATAGTAATAATAATAATAATGTGAAAATAGATGGATATATTATATATAGAGATACATGTATGAAGGTTGAGATATAAAATGATTTGAATTTAATTAAGTATGATAAATGGCTAAGTATTTAATGTTTATTGTGGAATAATGCTGTTTTACATGAAATGACTTTCTATAACAGATTCGTCTACTCAGTTGTAGGGGTGGACAAAAAAACTGATCGAATCAAACCAATCCAAACAGAAAATATGGTTTTTTTTTTTCATGGTTTGGTTTGAAAATTTTCAAATCCGAATCAATCTCTAAATTTATGGTTTGGTTTGGAAGGTAAACCAAACCAATTCGTAAAACCGAACCAAACTGTATTAGAAAAATATAATAATATTTTTCTATATGTTTATATAATTTCATTTAATATTTATTATTTGGTAAATATTAATTAAAATTAACTTTTCCTTTTTTAAATTTTTTTTAAGTTCATGATATATAATGTTTTTTATGATAAACTATTGTTTTTTTTAATAGCTTTTAACTTTGTAAAGTATGAAATTTATTTATTCAGTTATAAACTTTCATTATGTATTAATTGTTTAATATATTTTGTCAGCTGATCATTTTATTCATTGATGAATTTTGTTGATAGATGATTTTTTATTTTAGCTAATTATTGGTAAAATTACATGATGGTTAATTAAAAATCATAAATTATGACTTATTATGTATTGGTTATGAATATATATTATTGGTGGATAATTGATTTTATAGAAAATTATAGATTAAAAGTATGATGAATTTATAAAGTATTTTGTCGTGGTTTATAATATCAACTTTGTAAAATGATATAAATATTTAAGAATCTACATAAATGTGAAAAAACTAAAACAAGGAAAATTTTTAGTTAGAATTTTGATTTAAATCGTAATCCAAACCGTTATTTAATGGTTTAAAAAATTTATAATCCGAACCAAACCGTTACTTAATGGTTTGGTTTGAGATAAAAAAAAAAAAAAACAAATCGTAAATTATGGTTTTGTTTGATTTTAGGAAAACCAAACCAAATCGATCCATGCCCACCCCTACTCAGTTGAGCTTGAGCACAAGTCTTTTTGTCAGATAAATCCATTGATTTAGGTACACAGTAACTTTGATTGTTGTTTGCTAAGGATAAGCATAATTTAAATCAATTCTAATCAAAGAGGAATTATATATTGTTTAATTTGGTTATGTTTTTCAACATTTATTTTGGCTTGGGAAGCGGCAACCTTTATCCGAGCGGACATGGTAGTTAGTCGTTTGGGCCACCTTTGTCATTATGCCATGACTTTTATAAGTGGCTCGAAGGGTAATTGATAGCAGAATATTATCAGTGTAACATTTGCTTATTCTTAAGAAGAAACAATATGATTTAGTTCATATTTATGAGACCGGTTGAACTAAGTGATATTATATATTAAGTTAAGTAAAGTTGAGTAACGACTATTAACTCTAAATGAAATTACTTTTCTCTTTATTGTTAAATCATTTAGGTGATATAGGTATTTAGGTTGCTTATATAAATCGCTTGAGCGTTGTGTCATTACTAAAGACTTCCAACTTCCTAGTGGCATGCTCTGTAGTTTGAATACTCCTTTATTGCTTGACAAAATTAAATATTAGATATTAAATTGATGGTTGATGTATTGCATATAGTTTAAGTATGCCTATCACTTCATGTGTTTGTGTTACTTGTGTACTAGGCCTTTGGCTCATGATCTTTTATTTTAGGTATTGATGAAGATGAGTTTTATACTCAATTAGGATGTTGAACCAATTTTGAAGACTTTTTGGACGAATAGGAACCTCGAACTTGATGGTGGAAGGCCTTTGTAATAGAATAGGAAAAATATTTCGGAACAATGTAATTTTCGTAGATATTTTGATAAACTTATATGTATTTTGATATAAGTTTGATCTCAATTCCATGTTTTGTAATCTTAGGTATATATATATATGTATTATAGTCCTTTGTTCTAGTGTTTAAAAGGACAACGAGGTTTTGTAATATAATGTATTATGTTTCTCTTAGCAAAATGCTTTTGGAATGGTTTTTACTACATGTTTGAACAAACAATTGATACAAACTCTTCCTTTACAGACAACCTTACATGCAATACTATATATTACATGTGACTGGGGATTGGATTTACATGTTTTAAATAACTAGCTAGACTAACTTTTCAAATCTTTTTATAGCCAAATCTACAAGCTTTTCTATAGCTAATTCCCTAGCTAGTTTTTCTTCATTTGCTTTAATGTTATTGACCGCTGAAGAAGTGCTCTTTAGTTTTTCTACTTTGGACACAACTACTTCCTCTTTCTCTTATTCATGCCTTTTAGAGTCAAATGGGGTTCTTTTTCCTTTCCATCACTAAGATGCTCCCATTCTTCACTTGAATTAGCAAGTTGAAAAATAAAGGATACAAATTCTGTTAAACTTGCTACCTAAGTCTCCAATTTCTCTATGATAGCTTGTTGCTTCTCAAACTTTTCTTCCTAATTCTTCTCTAAATCCCTCACAATCTCTTCAATCCTTTTCTCTTTATCTAGAATTGGGGTAACTGGATTTTCAGAAGATAACTCACAAGTGTGGTGATACTCTTGAGTTGACTTATTGTGATCAATTTCTGTCCTACCACCTTGACATTGAGAGCTATCATGTGATCCATTACACCACAAACATACTACTGGGAGGGGGGGAAGAAATATGGATCAACATATTGGCTTCCTATAAGTTCTTCCATTATTCCAAACGCCAGTGGATTCCAAACGCCATTTCCACTAGCGTTTCTGTTAATTGCTCTCCAGCAGCTGATTCTAACATCATCCTATCATAAGCTCCTAATCCTTTAAGGAATACTAACAACTGAGACCAATTAGGTGACTCATGATAAGTGCATTTACGTATCAAATTATGGTATCTTCCCCAAGCATTTGACAAAGGCTTTCTCTCATACTACCTCAATGAGAATATTTTTGTTCTAAGCTCTAGAGTACAACAATATGGGAAGATTGGTGCTTGTTGATTATCCATCTTGGTATTCAATAAAAACATCAAGCATCTTAAAAGAGAAAAGGAAAACAAGTAGAAATTTATAAGTATATGAAAGACTTGTATTTTTTATTTTTTTCAATTTTTTTTTTAGATTTTGCAATAAATAGCCTAGTCTGCAAGAGTCTTAAAAACTGAAATTAGCACCGATCACTCCTCGGTAATGGCGCCAAAAGCTGATCACAATTTTTCTATATGTGCTTTTTGAAACTCTTTTTAATCACTTTTTAAATTCATTTTAACAGTGCAAATATTTACCGGTCGGTATACCGAGTGCATGTGCAAGAATAAAATTTTGATGAATACCGAGTCATTTCCACAAGGAGTGAGGAATAGCTCTAAATTGTATTAGTTCTAATTGTAGCTAAGCAAATCAAAAAGATATTTTTTTTTAAATATAGAACTAATCTATAAAGAAATTGCATTTGCAACACCTATAATTGAATTACGTTTAGAGCCAACAAATCAAATAATCAATTGACTATATGCTAATGACCAAAGATATCTTTGCAAATCCAAATTGCCAATTGGTTTAATGTATTCAATCAATCAAGCATCAAGTAAAAACTCCTTTTTTTCAAAGACAGTGATTACCTTAAATTAACCAATCAATATTCTTTATTATGAGGAAAGTGATCAATTGACTAATGTATATAAATTTATTGAAACCTAATAGAATTGCAATCCATATGTCTATGAAATTTGTAATCTAAATTAGCTAATTACAAAATTGGATAGAAAGGAATTTTCCAATTACAATCCTAATATCATGAATTCCAGAATTAATCCAAAACACATGATCGGTGAAATAGCATCAACAATTAGAATACAAACAAAGAATTAATCAATAGTAGATAAACATCAATAAGATAATTCAAATCAACAACTCAAAACCCTAAATTAGCACAAAAGAACAAGTATTGAACATCATCTATAAAATGAATATAAGAAAAAAACGAAATTACCTTGTCAAGAAAATCTTGTTCTGAAATCCAAATGCAAATGATGTTTCCCACTTGATCTTGGTGTGGACTCCTCAATCAAAATCAAAATAAATTTTCTCTACTTTCTAAGCTCTAATCTAGATCTAGGAACAATGAAAAATATCTTCAAATTTGTGTTGGGATTTCTTCTCCTTTCACACGATCCATCAAGAAGGATATAAAACGTTGCATAGGGACTTAGGTTGCCTTTAAGGCCGGTAGCCTTTATTTTTAATTTGTCGATCTTTATTGTAAAATTTGTTTTCTGAATCAAAATCACTGGCGGCTTTGTGCAAGTGTTGGGGTGGCCTTTATCCACCTAGGGCTGGTGTACAGATGAAAAATGAAAGCTAGTGTAAATCTGTTTGAAGGCCGATAATGTTTATTGAAATTTAATGAAGGCTGGCATTGATCATATTGAAGGCTGGCGTCTTACTTCTTGTGATGCTGTCCTTTAATGTTCAATTCTTCATATTTGCATAAATTTCTCTCAATTGCATGTATTTGTCATATAAGTTCTTCAAGACTTGAAATATTACAAAAAGGCATACTTAAATACTAATTCCTTATGATTTTTGTAAAATTAATAATAATTAAACATTAATCATATAATAAAAAGTGAGTAAAATATGCCTTTATCAATGCCCAACTATTCATCAGAATGATGATGCCTATTATGCTCATGGATTTGAAAATTCTTGGACCATCATGGGTGTGATTTATCCTGTAATATCTCTATTTTGAAAAAGTTGGGCCATTACAGGCATGATGGCCTCTGATCTTTTTGTTTCCTTTGATTACGAGCATGATAGAGGGCGTGATGACCATCACACCCTCCATCATAGGCATGATAAAACCCCTACATATATATGAAGAAAAAAGAAAAGAAAAGATAGAAAGATAAAATGAAATAGATGAATGATAATTAAAATGATATGTTAATTAATTTATATAATTAAGAGTCAGTTAAGAGGATTTATAAATTAATAACCAATTAGATTAAACATAAAAGTTGAGTATAGAATGAAATTAGTTAATAAACCTAGGTTCAACTTGATTTAGTAAATCTTAATGAGCTAGAATCAGCTAGATTAATTAAGATCTCATATGAAACATATATATGGTATTATCTTAATGGAATGAATGAATATAACTTAGTAAGTAAACTATGTTTAGCATGGATTTTGAATATATAGAGGACTAGTTAATAAACCCAGTGAAATAATTTAATATAATTTATAAATTAAATCAAATGATTAATTCTAATCAACTTCGCTAAGATTAAGTTAATGTAGGCTCAACAACTATTAATTGGCTTAGATGTAAAATGATTGGTTAAACCCTCGATGATTAGAGAAATATGTTGTTTCTAAGATATGTTAGGCTAAAGCTTTAATTAATAAAAGATGATTTGACAAATAATGAAGAACTGTCAGTATCTTGGCATGGTGAGCTTTGCAGCCATGGCGGGATTCCTACTTTTATATCTAATCAAATGAAAACCTAAAATGAATATTTAAAAAAAATGAGTTTAATATAAGTTAATGACTAAATTAAATGCTTATATTATTGTGTTCTTGAACAAAATGGATCATTGATCTACTCTCTGCGTCTGTTTTAGATTTCAGACACTAGGAGAGATATAAAGTAACTTATGTGATGATTGTTAGGATATGAATTCTAATCAATTAAAACTTAAAGATGGATTAATAATTGTTTGACACTTGTGCTTGTGTCATTGAATCTAGTTTGGAAGCAATAACCTTGTTCGGTGATGCCAGCATAATAGTTAGGCACTTAAGCCACCTTCTTATTATGATGCAATGATAATTCATAAGTGGCTCAGCGGGTAGTTGATAGAGCAAACAATATAGGGATAATATCTACTTAGGCTTTACGAGAAGTAATATAACATTATGGGACTTAGATGAGTGGAGATGTGTAACAACTGTGAGCCTTAGATGAAGCTACTTTCTTTTTTTAGTATATCATATAGGAGATATAAGTATGCAAGCTGCTTATATCAATCTCTGAGCAGCTGCTGTTATTCAGGACCCCTAGATTCCTAGAGACTTGTTTCGGAGAGTGAGTCCTCTAGTATTGCTTGTTTCACTTTAATTTAAAGACAATAAATTGTTGTTTGTTGCATTGCATTGGCATAAACTTGTGTGTCATCTTGTGTGTATTTGTATTACTGTTGTACTGGGTTTCAGCTCATTATGTTCTTCTTTCTAGGTCCGATTGCATGATGATGATGATTCCCTCGGGTTTTGTGTAGCACTAGAAGATTTTATAGAAGAGTGAAATGAGATAGGATCGTTGGATTTTTTTTTTTTTTCTTTTCTTTGTATAAGAGCTAGATTTATTTTTATGATTTTGTAATTTCTTTAAGGGCTTTATTATAAAGCCCATGTTTTATAATTTAAACTTTAAAGTTTTGTTTTACCATCATGATTAGGTAATCTTTAGTATGAAATATTTAATGGTATGGTTTTGTTTTGGATGTTGATCTACTCATAAGAGTTGAATATAAAAATGTTTTGTATATTAGTTTTTCCATTACTAAATCTAGTTGTTTCCAAAATTTAATTACATGATTTCAAAATTTTAACAATGGTTAGAAAATATTCAACATAAATTGTTTCTTTAGGTTAGCCTGTGCGTATAACACTTAAGTGTTATACATGACAATTGGACGTGCTTAGTCCCTGTTTCGGGGCGTGACATCAACATGTGAGAGTTCCTCTATTTATATTAAGAGGAGAAAACAAACAAACAAAAACACACTATTACACTTGTAACAAACAATAGTTTGTGGTCGACCATAAGATAAGGATAACATGTATGATACACAAGCATAAAGATTGAAAGTTGTAATGGTAAATGGTGTCTATTGTAAAAATTAAAGCAAATTTTCTAAAATATAGATTCCTTATCTCTGCTTGAAAAGATTTGTTGGGTGCATGTGCTTTATCCACTTGTCATATGAAATGAGATGGAAAGAGATTACTTTATGGTGATCAACCAAAATCATCATCATTGCCTTCTAGATTTAACCAAATGGGTACAATCCTACATGCTTTTGCTTTATATCCTTGGTATGTATCACATGTTTTATTGTTCTGATTAAAAGTTTGAAGTATGATACAATTCTCTAGCTATATTTTATTAAGTCACTTTTACACTAACAAATTTCACTAAAATTGATAGAATTTTAAGAAAATTGTACAAAATAGTAA
This sequence comes from Combretum micranthum, assembly GCA_024138025.1. Taxonomy (NCBI): domain Eukaryota; kingdom Viridiplantae; phylum Streptophyta; class Magnoliopsida; order Myrtales; family Combretaceae; genus Combretum; species Combretum micranthum. The sequence continues at coordinate 279,132 of JAMXBD010000905.1, read as the reverse complement.
ACGTGCAAGAAAAATTCTAGAAAATTATGAGATGATGTAACATTGTATAAATTTAGCTATAAAAGGATTTATTCAAAGAGGGCTTATAGCATTCCCTATGTTTTTCGCAAGCTATGCCCTAATATGCTTCGAAAGCTACCTCTGACCACCACAAACTTATTAACCTATAAACCAGTTAGGAGAGAATTCATAATGCCAAATCTATTGGTGTGGTTAGCCAAGGATAGATACTGATGGGGTTGGCATATAAATGTCCATAAGTGTGGTGGTAATTTTTTCCAAATTTTTAAGCCATGATAAAATCTTTTAGTGGTTTTTAGAGTGGTGGGGCTTTTTTCCCCTTCAAAATTAAATATTGTTTATCTAAAATATTTGGAAAATATATTTTTCTTATTGTGACATGTTTTTATTACTATAAAGTAAATAAGATTGACATTTGATGATTTTTGTTCATTTGTCATTTAATTAATGTCACATAAACTTATTTAGTGTTATGTTTACGCACACACATATACATATATATATATATATATATTATATACATGGTTAATGTTATATTTGCAATGTGCAATTAACTATCCAAATTTTAGGTTAGTCAATTTAGCACTTAATTAAAATTTTTAAGATCACTAACACTATCTTTGCTAACACTATTAAGTGTGTTTGCTAACTAGACCATGCGAGCGAGTAGGATAGCGATACATGTACAATATTTTTTAAAATAATTATTTTTATCACTATTGTTGTTGCTATGGTAGAGTTAACTACATATGAGCTTAAACACAATGGGCCTCTAAAATAGATACAAGTTAGTAAATACTGGAGGTTTGCCATTGCGATGGTCAAGTTAGTAGATAGTAAGAGATTCTAAATAATTAAAATGATCGAGTGTGGGCTAAATGTTAACAAATGTCCGTAAACAACATTCCGGGAGTATTTACAGAGGAGCATCGATGGACATGAGTGGAGACATGTCATAGGGATCATGAAAATCCATGATAGTTATCAGGATAGTGGACGTCGGGCCACTGAACCATGTCCCAAGATTGTTGTCCGTGGGCTGACTCGTTTAATTCTTGATGAACCAAACGAGGGATGAACCAGGCAAACTAACCGTATCGAATCAATCTTAAAGGCTTCAAAGGTTTGGTCGATCTGGAAATCATACTTTGCACCAAGTTGGAAGGTCATCCACTTAGGAGTCCTTGTTTAAGTATACCCATAATTATTGTTATTTTATTATTGTCTAAGATTATTACTATACAGATCATAATTATTATTTTATTATTATTTGAAATCATTATTATTATCGTTGTATTTGTTAATACTAGCTTCGCTAACACAGTTAGATATGTTTGTTAACTTGATCAAACGAACATATAAGATAATGACAGTATTAAAACTATTATTTTATCACTATAATCACTATTATTTTATTCTTATGTATAATTATCACTATAACCACTATTGTTGTTGCCGTCTTAAGATAGGAAAAAGCACATTTTTAGTTCTCATTATTTGACCATTTTTTCATCCATATTTGGTAAATGGCAACTAATGATTTGTGCGAATGATTAATATAAATTAATCACATAATTAGATATATATAAATTAAATAAAAATAATAAAAAATCATGAAAAAGAATTAAAAAATGATTCAAAATCAACATAACTCCATTTCCACATATCCAAAACGTAAAAATCAAATCTTTATCATGAATTCCAATCCAAATCGATTTAAAAAAGATTAAGAGTAACAAATAACATGATATCCATTAATATATCTGATCATAACATCAAATACTTAGATATAGTGATAAATATTTTTTTTTTTTTCTTAAGAAGAATTATAATACACTAGAAACATAATTTCACTTTAAAAACTAATTTTTCAAAATTATGAACAAATAATTGAAAAATGGGATTTTTTCCGGTAAGTTGACAACGACAAAAAAGAGTCAGTAGCAAGAGGTTCCATTGAGGTGATCTCTTGTGCATCTCTTGCCTTCGACCTCCTCCTTATCAATATACATTATACTTTTCTTCTTTTTCACTTGTCTATTTTATTTTCATGAAATTTTTATTATTTTTATTTATAATTAATTTAAATTAATTATTCAAACGAGTCATGAATTGTCATTTGTCAAATATAGATGGAAGAATTAACCGTGTCAATAAAAGTTCTAACTTGTAAACATTGATAAACGTTCTGGACTTAAATATAAAAAATAAAAAATTAAGGACTTAAATAGAAAAATAGTCAAATATTGATTAAAAAAAATAGACTTTTCTCTAGAGAATTAAACTCATATACATAAGTTTACACTTATCCGTTTAACTTTAGCAACTTTTGTTATAGGCCCTTCCATTTCCACAATATATACATCGTGTTCACTAATAAAAATTTAATAATATGGGACTTTGTTTTATTTATTTCAATTTATTAGGTTATTAGGGAACCTTTGATTTAGAGAAAAGATGATATTATTGTGGTTTTGAAATCGAGGTTGGAAGCGTTCCACAGTGATATCATTATTTTGCATAGTTTAAAAATTCATATCCTTAATCCAATCCTATGGTCAATTACGCAAATGTACACATCGATATATTATAGCACCAAGTACAAATATTATTCCTACAAGGATCACAAATTAATAGTATACACTCTTTTCTTATTATTAAACTGATAAAATCAAATTATTCATAACTAATTAGATAAAATTACTAAAGTAATTATGTTTATCGCTTTATAAATCACAAGTTAATATTTTCTAATTCAATTTTAAATAAATTGCAGCAATACCTTGATTTTGAATCACCACTAATATTATCATGCAACTTATTAAATATCATCAACATACATATTAGTTTCTTGAACTATAGAATTTTTGTGTGAATTGATATCTTTCTCATAATTATTAATTTCTAACCCTATGTTGATTAACTGGAATCTCTTTCTAGTTAGAACCCTATAATCCCATGAAGAACATGAATTTTTACCAAAAACATTCACTCACAAAAGATTTTCATTATTTCATGTTTAGAACTTTAAGCAAATCCCTTATTCATAAAAGTAATTTCTCAACCAATTTTATAAAATCATATATTACATTCATATGCTAGATATAAATTCAAGATAATGATCATGAACATGTAATTGGATTCAAGGAAAACAAATATGATTGATAAACCACAATCCTAGTTACATGACAAAATTAAGTTCATCAATCCAAATAAAACTATCTACCCTTCTATATATTTGACAATAAAACAATTAAAGTAGAAGAATAGAAGTAATTCATGATTAAAACCCCTTTGAAATGATGAATCTTGCAATCTTCTGTTATCCTTTATCGTTCTTGACTCGTTCTCTAAGTATTTTACTCTCTACGATGCTTTAAATTTCACCAAAAAGTTGTTTATAATGAAGCAAACAGTTATTTGTAATAACCCTAAAGTTGGCTCAACATAGTCCCTTGACATGAGCATGTTGAACCCCCATTTTGACATCAATAAATAAAATCTCCACATATAAGCCTAATCAACATTATCTTCATCATAGGCATGCTGACTACCCACGGTTGTCTCCAACCTTAAATCTTCTCTTCAACATGGCCATTTTGAAGAGTCCTGCTGAACATATAATTTCCCTTGGGTCAATACAACCCTTCAACATGATTGTGATCAACACAACTCTTCACATTCTCTATTTAGACTTCAACATGCCCTTCTAGCATGGGCACATTGAAACTCATGCTAAGTAACTCTTCAAAACAAATTCTTCTTAGGCTTTGTCAAAAGTTGAAAAAAATCGTCTTCCTCATCTTCGAGAGCATCCTAAATACTTGAAATTGACATTTTAACCAATTAAGTAACATTTCCTTCACTTTAATCATCAAAAAATCTAAATAAAATCTAAAATAAAATATATGAATAAGGGGCTTTTCATACCATTCAAATAGGCAGGTGGATTTGGTATTGCTCACCTCCATCTTTTACTATTGCTTGAATTTAAAAAATATATCTTGCAGAATCCAACAAGAAAATCGAAGAGAATAAAGATAGTGGGGGGCTGGTGGAGTTTCTCATAGGAAATTTTATGTTCTTGGACACATTAAAAAAAGTTTATTTATTCTCGAACGGAGTATACTGCCGCGTTGCCAGCATTGGCTCATGAATATCCCTCCTATAGGCGATTTTTATCCATTAATTGTGTTTTCAAAGTGAGGAATTAATGTGCTTACATGTACTCTTCAATCTTCTCCCCCTTTGACATAGCAAATTTGTTATTTGTTTCAATGCAATGTGATATATATCTGTGCGTGGATAGAAATAATATTACCCTCTTCTTCTTCTTTCTTTTTTTTTTTTTTTTTTTTTTTTTGTTCTTTTTGGTAACCTTTGAGGTGATCCATGCGTTACATAAGTCGGCGAACCACCGTTTGTTTATTTGACTCATGCAAAGCTTCTGCATTGTTATTGAGCCTCTTTTCCTTGTATATATCTATCTTATTTCAATAACTACCGATTTTACTATATATTATTGATTAGTTTTCCATGTTGACAAACAGAGTCTCATATTACTATAATTTTACGTTGCTTTTTGTTCACAAAAATTGAATCGGTATTCTGGCTCTTCTGCGACAAAATAGCTATTCCCTTATTTATAAAAATTTTTATTATAATAAATGTTTATTTTGTATAACACCAAATAGATAAGGAAAAATGTTTATTCTTATCTTTCACTAAAGGATTAGCTATTTCTTTTGAAAAACTTTTTTTTCCCCCAAAAATATTTCTTTAGATGTAGGGTTCTTGATGATAGCGGTCATGCACGCGTCGCGTGAATCTTGCGCCTGGCACGTGACTTCGGAGTGCTGCTGAGGAAATGACACTTGATGACGGGATGACTTGGAGAGAATGACAGGGGAGGAGGAACAGACAGTCTCAGTATCTCAAATGCACGAGTGACAGGTAAGGGAGCTTGGGTAGACCTCGCACATCAACCTTACAGCTCTTAAGCAGTCGGAGTAGAAATCACTTGAGTTGCCTTGTTTGATCTTCCTGAATAGAACCTCCTTTATAGACAGTTGTTTGTCTTTTCTTTCAAAAAAGTTCTTAATGAGGAGGAGGAGTGACTGAATATTTATAGGCACTTGGTGTAGATAACGACCGTCAGATCACCTCAGTGATTGACGGATGAGATGGAGTAAGATCAATTCATGCTTATCATGAATGAGCTCCTCATGGACCAAGGCATATAGTCATCTCCTGTGTGTGCATGAGCTTAACTAAGAAAGGTTGGATACGACGGACCGACCCAACGATCCCTGTTCCAAACCCACTAAACCAAATCTCCCCAAGCCATCCCAATAGTTAAACTGGACTCATTAGGCCCTGTCACCTAGCCCACGAGTTAAGCCCAAATAAATAAATAATATTTATATTTTTTAAAGCCCCATTACAATTTCTAACCATAAAATAAAGGAATTGTTATTCTATTTCAATCTTATTTCATTCCAGTCAGCCAAGCTTAATGTTATCATTTAGCCTAGTAATATATTCTATAGATTTGTGGAGGATCTCGTAATTGAAGTTACTAAAGCTAAATGGATAACTAAGAGCTTATGTAAGTGGGTTTAAAACTTTTTATTCTTATGTTGTGAGTAAAATAATAAGGATTACAATGATGATAGTAATAATTAAAATAATTATAGTGATGATCTAATAAAAATAAAATAACAATCCACATAGTGATAATAATAATTTGACATGCTTGCCATATTCTCTTAGTTGGCCAAGTCAGCTGGTAGTTAAATGCAATGCATTTGCATATTTTATGCTAGTTTTGGGGAGACATATAATCATGTATGTCACATCATACCTTATATATGTTTTTATTTATTTTTGCTTGTGATCTTACTATTTTCCCCTTCTAAAACCTAATTATTTTCACAAGGGGCAATATAGTCTTTTCACTCCATCCTATCATTTTACAGTAATTTTACATTACTTAATGATCCTCCTATCAATCGATGATTGCACTAATTATCGATTTCAGTAATTTACTGTAACTAGAGCCAACTTAATATAATTTCCTAAGTTAACGGATTCCTATCTATCCTTCACTGGCTCTCACCATTGTTGTGTGTGTATATATATATATATATATATATATGTATTATATAATTTATCAAATTTTTGTTATGGTCTCCTATTAAAGTAATAATCTATGAGAAATTCTATGATTTCGTTATTAATTTTAATGAGATTGGTCCCGTTATTGTCGGCTCATATTATATTCAAATTACTAAAATAATTAATATTTCAATTATTATATTTATTTTAACACTTAAATGATTACCTAAACTGTGCTTCAATAATTATAGTTATTTTAACATTTAGATGATTAATTAAACTATGCAAGACTATAGAAGCTACCATAATCTTAATAAGCCACTATATATGATGTTGTACCATATATATGGATATACATATACAGACAAAAAATGGTAAGAACATGTATTCATATGTTGTATCTCGGCTCTTGCAACATATATGTTTTGTGGCTTTATATACTCGTTATTGCTATAGCTCCTGCTCGAAATGGGAAAAAATAATAATAAATTATTTGACTTTATGGCTGTTATGCAATACATATTCGGGAGTAGGGTGTATCATTATGATTAATTTGGAAAAGCTGGACAACACATAAAAATGATAAATAAAACATGAATTTCTGGGGGCATGATATGAAGATTTTAGAAAGTAACATATCTATGAAGTATCTTTTACTAATAAATTATGATGAGATTGAAATAAAACATTGTAAAATTATTTCCACTGGATTATAAGAACATTAACTTATATTATACATAGTTATTATAAGAAAAAATACACCTTGGACATGGGTTTATATACACATATATATTTTTTCATTTCAGGACCTATCAATATAAGATTACTTTGTTTGCTCTCTTCTTTTGCTAAAACATTACTCATGTAGCATCCAAGGTAATTAAATAGCTTGCACGTGTTGCCACGTAGATTAACCGAAGCCTTAAAGTAAACCCAATTTTAAGCTTAAATCTAACCTAACTCTTTACTGAACATCTAATCCCTAATAAGACTGACCAAACATGCAGGACTTTACCATTTCACTTCTTTTTTAAAACTGTAAATTAACCTTCTTCATATATATATATATATATATATATATATATAAAACCATCATTTGTGAATGTAGAAAAACATCATAGAAAATGTCACTTTTGCACAAAATAACAAGAATCCTTTTTTTTTTTTTCAAAACTCCTAAAACTATAATCAAACAAACCCCCATCCATCCCACATAAAAAGAATAAAAAAAAGCCATGGTTCACTTTATCTTGTTTTTCTGGTGTCCTTGTTTATTCACTTATTTTCAACTAAACATTTGTGCTAGTATTTTTACACCAAATTGCAATAGTAGGTTTTTCCAAACTTCAGACAAATTCTTCATTATAGAAACAAAATCATGGCTATAAATGTAAATCCAGAACAAGTAATTACTTCACAAAACATATTACATTTAAATGGAAAAAAGACCCCAAGATTAAATCAACCGCTTCTTAGTAAAATCATCATTATTCTAATTGGATGCTCAAAGCAACCAAATCTTTTCTTCTAGATTTTCTCATGTCAAAGCAATCATAAGAGATACCAATTCACAATCAACAAAAGGTTGGTTCACCTTCATCGTCAAAAAAACCTAAATTTCAACACCAATTGCTCAACAAAATGTAAAACATGTCGTGAAATGAAAAAAAAAAAAAAAAAGGAACTTAGGTTCTCAAGGTTTATTTTTCTCAGTTATTATATTCATTTGTGACTTACCTCTGTCTCCAATATCATTTTACTAGAGGCAGCCTGTAAACTCTAATCCGCTCGCATCTTGTATAATAATGTAAATTGAACTTCTATATATTTTATAATTAAAAAAAAAAAGAGAATAGAAGAAAAGGGGGACGAACCACACGTTATTAAAACATGTAAGATGAAAATACAAGAGGAGAAAGAAAGAAAAGGAGAGTTTTTAAGTGGAGATGCCATTAATGTAGATGAGAACCGCCTAATACAGACACAATAACTCCTATGTTAAGGTTCAACATATAACTATATTGTCTCAAGTTGTGTTCATGAGGTGTGTGAATTCCCTTTAGGTTTGCTTTGTCATTCACTCAAATAAAATTCACCACTATAAATGACCCTTATCGCATGAATCGCAGCTCCAGAAGACCGTCTTGCTTGAACCAATCTTCTTTTTCTTTGGATAACTAATGTTTTATTCGATTCTCAAAAAACCAAAAAACTTAGGTCATAATTATAACAATAAACCCTTGTCTAATCAAAGTCAAAGCAACAACACATCTTATTTTATCCCTAACATTGGTAGGGAAACAACAGTATGGGGAGTGTCTGTACTTTCACTTTTTAGTGAATTACTATATGATCTTTAAATTTTGACAAAAAGTGCATGTATATTTAAAATCTAGCATTTTAGTGTGTCACACCCTACAAGTAACCTAGATAGGATAGTTTCGTCGTACATGACACCAAAACCTAGGATTGATTCCTATGTATCTCAAAAGTTTTGAATATCATATAGAAGCATATCATGACTAGGTAACCAATGAGGCACAATAGTATTTAATTGATAATTCTATAAGATAACAGTAATCAAATTAAATATATAAATATAGGATAATAAGAGCCATTCAAAAGCACAGGTGGGCATATCAAAGTATTAAGTTAGGGTCTTTACTAGGGATGTAAGTGGGCTGGTTTTTATAGGGTACTCGACTCGTCAAACTCGATAAATACCCTATAGGGTTTGGGATGGGTTTGGGATGGATTCTGGGATGAGTACAAAACCCATTGGGAAACCCGAACCCATTAAAATATATAAATATATATAATGAGCAATGAAATCTATGAGGATTTTAAACTTGTATTGTGATTTGATGAGAGATGCTTTTCCTTTGTTTAATTTTTATTTCGCTTTAAAAATTGTATTGTGATTTGATAAATATTGTGATGAACATTATGTTCTCTCTAATTTGGTTTCCTAAGAGTCTTAAGACACTTTTCATTTCATTAATTTTTATTTTCTTCCTTGCTTATCGTAAATTTTTAACAGGTTTTGGGTTAAGGTTCGGGTACCCTATAAGGTTTGTGTAGCGAGTTTTGGGTTCATGGGCAAAGGCAAAAACCTTATAAGGTTTGGGATGGGTTTTGATAACCTTATTGGGTATCAGGTTCGGGTTCGGGTTTTAATATACTCGTCCCGGTTGTATTCCTAGTCTTTACCCTACAAAATATTACATAGCTTTTGAACTTATCAAATACCATCTTGAGAGATTCACTTAAGAAGAAATAACACTATAAACCCTTGATTCCTTCCCAAAAAATCCCGTCTCCCAAAAGAAAGCTAACTTGTGGATAACCTTGACCATGTTGATACCAAAGGTAATCCTATAATAACAAACCATAAGAGGGTGAGCGACTAAATGCTCAATGAGATATAATCCTCCCACTATACCATCAAGCAAGTGATAAACAAGTTATATTAAACAAACATATGTAATGTGTTTAAACAAGTGAACTGATAAGATTATATTTTATACAAATCTTGATGATCAATTGAGCTAGAATGGATATTTGTTTTGATTAAATTTTATGTTTCAGGACTAATTTGGATAAAGAAATCAAAACAAGATAATTTGAATTGAAAAGAGGAAAAATTGAAGTCAAGGCCGGCAATTCATCATTGAAAGCCGCCGGCTTTTAGACGGTAAAATCCAAGGCCGTTGCAGCACAGCCAGCTTTGCCCAGCACAAGTTAAACAACATTCAAAGCCGCCTCAAAGCTGCCGGCGTAGAAGATGAAGAAGCCAGCGTAAATGAAGGCCGGCAGCCCAGAACTGAAACATCACCAGCTTTGAAGGAGTTACATTATAAGCCGGCATGAAAGCCGCCGCCTTGAGACAGTGTACATGGAAGAATTGAAGAGACATGAAGACATGAAAGCTTGAATGAAAATGAAGCAACACATCTGTTGAATGCCTACGCCGGTGTCAAAGCCGCCGGCCTTTGGGACGGCGTTCGTTATAAATCTGCCCAACGCTTCATTTCTGACTACATACGCCGGCTAGATCTACATTCAAAGCCGCCCGTTGAAGCGGCCTACATTGTAACTGATATTGAAGGCTGCCAGTGCACTGCCTGCGCAAAGGACAATTTGAAGATACGCCGCCTGTAAGCCGCCGGCGTAGGATCCATAACGGCCGGCGTACATTGAGAAACAGCAAAGTTCATTGAATGTTTTTTACGAAATTTTTCCTATAAATAGGGGTCTTCCCCTCACTTTCAGAATCATCATCATCCAATCATCCAAGCATCCAATACATACATTACAAGTAGCTTTAGAATATTTAGAATAGGCATTTCATAAGAGATTTTGAAGAGATATTTGAAGTTATACAAGATTTGCAAGTGAAGCTTTAGTATTTTGAATTGGTGATTTCTAATCTTATTCTTTTTATGCAATTCATATACTTGAATATTCTGATCATAATGAAATCATTTGCAATTTCTTATTTGATTGTTGAATCATCATCCATGAGTAGCTAAATCTTTTTGTGGGAAGTTGATGAAGCTTTAAACATGCTAAATGATTTTTGAATCCATGTTATAGATATTTAGAATCTGAAATATTCATATTGAATTCTGATTATTCATCATGTTTTGGTGTATAAGAATTCTAATAACTCGGAAGGGAAATTAGTGTTCACATGAATTCATAAATTGAGATTAAATTGCAATTGCGGAAGCGGCGTAGTTTAATCTAGTTTAGAAATTATCCATGAATATTAATGCAATGTTTTATGTTGATTTCTCACTAAGGAATTAGGAGATTTTAATATAAAGTATTAGTCAATTATAGAATCGGGAGATTTATAATTGTAATTTTGATTCCACTAATGATTTATTTAACGGAAGTTATTGAATTGTTTTGTGGTTTAAAAGGTTTTCAAACTTTGTTTTTAAATCTTGATAATTTCTTATGAATATTCATGAATCTAATTATCATTATAACATGAGTTCAAGTTGATTGGCAATAGTTTAAAGTGGATTCTGCTCCTTCCCACACTTTTCACCATATCCCTCTCTTTAAAAGCTCATTGCATTCATATAGATAATTAGTTAGATAAGTTAGTTTAACTTAATCATCTTAAAAGATCAATTGCCTAGATATTAGTATTAGTTGATAATTGTCTAGTAGTTAGTAAATCCTTGTGGGATCGACACTTTATTCATGCTATATTACAATAGAAGACCTAGTACGCTTGCTAGAAATATGCTTTAAAATTCAATACTAAAGCACATCAAGTTTTCTGGCGCCGTTGCCGGGGATTTATTAATATTAGACTAACTTCAGCTTTGCTAGTAGTTTAGGTTTAAATTTAGTTTGAAATTTTCCTTTTCTCTTTGCAGGTTTATGCGAAGAAGTAGAAGTGCTGAAATTCTACCTTTAGATCCAGAAATCGAAAGAACCCTGCGACAACAGAGAAAAGGAACCAAAGAAGAGGAGCAATGGCAGAAAATCAAGATAACAACAACCAATTGCAACCAGCTGCTCCAAGGGCAATTCGAGACTATACGGTGCCTACTATTCAAGATCCCGCCATACGAATGCCCACTGTGGAGGCAAACAATTTCGAGCTTAAACCGTCCCTAATTCAAATGGTTGAATCACATCAATTTGGGGATATCCAATGAGACGCCAGATGAACACATTGCCAAATTTCTTCAATACACCAACACTGTCAAACTCAATGGTGTAAGAAACGAAGTCATCCGACTTCAGCTTTTCCCTTTCTCTCTTAGGGATAAAGCTTTGGCATGGTACAACTCCCAACCTCCAGATTCAATCACTACATGGGCTGATCTGACAAAGAAGTTTTGAAGAGATTTTTCCCTCCAGCAAGAACCGCCAGATTAAGAAATGAAATTTCCAACTTCACCAAATTCCTGGAGAATCATTATATGATGCTTGGGAAAGATTCAAAGAGGCGGTCAGAAAGTGTCCACACCATGGTTTACCCGATAATCTACTAATTGAGAATTTCTACCTCAGTCTTGATGAAGCTTTAAGGTCATTAGTAGATGCTACATCGGGGATCACTGATGGGGAAACATATGAGGAAGCTAGTGAGATTATTGAAGAATTAGCTTCTGCTGCTCATAATTGGAGTTGTGAAAGAACAAGATCTAAAGTAGCATCATTGGAAGACAAAGAAGATATCTCACAACTCAAGCTCAAATGGCAACTCTCATCACTCAAGTAAGTAAACTCACAACTACAAATACTTCCAATAAAAAACAACAAGTGTTTTGTTGTGAGATTTGCTCAGGACCACACTCCTCTTTTGAGTGTCCACATGGATCATCTTCAAATGACGAGCAGCTTAATTATGTGGGAAATTTCCAAAAGGGCAATTTTGGAAACACATATCATCCGAATATGCGAAATCATCCAAATCTTTCATATCGGAATGATGCCAATGTTCTAAAGCCACCACCTGGTTTTCAAGGACAAGGATATGTGAGAAATGCTCCACCTCAACAGCAAATTCAAACATCCACTGATGCATTACTGAGGGATTTCATTGTTACCACAACAAATTCACTCAACAATCAGAATGCAATCATTCAAGATTTGCAAGGGAAACTCCATCAACTTGCACAGCAAGTGAGTAATAGACCATCTGGGTCTTTACCAAGCAACACGGAGGAGAATCCCAAGTCTGTAAATGCAATCACATTGAGAAGTGGAAAGGAGATTGCTCCAGTTGAGGAAACTACTAAAGATGAAGAGGAAATTCCACCACAAAACAACAAAGGGAAACGAAAGAGGAGAAACTATTCAAAAACCTGAGGTGAAATCATATGTTCCTCCCGTTCCTTTTCCAGGAAGATAAAGCAACAAAAGCTTGATGAGCAATTTTCAAAATTCCTGGATGTTTTCAAAAAGCTGCACATCAACATTCCATTCTTAGAAGTAATTCAAGGAATGCCTTCCTATGCCAAATTCATCAAGAATTGCTGTCTAACAAGAGGAAGATTGATGGAATGTGATACTCACTGGAGAATGTTCCATGATCCTACAGAAACAAACAACCAGTCTGCCCACTAAGCTCCGAGATCAGGGAAGTTTTACTGTTCCTTGCACCATTGGTGATTGTTATTTTGATAAAGTTTTAATTGATTCTGGTGCAAGTATCAACTTAATGCCTTCATCATATTTCAAAAACTAGGATTAGGAGATTGCAAAGATACACATGTAACTTTGCAACTTGCTGATAGAAGTGTAAAATACCCTAGGGGTATTGTAGAAAATGTCCTAGTTAAAGTTGACAAATTCTTTTTCCTGTGGATTTTGTAGTGCTTGACATGGATGAAGATAGGGAAGTTCCCATGATCTTGGGCAGACCGTTCCTTGCAACAGGAAAAGCACTAATTGATGTGGAACAAGGGCAACTTACATTACGAGTGATGGATGAACAGGTTACTTTCAATGTCTATGAGGCAATGAAGAAATTTGATGATGCCAATGCCTGTTACACCATCAATACCATTGATGAGCTAGTTTCTGAATCACTTGAGGAACAAACTGGTGTGGAGACTATGGAGTCTGTCTTAAGAGACGTGGACAATTGGAGTGATGAAGAGGAGAAGAAGAAATGGAAGATGTACCAATGATCAAAACCAGATATTATGAATCTTTGGGTACAAATGAGCAGAAGCAAGTTCCATCTTTGATGCAGCCACCGACCTTGGAACTGAAACCACTTCCTGACCATCTGAAGTATGCTTTTCTTGGAATTGGCGATACTTTGCCAATTATCATTTCATCTGCATTGACAGATACACAAGAACAACAGTTGATTGATGTGTTGAAAAAGCACAAGGAAGCAATCGGATGGACCATTGCTGATATCAAGGGTATTAGCCCTACCATTTGCACTCACAAAATCCTTATGGAAGCTGAGTGTAAACCTACAGTTCAACCACAAAGGAGACTCAACCCGACACTTAAAGAAGTTGTCAAGAAAGAAGTTTTGAAGCTGCTTGACGCAGGTATCATCTATCCTATCTCTGATAGTAAATGGGTTAGTCCGGTTCAAGTAGTGCCAAAGAAAGGTGGTATGACTGTAGTGAAGAATGAGCAAAATGAATTGATTCCTACTCGTACTGTGACTGGGTGGAGAGTTTGTATTGATTACAGAAGTTGAACGATGCCACTCGAAAGGATCACTTTCCACTTCCCTTCATTGATCAGATGTTGGAGAAACTTGCAGGGCATGATTATTACTGTTTTCTTGATGGATATTCTGGATACAATCAGATCTCTATTGCACCCGATGATCAAGAGAAAACAACATTCACTTGTCCTTATGGCACATTTGCCTTTAGGAGAATGCCTTTTGGACTTTGCAATGCACCTGCTACATTTCAGAGGTGTATGATGGCTATATTCTCAGATATGCTTGAGAATTTTATCGAGATCTTCATGGATGATTTTTCAGTCTTTGGAAAGTCATTCGATCTATGTCTTGAGAATTTAGCCTCGGTTCTACAAAGATGCAAAGATACCAATCTGATCCTGAATTGGGAAAAATGCCACTTCATGGTTAGAGAAGGGATAGTGTTGGGTCACAAAATTTCTCGAGAGGAATTGAAGTGGATAAAGCCAAAGTGGAGATTATTGAGAAGTTACCACCACCCACGACTGTTAAAGGAGTCAGAAGTTTTCTTGGACATGCTGGCTTCTACAGACGATTCATCAAGGACTTCTCCAAAATTTCGAGACCTCTTTGCAACCTTCTGGAAAAAGATGCGGTGTTCAATTTTGATGAAAATGTCTGCAGGCATTCAATTTATTAAAGGAAAAGCTCATTTCCACACCAGTGATCATTGCGCCAGACTGGGAGCTTCCTTTCGAACTCATGTGTGATGCCAGCGACTTTGCAGTTGGAGCGGTACTTGGTCAGAGACGAGGTAAGATCTTTCATGTTATATACTATGCAAGTAGAACACTAAATGAGGCCCAGAGAAATTATGCCACTACTGAGAAAGAGCTTTTAGCTGTTATCTTTGCATGTGATAAATTTAGGCCTTATCTAGGTTCTAAAGTTGTAGTATACACTGACCATGCAGCTCTCAAGTATTTGTTTGCTAAAGCTGATGCAAAACCTAGGTTGATTAGATGGGTTTTACTACTGCAAGAATTTGATCTTGAAATTAAAGATAAAAAGGGAACTGAAAATGTTATTGCTGACCATTTGTCTAGACTTGAATCTGATAGTCTAGACATTCCCATCAATGAGAAGTTCCCTGATGAACAATTGCATGCAGTAGAGATTCTTGATTTGCCATGGTATGCTGATATTGTGAATTATTTGGTTAGTAAGATTATTCCATATGGTTTATCATATCCTCAAAAGAAAAGGTTTTTGCATGATGTAAAATACTATTTTTGGGATGAACCATATCTGTTTAAAAAATGTGCTGACCAAATAATTAGAAGATGTGTGCCTGAATCTGATCAGCTTAGCATTTTAGAACATTGTCATTCAAGGGAAGCAGGAGGACACTTTGGTGTTCAAAGGACTGCAGCAAAAGTATTATCATCTGGATTTTATTGGCCTAACTTGTTTCGTGACTGCAGGAATTTCATAATATCATGTGCTCAATGTCAAAGGACAGGTAACATTTCTAAACGACATGAATTACCACAAAACAATATTCTGGTAATTGAGCTTTTCGATGTTTGGGGGATTGACTTTATGGGTCCTTTTCCCTCATCTTTTTCAAATAAATACATACTTGGGCAGTTGATTATGTTTCAAAATGGTGGAAGCTGTTCCTTTACAAACAAATGATGCCCGAGTAGTTTTGAAATTTTTGAAAAAGAATATTTTTACCAGATTTGGTGTGCCCAGAGCTATAATTAGTGATGGGGGGTCTCATTTTTGTAACAGGCAATTTGAAAAACTTTTGGCAAAATACGGTGTTACATATAAAGTGACTACCCCCTATCATCCACAAACAAGTGGGCAAGTTCAAGTTTCTAATAGGGAGATAAAAAGATTTTTGGAAAAAACAGTTAATGCATCAAGAAAAGATTGGTCTTCAAAATTAGATGATGCATTATGGGCTTACAGGACTGCTTTTAAAACCCCTATTGGAATGTCCCCATACATGCTTGTTTTTGGTAAATCATGTCATCTTCCTGTAGAACTTGAGCACAAGGCATTTTGGGCTATAAAATTCCTTAACTTTGATGAAAAAGCTACAGGTAAAAAGAGATTGCTCCAATTAAATCAACTGGAAGAATGGAGAAATGAGGCATTTGAAAGTGCTCGTATCTATAAGGAACGAGCAAAGAAATGGCATGATAGGAACATCATAAAACGAGAATTTTTTCCTAGACAAAAAGTTTTACTTTACAATTCTCGTTTGAAGTTGTTTCTTGGAAAATTACGATCAAGATGGTCGGGACCGTTTGAGATAGCAAAAGTTTTTCCATATGGAGCGGTTGAATTAAAAACTTAGGATAATCGGACTTTTAAAGTGAATGGGCAACTGCTTAAGCATTATTTTGAAGGGGAAAATCTTGATAGTACTACTACTGTCATCAATCTCAAGGAACCATGATCAGGTCAGGAAAGTCGGGCTAAGCGACTTTAAACTAAGCGCTTCTTAGGAGGCAACCCATGTATAATTTTAGAGTAATTTTTATTTGTTTTTACTAACTTAGCTATTAGTGTGGCATGATATATATATAGTATTTAAAAAAAAAATTTAAAAGGCTAAAGGCCGGCTCAAGACTGCCAGCCTTGAGCAAGCTTTGAGAAAACAAGGAAGGCCGGCTCAAAGCCGCTGGCTTAGTGCCGGCATAAAAGTCAGTACAGGAGTAGGTGAGCACCGCAATTTAGGCCGGCTTGGGAAAGGTCTAGGCCGCCGGCTTAATGCCAGCGTATATTGCAGATTTCTTGGTTTCTGAAAATTCCCGATCAAGGCCGGCATCTGGGATTTAAAGCCGCCAGCTTTATGCCGGCGTATCCATTTAGGCCGGCAGCATAAATCGATAAGCGGCCAGCTTTGAGCTCTCGGTATGAATTTTTTCCACTTACATTGGCTATAAGCCGCCGGCTTACATTGCAGAAATGCCGGCGTACATTGTGCAGAAGCTTAAAAACAAGTACGAATCTCTCTCTCTCTTTCATTCTCTCATCCTCATTCTCTCTCAATCACTCTCAAATCAACAAGTTCCCTCTTAATTCATCATTCCGTTGTGATTAATCCACCTGATCAAGTAAGTATATATCACCTTTGTTCTTAGTTTTCAATCGAATCCATTATATTACATGAATGATTGTTCAATCTGTTGATAATATGGGTTTTAGCTAAAAAGTGATATGAGCTTCAGATTTGATTATTTTGATGATGTGTGGATTAAGTTGCAATCCGTTCTATACATGTTTAATCAATTTGTTGATCCATTTGTTATATTGATCCATAATTGCTGCATAAATCTGTTGAAGAAAATTAGGGTTCTTGAGTTGAGTAGAGGGTTTCGAATTCGAATTGGGGCTTTGTGAAATTCTTTGAACAGCTGCTGAATTCGATTGTTTTAATGTTAGATTAGTAGCTCCAATACTTGCATTGCGTTAAAATTTGTTAGAATTGAACTTGGAATTGAATTTGTACTCAATTTTGATACACAATCTGTATGAAAATGTTTTGGAACTTTAAAGGAAAAATTTTTGAACAATCAGTTTGAAAATTTGAAAATTCCAACGTTCAATTCTGAGCTGGCAAGCCTAAGCTGCCAGCTTTGATTTTATTTTGCAAGTGTAAATGCCCATACAAGTTCATGATCAATAGCTCCATAATTAATGCCTATTATTTCTAAAACTGTTCTAGCTCATGTTATAGGCATAAATTAGAAATTAATTGAAATTGCATTCCTTAATACTAATTGAATTCAAATTATTTGCAGGAATGGCCCAAAACAAAAAACGACCAAGAACGGGTGATGCTTCTACATCGGGTTCAGAGACCCGAAATCTACTGTCCAGTCAGCAGTACGCCAAGGACAGAAAGAAAAGGCTGGTCAAGAACGACTTTATAAATATCCAGTATTTAGACTGGTGCTGCTGGATGAGTTTGATATGGTAGACAGAATTCGAGGATTATTCAAGATCCAGCATGGCTGAGACTATTTGACCTTCGGGAGCCTGCATACAAGAATCTGACGATAGAGTTCTTGTCTACGGTCAAAAATATCCAGACCGTGAGGAGTCCACCTTCCAGTTCCAGGCCTATGGACAGATACGGGAAGTAAAATTGAAGCAGATAGGCCACATTATGGGACTGTATGATAGTGAGGAAGCGAACAGGACTTTGCCAAACAGTTGGCCAGAGGACATGACACAGGAGGCTTATTGGGCCCACCTAGTTGGTCCTGGATCAAACGAGCATTTTGTCCCATCAAAATCACTGGCCACGTCATTCCGTGCTGTTGAGCACAAGCTCCTCCATCACATTATTGCACACACCCTGAGCTGCAAGAAGACGAGTCACAGCAAGGTGACTACATTTGATATGTTTTACCTGTTTAGCCTTATTAGAGGTTACAGGATTGATCTCGGGGTGGAGGTAGCAAATTTTATATACCGGCAGGCTGAGGACACGAGGACCCGAGGTCTGGGTTGTGGAGGCTACATCACACGGTTATTGAAGGGGATGAACATTTTCGAGCCTCCACAGGATGACGAGGTGTATGAGTGCAAGAGGATCACATCTGCACCATTTAAAGGCTGGGATTGCTGAAAAACCCCAGGCCAGCACCCCGGTATTGGAGGAGGTTGAGTTCCAGGATATTTTTCCTGGAGACGTTCCCATTTGAGATGCCATCTACATCTGCTCCACCTCCTCCTACAGGCGCTTCATCGGCATACGGTATGGACCAGCTTAGGCTGGATGTTGAAGAATTGAAGCGTCAAAGTCAGGAGCTCAGAGATAGTCAAGAAAGGGAGAGAAAGAAAAAACAAGAAATTCAGAAAGACTATCTTTGATGCGCTGAAGACGGCCATCTGCTGCATTAGCCCAGAGACAGGGGCTGGCATGACCTATCAGACTTCATCTGAGTCTCATCACTCAGATAGGCTCAGTTCAGAGCATACTCAGACAGCCAGCCCAGGAGCCACTGCGAGACACACACCTGAGGGCAGCAGCAGACAGAGCCCGGGGCCAGAGAGCTAGAGACCCTGCTAGCTCTTATTTGATTTATTTGATATCTATATTATTGGCCTGTATATTTATTGAGTACCCAAGTTCCTGTGGGTGAACTCATTTATTATTTTTCTGCTTTTATTTTGCTTTTATTTTGTTTTTGTTTTTGTTTTTGTTTTTCTTTGTAGTGATTACAGGAATCGAGCAAAGCAAATCTCTTGCAATGCCAAATTTTGATGACTATGAATCGACTGAATTCAGGGAAGTATCCAATTCATTTCTTATTCCTTTCCTCTGTTTTATTTGTTGAAAAACAGTGAGGTCACTGTTTAATTGAAGTGTGGGGGAAGGGATAGAATTACATGAAGTGTTGAAATGATGAATATGATCTGTTTGCTGTTGTTTATATTGAAAAATCTCCACCTTGTATTTTTGGTTTGAAAGCAAATCATGAGGAAATTCTGCCAAAATTTTTTCAAAAATCTCTTGAAATTGGATAGTACAAAGCAAAGAATGAAAATCAATGAAATTGACTTGTGAAAGTATCTTACTCACCTGCTATTGTGATTGGTTTACTAAGTTAAAATTAAGTTGTAAAATCCTTAAGGAACAAGTTTACTTTATTTTTAACTTTGGAATTGGAAATTTAAGAGCTGGTCGAGTCCTTTTGTTGAAAAATAAACAGGTCTACTTCTTGGAAATTTTAATTTGTATATATTCTTTGAATTTTAACACTTGGTGAAAGAGGTAGAAGAAACTTTTAAACTTAGTGATCCTTCATAAAAATAAGTCTTTGATATTGTATTGCATTCAAAAAGAAAGAAACAAGCATAGCCACTACTCCTCTGACTTGAAATTTTGAGTTATGAGTATCTGAACTTGAATGTTAAAGTGAGGAAGAGTTCTTAGGGGTATTTTGAAACCTGGTCACTTAGGTGATGAGCCTGGGATGTGCCGACTCAATGAACTCACTATAACGAGAAGGGAAGAATGGCAAAAGTTCAATTCATGAGCTTTGAAAAACAAAAAGATGGAGGCAAAAACCTCCCAAAAAGAAAATAAATGCTTGAGAAAGAAAAAGAAAATGAATGCAAAATATGCAAAGGAAGGAGACTTATAATAAAGAAGGAGAAATTCTAAGGAAAAAGTAGATACCACATGCTTTCATTTTGTGTTACTTAGAATATATATAAGCTAGAAATCCAAAGAAGTTTAAATGAGTATTTTTCCTTAGTGGATTGAGTATTTGCTTTTGAATTGAAAGTTCTTTTGTTAAAAGTTGAGATTAAAACTTGTTTTGTTTGGATTAACTCTAAATTTTGATTATAGTACTCTAATTGCAAGGAATTGGTATGGTTAGAGCTGTAGATACAAGAGAAACAAGTTAAAGAAGTTGAGATTAAATGGAAAATTGTACTATCTAAAAGAGATTTCATTTTATTCTTCATTTTGCTTGAGGACAAGCAAAAGTTCAAGTGTGGGGGAATTGATAAGATCATATTTTATACAAATCTTGATATCAATTGAGCTAGAATGGATATTTGTTTTGATTAAATTTTATGTTTCAGGACTAATTTGGATAAAGAAATCAAAACAAGAAATTTGAATTGAAAAGAGGAAAAATTGAAGTCAAGGCCGGCAATTCATCATTGAAAGCCGCCGGCTTTTAGACGGTAAAATCCAAGGCCGTTGCAGCACAGCCAGCTTTGCCCAGCACAAGTTAAACAACATTCAAAGCCGCCTCAAAGCTGCCGGCGTAGAAGATGAAGAAGCCAGCGTAAATGAAGGCCGGCAGCCCAGAACTGAAACATCACCAGCTTTGAAGGAGTTACATTATAAGCCGGCATGAAAGCCGCCGGCTTGAGACAGTGTACATGAAGAATTGAAGAGACATGAAGACATGAAATGCTTGAATGGAAAATGAAGCAACACATCTGTTGAATGCCTACGCCGGTGTTCAAAGCCGCCGGCTTTGGGACGGCGTTCGTTATAAATCTGCCCAACGCTTCATTTCTGACTACATACGCCGGCTAGATCTACATTCAAAGCCGCCGGCGTTGAAGCGGCCTACATTGTAACTGATATTGAAGGCTGCCAGTGCACTGCCTGCGCAAAGGACAATTTGAAGATACGCCGCCTGTAAGCCGCCGGCGTAGGATCCATAACGGCCGGCGTACTTTGAGAAACAGCAAAGTTCATTGAATGTTTTTTACGAAATTTTTCCTATAAATAGGGGGTCTTCCCCTCACTTTCAGAATCATCCAATCATCCAATCATCCAAGCATCCAAGAATACATTTCACATTACAAGTAGCTCTAGAATACTTAGAAATAGGCATTTCATAAGAGATTTTTGAAGAGATATTTGAAGTTATACAAGATTTGCAAGTGAAGCTTTAGTATTTTGAATTGGTGATTTCTAATCTTATTCTTTTTATGCAATTCATATACTTGAGTATTCTGATCATAATGAAATCATTTGCAATTTCTTATTTGATTGTTGAATCATCATCCATGAGTAGCTAAATCCTTTTTGTGGGAAGTTGATGAAGCTCTAAACATGCTAAAATGATTTTTGAATCCATGTTATGAGATATTTAGAATCTGAAATATTCATATTGAATTCTGATTATTCATATTTTTGGTGTATAAGAATTCTAATAACTCGGAAGGGAAATTAGTGTTCACATGAATTCATAAATTGAGATTAAATTGCAATTGCGGAAGCGGCGTAGTTTAATCTAGTTTAGAAATTATCCATGAATATTAATGCAATGTTTTATGTTGATTTCTCACTAAGGAATTAGGAGATTTTAATATAAAGTATTAGTCAATTATAGAATCGGGAGATTTATAATTGTAATTTTGATTCCACTAATGATTTATTTAACGGAAGTTATTGAATTGTTTTGTGGTTTAAAAGGTTTTCAAACTTTGTTTTTAAATCTTGATAATTTCTTATGAATATTCATGAATCTAATTATCATTATAACATGAGTTCAAGTTGATTGGCAATAGTTTAAAGTGGATTCTGCTCCTTCCCACACTTTTCACCATATCCCTCTCTTTAAAAAGCTCATTGCATTCATATAGATAATTAGTTAGATAAGTTAGTTTAACTTAATCATCTTAAAAAGATCAATTGCCTAGATATTAGTATTAGTTGATAATTGTCTAGTAGTTAGTAAATCCTTGTGGGAGCAACACTTTATTCATGCTATATTACAATAGAAGACCTAGTACGCTTGCTAGAAATATGCTTTAAAATTCAATACTAAAGACAGCACATCATGAACATATATATATGACCAATTGGTAGCCATATATAAATAAAAAATTTGCCCTCTAAATCAAGGGTTGGGGAATATCCATTAACATCAACACCCAGAAATCCTACTACTTCAGGATTCAAAACAATTTTATTAAACACAATTTATTTACATATATAGAAAATTATGTTTATGCATATATCTTTACTATCTAAGCAAGGTCCTTCGAAGCAATGACATCGACGTAACCCAAGAAGATGGGATATCTTCCCTAAGACGACTTAGTTCCCATCCCCCAAGATAGAACCTATGGTACACATGTGGTCTTCCATGATCATAGCCCATCGAAGCCATTGTGTAGCGGTGATGACTTTTAATAATGTAATCATATAGTGCACGCATATATTAATTATCATTTCAATATATTTTAAGTTCATTTAATTGTAGTGCGCAAGCAATTATCATATACTCATAAAACTATCCTCAAACTATCAAATCCTTAAAGTAAAGTATAATTATAGTATTTTCACATTCAAAATCAAACACAAAAAATCACAAACAAAACTCTTATCCCCACACTCAATTCATTTATTAGTTAATAAAAATCATATTCTTTCTTAAATTTAAAAAAAAAAATTGATTTCATAGGAATATACTCACTAGTCCATTCCACCTATCAGTCGTGGTAGTCGATAGGTAGGTTAGTATCAAAGTCAAAATCACCTTAATATAAGTGTCATTTAGGATTCTATACGACAATAGTTCTAATATTTTTCGTAATTTCAGTATCAAACTTTCAGTTGTCTGGAACTAATTCATTTTAACTATGTTTTTGACATATAAATAGTTGATTCAACATGGTTTTTCAAGTACTTCTCACATATCATGTAGTCTTTACTAAAGGAAGGCTTTAAAGTCATGGTAGTGCACTATTCATAATTAAAAATTTGCTTGTTCCTTAGCAAATTTTTATATCTCTATTTCTAAGTCAATATTTCTATCTATATGTTTTCTAAGTTAACTATCATATTCCATAAATGTTTTTATGAATACTTGTATATGTAAGTGTTTTATTATAAACCACAAAGATTCAATTATATATATAAATTATAAGGATTCACATATATATATATATTATTTAATCTAAGTTAAGTTATTGATGTGTATCATGTGTGTTTGAATTTGTGTCATAAAGAATAAGGTAAAATAAAATAAAGAAATAAACTAAAATTAGTATTATATATATATATACACATAAAGTTATATATACATATATATAGGGATATATATAACACCAAATGTATGTTTCAAGCTATGGGGCTGGAGTAGAGCATCATGGAGCGCCCTTAGAGCTCTCAAAGTATGTGTATGTGTGTGAGTTGTAGCAATGTGTATGTGTGTGTGTGGAATGTGTTGGAGTAGGCATGCGATTATGGGGGACGCATGTGGAGCGTTCATGGGTCAGCCTGATATGTGTGTGGCATGTGAGCTACAAGCGCAAGTGAGAATGGTAGGAGTTTAATGAATTGTAGTAATAGTAGTAGTAGAAATGTGTGTGTGTTGGTGTCATGCTCGAGTGCGTGTGTTGTTTGTGAGGGTAACAACTGCTCGTGTAGTGTCATGATAGAGTTATGGTGAGTCACAGGCATGATCTATGGAGCCTTAAGCATGTGGCATGTACATGTGGAGCACTCATGTGCAGGCATGGTTAAACACTTGCTGTGTACATGACATGGGTGTATAGAAGTGGCAGCAGCAATTGTGTGTAGTGTATTTGTTTGTGTGTGCGGGGTGGAGAACTTAGCAAGTGTCTACCAAGCACTTATTGAGTTCCTCCTCAAGAGCATGTGTGCGCCTATATATTGTGTTGTGCGATGTTGGTGTGTGCATGTATGGAGCAACAACAACAATAGCGTGAATGTTGTGTGTGACTGATGGGGCTCTCATAAAATGTGTGTGGGTATGTGTTGTCATTGTGTTCTCCAGTAGCAGGGGAGTGATGTGTTTTTGTGCTGGTTTGAAACAACAACAAATTAAAAAAAAAACAAATAGAGCAAAAAATGCAATGAAAATACAGAAAAAGAAGAAAGAAGAAAGAAAAGAAAAACAAAAGAAGAAGATTACAACAGCTCATTGGCTTTGTTGTTGTCATCATGGTTATTATTGTTTCTATTGTGCACAAGGAGAGAGAAAGAAAGAAAAGAAAAAGAAAACAGAGGAAAAAGAAAAAAAGAAAAAAAAAAGAAAGAAGAAAGGAGAGAGAAGAAGAGAGCTACTTGACTTTTATATAAACAACCAAGCAAAGTCAAATAAGCAACAAGAAGTCAATTAAATAACTTTGTTTAAGCTCTTTTCTAGCTGCTACATGAAAGATATGTTATCGTAAGACTTAGACTAGGGGTTGACTTGAGCATTTAGCTTATTAATTTGATAGCTCATCAATGACTTATTTTGTTTTCTAGTAATTGAAGTAGGAACAAATACGATTAAATGGTTTATGTTGGCACATGATAAATTTTCAAATTTTATATGCAATAAATTTTTATTTTACATGATCAAATGAATCCTTGTAAAAGTTTAGTATTTTCCTTTAATATTATTATAAAATAATTTAGGGTAGTGTGATAAGATTTTTACAAAAATAGGTTATTTCTTTTTTTTAATTTAGGGTTGAAGATTATTTATTAATATTTACATAAAATATTATCATATTTGATTACATTTGTGTCATATTGTTTTAGGTAGATCCTATAACTTGTGATAGGACGGTTTTAATTTATAAGTTGACCATGTAATTTTAATTTGTATGTTTAAGGATTTAACTATATCCGATCATCTATTCGGAAACTATATTTAATATCATAGATTTTAGTATTCCATGGTCCTATCAATTACATTTCTAAATACGGAACTAAAGAGTGACCAACTGTATATTATTGTTTTTTGATGTTGTGAAAAATTGGAAGTTTCTTTTAGGGTCTTCTAGTACTTGCATCATAAAAAAAAAAAAATCAAAATTTGATTTTTTACATTAGAAATTTACTACTGTACTAGCAATAATAGATTATCAATCATTAAAACTAAAAAAAAAAAAAAAATTTAAGAAGTTACACATTTTTTCGGTTAATAAAATCGGGATATTTGATTAATAGCTTATATTAATAATATTCCGAAAACCACATTTATCTCAGTTACTAAAAGTTGAAGACTTTAATGATTATGTTAAAGGAAGGAGTGTATTTAAGGATCCTCAATGGGAACATGTCTATTAATTGCATATTCAATTGTAAATTATTATTAAATAAGGAAATTTCCCCATGAATATGCAACATACATCATTTACACTATACTATTACAAAAAACTTATTTCAAAATATCAGAAACATCTTTTCAATATACTTTTACAAAATACAATCAAACATAAGATAACATATCTTTAAAGTGCTCACTGTGTAGCAAAACCATAGGGTTTTTTCTATAATGTTGATTATCATTTATCATCATTGATCCATTGGTTGTCTTCTTCTACTCTCATCATTACTTATCTATAAAAAAATCCATTAATTACTAGACTCTTAAGATCTGTTTTATCAAACATTGAAAAGAATCTACACTAATAGTTTATAGTGAAAAGTACGAGGTTTGATTCCTGCTTCAATGAATTTTTTTTTTTAAATGTTTGGAAATTGATTTTTAGAGTGTAAACATACATCGACCAATCCCATGTAAATAGATGGAGCAATTACATAATTTCATTTTAGGATTAGGCAATATAAATGCAGCATAATCAACATAAGTGAAGTACATATTAATTGAAGATCTATGAATGCAAAGCAATGGATAGGTTGTTCAATAACAGATCCATCATTAATAAGGAAAAAAAGAAAATCAATAATAGATATATATAAAATTTAGAATTGGAATTATGTAAATTAAAATGAAATCTGACCAAGATGGCACTACTTAACAACGACATGAAAAGATGTTTAAAGTGAGATAAGAAAAGGAAGAGTGAGAGAGAGTGACATAGAAATAGAGATGGTTTCGTGCCATGCTCCAATCAAGGTTAAGACATATCCAGTTTTACCATGTATAACACTAAAATATTATATGCTAGGGCAAACTTAAAACATTCGTTTACCTAATTCATTTGCTAACTAATTTTATATTTTGAAATCTTTTTTTTATAGGTTTTGGAAACTTTAAATGATGTAATGAAAATATATAATATACAAAATTTCTAGTAAAAAGGCTACTTCCACAAGTAAGCCAAATATAAAGATAATATCTAATATTATCAGTGTCAATAGTCTCCATAAACTCAATACAAGTTCAAGACTCACAAAGACCCAAAAGATGATAAAAGTATAAACCAATTTCTAAATGAAAGTAAAACATAAGCCTTGACCCAAGTCACTGAGATCGTGCAAAAGCTCCTTAAAGTTAGTCTCGTATCGTAAATCATCATAATACTCACTATCTAAACCATCTGTACCTGAAAAAACAACAAGAGTGAGCTAAAGCCCAGTACATAGTAACGTAAATATATTGTGATATGACACACATGCTTAAACTATATGCAATGCAAAATTTAGCATTTTATTTATATTTTTTAAGGCAATTCAAACAACATTGGATAACTCAGTGTGGACAACAAGCCTTGGGAACCTGAGGGTCATGGGTAGCAGCAACAACTCAAGAAGTTGATTAAGGTAGACTGAATACCTTAATCTCCTAAATATATGTTCTATGTAATAGCCTCATTTAGGGTTTACAGATGTTACATAACCTCTACTTATCTTAGTTCGTAATACAATGTAGTTTAGTTGGTCCCATAAACATGAACTAAATTGTATTTCTTCACTACGAGCCTAAGCAGACATTATCTTAATATTGTTTACCCTATCAACTACCTACCGAGCTACTAATGATAGCTTAAGCACCCAACTACCTAGCTGGCACTGCCTAGCAAGGTTGTTGAAATAGCCATGAATTCCTTAAATTATATATTAATGTGTTATTGGAATAATATATATATATATATATATATGTGTTTAGCTAATATAATTAGTGAATGTGTTATTTTATATGTGTATAGTATTATGAAATTAATATTATTGTTTGATATCTATAAATGTGTATATAGTGTAATGAATGTGTGTGTCTTTTTCAAATTAATATGCATGTGTTATGTTTACAATTTAGTAAATTTACTTTTGAATTGTTTAGATGTATGACAGAAATTTTGGCCAATTTTAAACCTACTTTTAAGCTTAAATTCAACTCAAATGCATTTGAAATTTGGCTAAATTAATTCTAGGACAAATGTACCCCTAATGGCTAAGTTTGGATGATAATTGACTTGGTTTAGACTTGTTTTGACCTCTTTTTGGGCAGCCCTATTTACCATCCGAATTTTCATCTTCTTTCTCTCTTTCTTCCTTTCTCATCCCAAAACCTTAAACCCTAAGCCAAGATTTATTACAAGCTTTAGGATTTGAACATCATTCCAAGCCAAGATTTAGTCATGTAAGTTTAATGCAAACTTTACCTTTTATTTTATGTTCTATATTGAATTGTTTGTAAATGTTAGAATATATATGATTTTGAGGTAATAATTGGTGTGGGATTGAATTGGTGCATTGATGATAGTTTGAATGGGATTAAGTGGCTAATGGGGTGGTAGTATATATCTTATAGGAGTGTGGATGTGTGGGGATGAGTATTTTGGAAGATTGAAGAATGAGTAGTAGAGATGTGAATTTAAAGTATGATTAGTGTTTTGATGATTAGAAGTGGAGTTTATGTTGTTAGGATAGTATTTGGATCATATAACAAGCTTTAGAAAGTTTGGACTACGCTTGGAAAATTTTTGAAAAAATGAACAAGTTATATAAAAACAGGGAAATTCAAAAACATTTTCGTATAGGCTAAAATTTGAACGTACGCCAGCATCTGGGGTTTCTACGCCGCCAGCCTAGAGGCGGTGTTGGAAGCTCACAGAATCAAATTTCTTAAGGCCAACCGAACGCCGCCGGCTTTCTCTAGAAAAGTCAGCCGGTGTTCATCCTTTCACATTGTATGCCGGCTACTGGGAATCAAAGCCGCCAACGTATAGGGAGAGGCTGCCAGCGTATCCGTGTAAGCGGCCGATTTGCACCTCTCTGGACGTTTTGAAAAATTTTTGAATTTGGATTCCACGCCGGCTCAAAGCCGCCGGGATAGAATAAAGGCAGTCGGCGTACCCTTAAGCACTGCCAATGTTGGCAGTGTTAATTTTCATAGTGTTGAACACTAGCTCAAAGCCGCTGGCTTTGGATGCCGGCGTATCCCTTGCGCTTTTGAATTTTTAAAAAATTTCTTTAAAATTTTCCGAAGTTTGATATATGATCAATTACGTATTTGTTAAGAGATCTAGGATATAATAGGATGCTTAAATGCTTTATTATGACTTTGTATTAATTTATTTGGATTTCTTTGATATATTTATATGTTATACTAGTTAATTAGTGTTTAAGCTAAGTGTGAATTTAATATTGATTTAAACAGTGATAGATCCTCGCCCGGTCAACCCCGTTAATTCCTGAGCTATCTCAGATACGCAGTAACTTGCTTGTCTCTTTGCTAGAATAGGCATCAAGATCAAACTACTTTAAATTAAGAAAATCCTATTGTTATATGAGTGTTGATTGTCGTTGTTTGCCGTTGAATCTGGTTCGGAGAGTGGCACCCTGCTCAGATTGGGGGCAGGGTACTTCCTCGTTAATGGATAGAATTGTTTAGGAGATATGAGTATCCGAGCTGCTCATATCAACCCCCTGAGCGTCGTGATGTGTTACTCAGGATCCCCTAGTATTATGGGCTACGCCGGAAGGTGGGGCTGCCTAGTCTGTATGAACAGTAGGGACCACTCAAGGAAGCGGACGTAATATTAGATCCTTGTTGTCCGGAGTTTGAATACTCCCGTATTGTCTTACTAACTAAAGACTTAATAATGAACAAGTGATTGTTGCATAGTGCATTTAGTCTAAGAATGTGTGATTCACTTCGCATTTTGTATTCGTTACTTGTGTACTGGGCCTTTGGCTCATATTTTATCCATTTCAGGTGATAATTCCGATGAGTTTTATACGAGAATGGGGTACGGAACCGACTTTGAAGATTTTCTTGATGGGTTGGAGGATTAGAGATGACCATGGACTCAATGGACCCCTATGAATGTAATAGATTAGATGTGATTCTTTTTTGTTGATAATGTAATTATAGTGTTAGTTGGGTTGTGTTTTGAGGATTTTGGTTAAGGCTTGTAAGAAGCCTTTGGATGTAATATGTATATATATGTATGTATTTAGCTATTTAGAAGTTGAGTTGTTCCTTTTGCCAAAATGTGTGGTAGTATCGCTTTACTTAAGGTTTTAAAAAAAAAAAAGATTTTATGTATCCCATTGTATAATATCTTTATGGAATTAGATAAACAATTACTTAAACAATTCCTTTAGGCAACCTTACATATAATCTTAGGGGTTATATGTGGTTGGGAACCGTTATCTCCTATTTCAAATATAGGGGTGATAGCGAGTCCTTACAGTTGTCACTCCCCAAACCAGATTTAAATAACATATGCACAAACAACACATCCAATTATTAGGCCATCTTTAAGTTGAGTGCATTTGAGAATGTCTACTCTAGCAACCAACACACATGCCACTAGATACCTGATAATGAATCAATAGATGAAAACAAATCATACGTAAGATAATGGGTTCATCAAATATCTGTTCAATGAAATTAATTTGTATAATAATTGAGTATAACAATTAATGATTCAAATCATATTGATTGATAAAGACTTTATATAGTACAAGACCTTTGGGTTGTGATTGAGTTGGGCTTAGATGATTTAGACAAAGCATATTGAATTTAGAAATTGAATTTATTATATAGATGTATTGGGTCTTTTAAGGATCATAAGTTAAGCCCAATAAAAAAAAAAATCTAATTATTGCACTTTTTAGGATAATGGACTTTAGGATTTACTAATTGAGCCCATTACGGAATATATATATTAGGTTAAGTAGAATTGGGCTTTTTTTGAAATTCGGTCCAATTAGAGTAATATTGGTTATAGGATCTAAGAATTGTGTCCAAACTTAATTAGAATCAAATTAGACCCTAATTTAGCTATTAGGCCTACTAATTTTTTATTTAGACCCACTAAAAGTATTTTAAGGCTTTTGGTCCCATAGAATGAATTTGACCCAAATAGGTAATTCAATACATAGAGATGATAGTTAACTTAAATATTTTAAAAAATAGGTCCAATAGGAGTAGGTAAAGGGGTATTAGGCCCATTTTATACAATTTAAGTCCATGAAGAAAAAAAGTTAGGTATAGGCTATATTTTGTAAATTAAGTCCTAATTTGCTAAGAAAGGCTTGATAGGATTTAGTTTTGGCTCATTTGGTATAAATAAACTTTATTGGGTAGAAAAATATTATTGAGACTATGGTGGTGTTTCTAAACCAATTTTACCTAATTTAGCCATTTTGTATTTATTTAGTTAATTTGGATTCTATTTTTGTATTAAGCCCAAATTGATTCTAAATTCATCTACCAAAATAGGTTTTTAAAAAATTCCTCTTAGCCAAAGATATCTATATAAGCCTTTTTTTATACTAAATACCTATTTTGAGCTCAATTTGGCTAATAGTCCTATTTAACTAATTTCATGACTCATTCATTAATTAGACCATAGGTACATCTCCATCCTAATTTATTTTAAAAATTAACTTTAATAAGTTAAATTGTGAATAAATCAATTAAATCTACATTTTACTAAGACATAAATTTATACACGGCTCATACAAGCACAAAGCTAATTGATAAATTCCAAAATCTTTTGCCGTTTCGGTACATTTCCAATTCATCGTTCTTATTGTTCATTTTATTATCATTATTATATATATTATTTTTATTTCACATAGTGGCACATTTTAACCACCGCTGAGCATAATGAAATGCATCAGTTTCCATAGGAAACAATTTTTTTTAAAAAAAAAAGATAAAATGCCGACTTGGTAGTATCTGCACACATTTTAGAGATCAATTCAATTGATCTTAATATCTACTATTTAATTCAGCATCTATGTAAGACATGACATGACATGACATGACATACACACATTACCATGGGCCTAACATACATCATATATTATTTGTTGAACCTGTTAATTTAATTAAATCATATCAAATCACAGTCAGATAGGCCAGCACATAATACAAGCAATATACACACTCTTTAGAAATTTAATGAACTTGTGCAACATGCCTTTGGTATTTACTACTCCCATTCATTTATTTCACATGATTTGTTGCTTTAGTCTTATTATTATATTTTTTTTTTTTTTTACTCACATTTTAAGTCAATCTGCAGAACATCATTGATTTCCATGCAGAAACCATAACACATATAAATTCCATCCAAAATGAATTTCTTCTAAAATCCACATTTCAACCAACGTTCATTCCCTGTACAATAATTTGTTAGACATACAATACATAAATATATTAAAATTTTCCGCAGACAAACATTATTCATCAATTCCTAATCCTGTACATAGATATGTTATATTTTTGTAAATCTAATGTTGTACATACATATGCTATATTTTCGCAAACATGAATTTTAGAATCATTAATATGTATTATTATGACTTCCGCCGCATGTACTTACATTTCCACCTATTGTATTAGCCATTAATTTATTATTAAGCTTATATTCATTAACACGCAATGTAATGTCTTGAATTTACTTCTAAGCATGTACTGTCGCCACGTATAATACTTTATGTATTATACATACAGACTTCTTTAAAAAAACTTATTTATGTCGAACATTTGCTCTTCTCTTTTAATTTTTAAACCGTTTAATTAGATTCTCCAAATAACTAGATTTAGTAGTAGTAAAACAAAATTTTACAAAAACATTTCTTATTCTGCTCAAATAAGTAGATCAACCTTTATAAAAATAAAACCATACCATTAGGTGCCTCATATACCTTTTATAATAGTAAAATAAAGCTTTAAAAGCTTATTACAAAACATAAAGGCTTCACCAGGCTCTTAAAGAAAAAAAAATTCAAAAAGATAAATCTAGCTTTGAAACAAAATACTTCACTTCACCCTTCCTTTCATACCTCTAGAATCGCCCACACTAGAGTTAATCATCATCATCATCTATACCATCATCATGACATCAAATCAACACTTGGAAAGAAGACAATAGTGAGCCGAAGTTTTGTACGCAATAACACAAGCACACACGAGATGATATACTGGTTCAAACTAATGCAATGCAATAATAATAATTTATTATCTTTAAATTAAAGTGTAACAAGCAACACTAGAGCACTCACACTTTGGAACTAGCCTATAAAATTCCAGGAGCCCTAAGTAATAGCAACTACTCAAAGGATTCATATAAGCAGCTTGAATACTTATATCTCATATATCTAACCAAAAAAAAAAAAGAAATAGCCTCATCTAGGATTTACAGCCTATAACACCCTAAAAATTTAATCAAACATTAAATCTATTAAGGTACTATCGCCACGTATACTACTCTAAAGTATTGCACGCTCAGGCTTCCTTCAAAAGATTTTATTTATGTTGAATATTGCTACTCAAGTTTAGGTTATGAACATTGCTACTGGATTTAGCAATGGAAAATCAATTTTAGAAAACAACCTCTAAATAAAAATATTTCAAAACTTCCACTCATTCAAATGGAAAAACTTTTGCTCAAAGCTTTACAAAAGCTTAATTACAAAAACATGAGCACCAACAAGCCCCTTTTAAGAAATATTACAACTTAAAATATAAGTCCATCTCTTAACTTAAATGAAAATAAAAACAAGTAATATCCACGACCCTAACCCGCATCACCATCAACCATTGCCCAAAACCTGAGCTAAGCATCAACACATCAATCATCATCAACAACAACTCCATCATCTTCATGATCATCAAATCATCAACCTCCTCATCATCTCATCATCATCATAATCATCATCATCATCCTCAAGAGCCCATCAACAACAATGAAATACCCTAAACCTTCACATATATTAGAAATTGGGTCTAGATAGATTTGAATGAATTAAATTAATCATAGGATATAAATAGACAAGTTGACAAAGTTAGATTAGTAATTAATTAAATGGAATTTGAGATTTCAATTTCTAAAATCTCCTAAACATGTTTCTAAATTGTTTAGAGGATTCCAAAACTCTTGATTCATAGTCTAAACAATAATTCCTAAATCTCAATAAAATTTGAGTTCATTTGTTTGTCTAAAAATATTAGTTCTTAACTTTGAACTCAAATTAAATATCTTTTATCCAAAATAAATTCCTAAATTAAGTTCTTAATTTCTGACCTATCGGTTCTAAAATCATCTTTTAAATACTTCTGAAACTATAGATATTGATCTGATAGTTCTAAACCTATACCTAAATTCTAAAATATCCTAAAATTTATCCTTATCTTTCCCTTTTATTTCTTTTCATTCCCCTGCCTTTTACTTTCTTATTCTCTCTCTCTCTCTCTTCTTCTTCCTCTTTCCCCGTATCTTTTTCTTCTTCTTCTTCATTTCATTTTCTCTTCTCTCTTTCTTCAATTCATCTCACCACAACTCAAATTCAACAAAGCTAAAGGAGAAATCAAAGCTAAGAATGAAGATAAAAGAAGAAATTACATGTTTCTACAAAAGCTAAGTTTTCTATTTCAAGTTATCTTTGTTTTACTTATTATTTAAGTTAATAATTGATGAATTCATGTTGATTTGGATGAGAGTGCTCTTTATGTATATGTTTGTTGAAGTTATGGTTGTTGGAAGTCGGGTTTGAGATTTAGGATGATGAATAGTGATTTAGAGTTATTAGTGTTTGAAGTGGATTGTATGTTGTTTGATGTATTGAATATGAATGACTGATGTTGAGGAGTTCATATATCAAGTTTAGGAAGCTTAGAAAGTGATTTAGAGAAGTGCAGAAGTGTTAAAATGTTTTGCAAAACTTAAGTTTCGAAAACAAGCTTTTGTCAAAAGTGTGTTTTGTCACGTACGCTGGCATCTGATACTTTAATGCCGCCGGCATTGAGCTCGGTGTTGAAGTGATCAGAATGCCAATTCCTTAACATCGCCAAAAACATCGCCGGCGTTTGCAATAATTTTACAAGTGTTGCCTTTAAAAACGGAACACTGACATTTTTAGTATCAATGCTGCCGGTGAAGGTTTGAAGCCTAAACTTCACAGAGTTCAAATTTTTAACACTGGCATCCAACGCCGCCAGCGTAGACTTTAGCACTGCTGGCGTTGGTGCATTAAATGCTGGACTTTTGCCAGCATATCCCCTATTTCAAATTTAATTTCTAAAATCATCTTCAAATCTTTTCCACAGCTTGAAATATGATCATGCATGTATGAGTTGACCTTGTATGATGATTTATATGTTATGTAAGTTGATTGATATAATTAAACATGAGATAAATAGATTTATAGATTCAAAGAATAGTTAAATTAAATATAGAAGTTAGATATAAAATGAACTTAGCTAATAACTTAAGTTCAACTTGATTAAATAGACTTGAATGAGTTAAAATGAATGAGATTGAGTTAGTTTAATCATCTTTGATTTAGTTTTTGAACTAAATGATTAAGGTTAATTAATTTAGCTAAGTTTATGTTAAGGTGAACTCAAGTTGACATAGATCCTATATGTATAATGAATTAGTAATGAATCTAAGTTCAACTTGACTAAATGAGCTTGAATTAGCTAAAATGAATTAGATTACTTAAGTCAATCAACTTGAACTAGTTTTAGATTAAATGACTGACTCTAAACAATTTGGCTAAGGTTAAGCTAAAATGGGTTAATAGCTAATAATTAGCTTAGATGAATGAATTAGGATGATCTTTGAATAATATGGGGAATATGTTGTTTCAAATGTGTGTTTACTTGGAAAATGAATGTTTTTTGTTTATGAATTCTTTATTGATGCTTTTGTAATAAAAACACTATAAATAAAGAGAAAAGAAAATTCTTTGATAGACAAAGAGAACTGTCCCTATTTTGGCAGGGTGATCTTCGCAGTCATAGCGAGGTTCTTATTTAGTATGCTCAAATAGGGCCTTAATAAAATGAGTTAAAGATTAGTGGATAATTGATATAAGTTCTTGTATGAGTTTATTGAAGTGGATGCTAGTTTAGTTTCTTATATGAGTTCTTTCCTTAAACAGTAATGGATATCTTATTTATTTTCTGGATTATCTTCTGAAATTCCTTCCGAGGCTATGCTTGGATTTCATATTCAAGGTACGCAGTAACTTGCATGATGATTGATAGGATATGCATCTTACATGGATTAAGAACTTAAAGATGGCTTAATAATTGATGAGTGTTGGTTGTGCTTTACGTCATCGAATCCGAATCCGGAGAGCGACATCTTGTCATGATGCAATGACTCAAATCCATGATGCAATGGTTCACCATGATGTAATGATGGTTTATCTTAAGGGCTAAGTAGGTAGTGTCATGCCCCAAGGAGTACCCTAAACATAACAGTCCACCACATCCAATATTAAAACTTAAGTATGACAACCTTAGCCACTCCCAAAAGCTTTGATATTAAGTGTAAGGCGTGCTCACACAAATTTAGAGGACCATCTATGGAATTATGAAGCTTAAGAAGATATAATAACAGATTAAGAAAAGAGGATTCATAATATTTATTTATTTATTCATAGCAATGATCTTATAAAACTTAGGGGCATTCCCCAGTCACAAATCTATTACAAGAATATTTCTATATCTTGCTCAATATTAATCTTCATCCAAAAATTTCTTAACCAAAAGGGAACGTGGCCTCAACCACAAATATGTGAACTGTAAAAGATATCTATAGGGGTATAAGCTAATAGGCTTAGTGAAAACTATTTCCATAAATAACTTCTTATAATGAAACTCAAACAAGTTATTTAAGCAAACATATGAAATGCAACATATACATGGGCAAACAAAGCATATAGTTTTCTGGGACGCCATCCATTCAGGGTTTGGATATACATAACCTCAAAACAAGTAGTTTTAGTTAAAAATATTTATGCTTTCGATCAATATCGCCAAGCATATTAAGTTTACTTGAATTGAGCCGTGCTTTCGGACTTTCCGCGAAGCATTTCCTTCATGTCGCCAAGCAATCGCTTTAAGTTACTCCACCAAGTGTTGCTTTCGACCTGAGCTACAATCTTTCTCACCCAAGGATAATAACCCAATACAACGTAAACTACTTCATGGTATGCATGAACTCATTTATTTATGATATCATAACATCATTAATATCAAATTTAAGGTGATCATAGAATCTCATACAAATCAAGTGTTACACTAAAACAAACATTAAATCAATTCCGGCCTCGATATTCTTAGGATCCTTTCAACAAATTATTTTACATACACATCCATTTGTCTTTTCTTAATTCTAATGCAACTAAATTATAAGCACAAACAAGTAAAACATTATAAGGAAATAAACTCACGATGCCATGTCGACAATTCCTTTATACGGATGAGTCGCTCACACAATCCTCTTAATCGAAATAGTCCTCAGGGTATAAGTATCCTTCCTCGGAATCACCTAGCCAAAGAAAATACCCAAAATGAGTATTTATTGGTGATTTTCTTGAATTTTGACAAAACAATGTCATGAGAACGTTAAAGTTCGTATAAAGAGAATTCCAATTTAAAATGGCCATAACTTGGTCATTTTAACTTGGAATCGCGCATATAATATACCGATTTCTACCTACTCGAAAAGATCTATCCATTTCTAAAACTATTTCTATCAAAATAAACCATTTAGGCCCCGAAACAGTGGTGGGCAGATTTACCACAAATTTTTCTATCCCAAAAACAATTTTGTTTCAAACTTTAAATCATTCAAAATTTGTTTGATAAATACTTAGTTATCTATATAGTTGAAAAATTCTCTTTTATTAGCTACTTAGCTCATATTTATTCATGCTCAAGTGTTTGTTCTCCAATCATGTTTCTTGAGTAAAATAATGTCAATTAGGAATATAGTTTACAATAATCCATTTTGTAAATCTTTTTGAATATTTTGATTCTTTTTGTTTTCAAAGAATTACTTTATGCTTGACTTATTATTTTTCCTAGATGACCTTTTTCGAAAAGTAATTTTTCTTCTTTTCTATTAGTGCTATTTTTCCTATTTATTTTCGATACAATTTTTCTTTGCCCATTTGTTTGAAAAGATCTTAATTTGAAAATTCTCATTCCTTTCTCATAAGGTTTCCTTTATTTATGTTTTGATAGAAATCCTTTTTGTAGCAAAAATCATTTTCTTTTTGAAAAACAAAGTGATATAGAAACGATTTAAAAAGCTTTTCAAAACAAAAGTAGTTTCTAAAATTATAGTGAGTTCTTCTTAAAACTTGGAAAGGAATAACTTTTACTTTTATTAAACCATAGATTTTATAA
The DNA here is from genome assembly GCA_024138025.1 of Combretum micranthum. Lineage (NCBI taxonomy): Eukaryota > Viridiplantae > Streptophyta > Magnoliopsida > Myrtales > Combretaceae > Combretum > Combretum micranthum. The sequence continues at coordinate 240,963 of JAMXBD010000905.1, read as the reverse complement.
TTCATATAAACTTATTCCTAAGTGAAAAATCTCCTTTTTATCAAATATTTTTAGAGTTTGGAAAAATTTAGACAACAATCTTAGTGGTATGATTTATGAGAAATAACAACAAGCAAAAATAACATAAATAATAAATAAAGTCAAGTATTGAGAGTCTTAGTTTCTTCAAGGCTCCTGAGACTAAGAAGTAGACTAGTCCCAAAAAAAAATGAAAGAAAGAAAATTTTTTGACTTGATGAGGACAACTCTAAGACTAGAGACTAGTCTTAAAACAATAAGAAATAAATAAATTGCAATGAATGAAATAAATAATTATTTTGCATGAAAATAAATAAATTTCAAGTGAGCTTATATGCTCTAAAGAATATATATATATATATATTCATAATAATACTTAGATATAATAACAATAATATGAACAAAATAACAACATAAACATAAATAGATTTTCATGAACAAAAACAATACATGAACATAGTGTAGCTTCCATAACATTTAGTTTTTGAAAACTCACACCATGGTTATGTAAAGTTACATGATATGAGAAGAAGAAATTATAAAGAAAAGTTTACTAAAAAAGATTTTTGGAGTGTTATGTGGTTATGAGTTTTGTGTAGGCAGAAGTGGCTTTGGAATTATTTTGAGGGAGTTCTTGGAGGATATTTAGAGAGAGTTTTGAAAGGAGAATTTAAGAGAGTTTTTGTAGAAAATTTTTTAGTAGTAATTGTATGAAAGAAGTTAAAGAGAAGGTGGGTATTTATAGGAAATGAGGAGGGAATTTTTGTGTGATTTAAATAAAAGAAAATTAAAACAAAAATTGAGAGGGATAAATTCAGGGAGAGAGGGGGGGTGGGGGGTTGGGGCGCACTAGCCATGCATTGAGAGAGAGTGTTTTATTTTGTATTTTTGTTAAATAAATGTAATATTAAGTAAGGTAGATGTGAAATAAAGTTATGGAAAAGGTAAAAAGTAAAGGTTATAGGTTATGGTGTTTGTAAGAATAGGTGTAAAAAAAAGTAGAGATAAAATAATACTGTAGAATAATAATGAATAGTGTAATGTAAAGTAGATATGACTAATAAAGTACCGGTAGTAAGAAAAATACGTATATAATTGTGATATCTGTTATTTTTACTTACCGAAAAATTATAAAACTGATTTTTTTGAAATCCTTATATTTTTACGAGTCTAACAGTATATTTGGAATATTTTTACTATTCCGAGCCCGGGACATGTTTTGCAAGAACTGTGTCCGATCAGGCTCAAAACGATTCGCGGTTTTACTAAATTTATCTTTTTAACCTTCTTTATGTAATTACGCACTATTCTACATACTAAACTCTTACTTACTTTCTCGGGTTGCTTATTCAGGATTGCTGGACTTAAGCTATTATGTCTAACTAGGGTTTTGTTGACTTTAGGGTTCTGGATGACTTTCGGATTAGGTTTTAAGCTAAACCGATTCCAAAAATTTGGGGGCTAAGTAGATAGCTAATAGGTTAATTGTATCGGTGTATTCTTTACTTAGGCTCAGGAGAAAATAATATATTTTAGTTCACAGGTATATAACCGTCGAACTAATTGATGTTATAGACCAGGATAAGTGAAATGTATAAAGGAGTGTGAACCCTAGATGATGCTATTAATATTCTTTCTCGGTTAGATATAGGAGATATAGATATCTGGTCTATCTATATTAACCCTCTGAGCAGCTACTGTTACTCTGGACCTATAGATTCCCATTGGCTTGTTTTGGAGTGTGACTGATCCATTGTTGATTTGTTTATTTTAATGAAAAGATAATAACTTATGGATTGATGCATTACATTAGTTAAACTTGCGTGCCACTCCGTGTGTGATTGTGTTACTGTGTACTGGTCTTCGACTCATTCTTGTTGTTATTATACTTTTTAGGCTTTGTTGTTGATAAAAATAATGTTGATGAAGTTGATGATGATGAGTTCTTATTGATGTTGGTGATGAAGGATGATGAGACGATGATATGATGATGTTGTTGCTATTGATGATGCTTGACTTGGGTTTTGGGCACTTGTAATGATTCGAAGAGAATTTTGGATTAGTGAAGTGAGTAGGAGCGTGAATGTATTTAGTTATTTTATTTCATTTTGTTTTGTATTAGTAAGAGCTGGATTTATGATTTAAACTTGTTATATTCTTTAAAGGGCATAGTAGATCCCATGTTTTGTAATTTAACTTTTGCAAAGCTTTGTTTAATCTAATAATTCTCTACTTGAGAAGAGTGGAAGTTTTGAAATGTCTTTATTTCTAAATTGTTTTATGAAATTTATTTCCAATGTTAAATCCAGTTGTTGCCATAATCTAATTAACGATTTCATAATCTAAAATCGGATAGCAATGTTCAACATAAACACCTTCTTTTAAAACAACCTTACGTATAATTCGTAAGAGTTATACGTGGTTGGGGACTTAGTGTACTTAATTTAAGAATTTAGCATGTCGGGTCTTTACAAACAACAACAACAACACCATCAATAACATCACTCACATTTGTCATCAATAACAAATCCTGTGAAAAGAACAACAATAACAAGGATGAGCCAAAGCCCAATACACAGTAACACAATCACATATGGAATGTCACACAAGCTTGTCTAAATGCAATGCTCCATCAACAAGTTATTATATAATCTTTAATTAGTCAAACAACATAAGAGTATTCAAACTTTGGAACAACAAAGAATCTGGGGGTCCTGAGTAACGATCTCGATGCTCAGGAGTTGATATAAGTTGTTCGGGGACTTATATCTCCTAGATGATATATCTATAAATAAAAAATAGTCTTATTAGGGTTCTCAGTCGTTTCTCATATTCACTCAACTTAATTCATAATATCATATAGCTCAAGTATTCCCATAAATATTGAACTAAATCATATTAGTTCATCTTAAGAGTAAGCAAACGTTATACCGATACCAATAACCCCATCAACTACCCGTCGTACTACTTATGAAAGTTATTGCATCATGATAGGGGTGGCCTAAGCACCTAAACTACCGTGCCCCTAATCTGAGCATGGTGCTGCTCTATGGCAAGAATCAAATTTCAATGGCAGAAAACATAATCAACACTCATAAATTAAATAAGTCGTCTTTAAGTTCTTAATCTATTTTAAATATATATCTTAACATCCAATATGCAAGTTATTGCGTACCTAATTGATTCAGAATCCAAACAGAAATAGAAGATAGATCATAAGCCATCCCAAAGATAATTCAGACATTGTATCTGTTCATGACATAAAATCATATAAGCGTTTATTATAATTATCCTTTTATATCAAACACATTTTAGAACCCTATTTGATCAGACACTAAGTTGAAACCCTGCTATAGCTGCGAAGATCGCTCGTCAAAATACGGACAGTTCTCCTTTGTTTGTCAAAGTATTTTTTTTCTCTTTGATTATAGTATTGTATTACTAAAACATAAAAAAAAAAAACATTCATAATCCAAAAACACAAAATTACTGAGAAAATAAGCATTTCAAACAACATATTCACTATGTTAATCTAAGGTCATCCTAACATATCATTCTAATCCAATTATTAATTACTAAGCTCATTCTAGCTTAATCTTATCCAAATTAATTAGAGTTATCATTTAAGTCAATCACTAAGTCAAGTTAATTAAACTTAAACAATCTAACTCATTTTAGCTTAGTGAAGTTCATTAAGTCATGTTGTACTTAGATTCATTACTAGTTCATTATATATCTAGGATCCCTGTCAACTTGAGCTTATATTAATTTAAACTTAGCCAAATTAATTAACCTTAATCGTTTAATTCAAAAACTAAGTCAAAGATGATTAAACTAACTCAATCTAATTCACTTTTACTCATTCAAGTCTATTTAATCAAGTTGAACCTAAGTTTGTTAACTAAGTTCATTTTATAATTAACTTCTTTATTCAATCCAATTATTTATTAAATTTATAAATCCACCTAAATCAGGTTTAGTTACATCAATTAACTAATATAACATCAAATATTATTTCTCCATCTCATTTTAGCTAAAAAAGACTCATATCCTAAGCAAACACACATTTAACAAACAAAAACAAGTTTTAAACTTTGTTTGGAAAATATATCAGCTGAAAAGAAGTAAAATTTTGACCTTGATAATTTTTGAATTTTCAAAAATTTAAAACATAAAATTTGTAGATCTCTTTTTAATCTTTCTATAGCAACTTGAATCACCTCAATCCAATATCGTATTAAAAGGTTATGAGTAAAATACAAAACAACGTTATAGTAGGGAAAACCAAACGAGGCTGCTTGGAAGGCTGTTCTAACCCAAAGATTTTACTCAAAAATGATCCGAGAGTGCAACAACCCTCCAAATGGGCCTTTTCCAAGGCCTTTTACTACCTACACCCCCGTACGGGCCGTTTCCAGAGCCTTTACAACTCAAAATCCTTACTTACAAATTACAACACTCCTCCAAATGAGCCGTTTGATAGGGTGTTTGGATCCTTACGACTTGCCCTATTTTCTTTCTTCTTTTTTAACACTTTTCACACATTTTACTTTCATCAAAACATCATCTAAATATTACATAAACTAGTTTTCATGTTTTAACACTTATGTATTCATTTAACAACATCAAACATCATCATTTCCTCTATCAAACCACACAACTACTATTCATCATCTTCTTCACACATCCACCCCATATCAAACATTAAACCAATATTCATCAACTTCATCACAATTTCTACTTAATTCTAACATCAATTCATCATATACATGTAATAACAATAATGAAAACAAGAAAAACAACAACACTTATATTTTAGCAAAGCATGTACTTGATCTTCTTCTTCTTCTTCTAATTTGGTTTATCTTCTCCTATCTTCATCTTCTATTTGATTTCTCTTTTATTCCTTTTGAAATTAAGATTTGGGGAGATGAATTTGAGAGATTGAAGAGAGAAAAGAGAGAAAGAAAAGAGAAAAAAAGGAGATAGAGAGAGAGAAACGAATTTTGAAGGAAAAAATAGAAAAATAATAAAGAGGCAGTGGAAGGAAAATTTAATGGAAAGGATAAGGTTAATTTAAGATATTTTAGGATTTAGGCATAAGTTTAGAACTATCAGATCAATATTATAGTTTCAGAAGTATATAGAAGATGATTTTGAACTAATAGGTTAGAAATTAAGATATTAAAATAAAAACTTAATTTAGGAATTTATTTTAGATAAAATGATATTTAATTTGAGTTTGGGTTTAAGAACTGATATTTTATACAAGCAAATGAACTCAAATTTTATAGGGATTTAGGAATTGAAATTCAAGCTATGAATTAAGGGTTTAGGCATCCTCTAAATATTTTAATAACATGTTTAGGGGTTTTGGATTTTAAATCTCAAATTTCAACTTAATTAATTACTAATCTAATTATGTCAACTCGTCTAATTATTTCCTATAATTCGTTTGACATATTTAATCTATCTAAACTTAATTTCTAGCTTAGATGAAGGTTTAGGTTATTTCACAGTCGTTACACAGCTTTACTTATCTTAGGTCATAACATTGTTTAGTTCAATCGATCCCATAAACATCTAAACCATATTACTTCATCTTAGGCTTAAGCAAATGTTACGCTAATACCATTTGCTCTATCGGCTACCAGTTGAGCCACTTGTGTATTGCCATTACATTATGGCATACCATTGCATCATGATAGGAGGTGGCCTAAGTGCCTAACTATTGTGCCCCACTTCGGACAAGGTTGTCCCTCTTTGGACCGAATTAAAAGACACAATCACAAGCAACACTCATTAATTAAGCCATCTTTAAGTTTTAGTTTAGTAGAAATATCTATCTAACAAACAATAAGCACATCACAACGTACCTTTCATAGAGTCTGGAATCTAAAACAAAAGTAAAGGATAGATCAACTACCTAATCATTTGTTCAAGTTTTAAACTCATATAAGAAATTAAATTAATTATCCATTTATATCAAACTCATTTTAAAACCTATTTGATTAGACATTAAATAGGAACTTCACCATGGTTGCAAAAATTACCTTACCAAGATACAGATAGTTCTCTATTATTTGTCAAATAATTTATTTTCTCTTTGTTTATGATTTATTCATTCATTATAAAAACATAATCATCATATTATTCACTTTCAACATACTCATTTTCTAGCAAACATACATTTGAAATAACATACTCATCATGTTAAACATATTTTAGCTTATCCTATTAATCTGAGCTAATTACAAGTTATTATGTATATACAAATTTAACCTTAGCTAAGTTGATTAAACTTAATTAATCTAACTCATTTTAACTTATTAAAGTTTATTAGGTCAAGTTGAACTTAATTTTATTAATTAAGTTCATTTTATACTCAACTTCTATTTTTAATCCAATTATTTATTAATTTATAAATTCTCTTCACTTATTTTTAATTATATGAATTAACTAACATATAATATTAACTATCATTCATCTATTTCATTTTATTTTAATTTTTATGAAGAACACGTGCACATATATTAGCCGTATTTCCCTATGTATAAACATATAAAGAAGCATGACCAAATACATTAAATCGTGTTCCCATTGTGTTTTGTTCTTGAGTTGAAGAACAAAGAGAAGTACAACGAGATAGGATGAGTTGTGCTCCTCCCATGTTTCATTTAACATTTAAAACACTCAAAGATTAGAGAGAAACATGATAGGATAGGGAAAGCTGTGTTCTAGCTATACTGTTCTAGAGTTATGTGTAATAAAGAAAATAGAGAGAAACATGGTTAGATAAGATAAGTTGTGTTCTAGTCATGTGTCTTCTCAAGTGAGAAACATGATGGGATAGGGAATTCATATTTTCAGTCGTGTTCCTTAACAAAGAGAAACATGAAGAGATGGGGAGGTCATGCACCAGTCGTGCTACTTCTCAGGTAAGAAAAATTCATGTGTTTTAAGCAATAGTGAGAAGCACGACTAATTAGGGCACCCTATGTTTTCTCCTACTCTTTCACGAAAATAGAGCTTGCCAATTTTAACTTATTTATCTACTTATTTTACTTCACAAACTCAACATACCATATCTTATAATTAACATGCAACTCATTATCATAACTAACAACGTCTTTATTTATATTTTTAATTCATATTTCATCAAATCATCTCGTCAATCATCTAGTCTATTTATGCATGAACATATACCTAGGTTTTAGCATATAGATTCACATATCAAAATTTATAAGTTTTATCTTAAACCCTCTTATAACTAACTGTAACACCCCTCAAATATAGATGATGGAACTCTAAACATAGAGGCGCCTCGGTTTATAATGGCTTGAAGTTCCGACGAACTCAAAAGTTAAGCGTGCTCTGGCAGAGCATTCCTAGGATGGCTGACCCCAGACAAAACCGTGCGGCGTGTGGCTAAAGCGGACAATATCTCAGTGGGTAGATTTTCGAGTTGTTACATGATGCCTTTGGTGTCCTGGTTATGCTTGAGGGTGTTTGGGATGGCCAGTAAAGCTGGCATCACGATCCCTGCCTAGGGTGGCCTGAGGGCCTAGTGGTGCTCTCTCCATTATGGTGGAGCCTAGGGTGGTAGGTCATGACAAATGGTATCAAAGCAGTAGTTCTGAACCTGTGTAACGAAACTGACGAGGACACCAGTTCTATAAATGGGAGAGTGTGTAACATCCCTCAAATATAGATGGTAGAACTCTAAACACAAAGGCGCCTTTTTGGTGCAATGGCTTGAGTTTGTCAGCATTCCAAAGTTAAGCGTGCTCTAGGTAGAGCAATCCTAGGATGGGTGACCTCCTAGGAAGCGCCAGCACCAAAAGGAAAAAACCATGCGGCGTGTGGCCAAAGCGAATAATACCTCAGTGGATAGATATATGAGTTGTTACACAGTGCTTCTGTATCCTGGTTATGCCTAAAGGTGCGCTGGGATGACCAGTGTATCTAGCATCACGATCCCTGCACATGGTGGTCTGAGGGCCTAGGAGCACCCCCTCCACTGTGGTAGAGTCTGGGGTGGCAGGTCGTGACACAAACACTAATCCATCTTATATATAGAAACAACAATCAAAACAAAGAAAAATAATTATACTTATTTTCTAACAAACACATGGAAATGAATATCTGATACTACTTCTCCTCTTTGGTTGTTGAAGATAAAACATGCATGATCTCCATCTTTTATCGTATTTTCTAAACTTAATTTCTCCTATAAGCTCCTTGAAATTGAGATTTTTGAGAGAAAAAAAAGAGATGAAGAGGAGGAAAAGAAGAAGAGGGGAAAACGTAGAAGAAGAGAAAGAAAAGGAGAAAGGAAGGAAAGGGATGAGGTTAAAGGAAAAATTAAAGATATTTTAGGGTAAGGATATTAGGTGTAAACCTTTTTGATAAATACCTATAGTTTTGAAAGTGTTTAAGAAATGATTTGACAATCTATATGCTAGAAATGAATAACTTCGAATAGAGATTTGGCTTAAGAGTTTAGGTTATGAAAATTCAATATTCAATTTGGGTTGGAGCTTAAGAACTGATACTTTTTAAATAGGCAATTGAACTCAAAATTTATGATGATTAAGGAATTGAAATTTAGATTAAAGTTTAGGGGTTTAAGAATTTGAATTTGAATTTGAAAGGATATTTGAAATCTCAAATTTCAACTTAATCTATTACTAATTTAATTATTTCAAATTATCTAATATTGCCCTATTGTTTACTTATTGTATTTAATTAAACTATTTGTATTCCAATTTCTAAATTAGTTAGGTGAGGATTGATCTTTCAATATTAGTGAATTCTGAGCCTTTGCATGCCCTTATATAATAAGGACACGTGGTAGGTCATAAGTGCCCTTAATTTTAGGACATTAGATATTTATTCCAAAGCAGGCTTATAGATTTCTTTACATTTATGTGTCTCTCAAGCTATGCCTTAGTATGCTTTGAACACCACTCCAACTACCACAAACTTGTTAACTTGTTGACCATGTAAGAGAGAATTTGTAACTAGGGGTGGGAAAAAAATGAAAAACCAAACTAAAATCAGAAAATCAATATGAAAAATAAGGTTAACAGTCCATCAGTTTTAGTTTAGGATCATGGTTTTACTTTTTCAGTTTTCAGTTTCGATTTTAGTTTGTACCATGAGAAACTAACGATTATTGGTTAATCCTTAAAAATCCAATAATTCAAACATTTATGTTTTAAATATTATGTTGTTGTTGTGTTGTAATTTGAAAAAAAAAAAAAGAGAAGACTATAAAGTTTTAATTTGTGTAATATCGTATTAAAATTATAGTCCTAATTTGTTATTGGTTTTATAATTATTTAACTTGTTAATTTCCAATTTTTTAATGTAATTATGATATTTAACGTGTTGATTTGCAATTTTTTAATGTAATTATAAAATAGAAAGGTTTAACTTTTTATGGACCAACTGAAATATTATTAATCACAACTTTTGATTAATCATTTTGTTAAATGGTTAAAAAGTTGAAAACCAAAAATATTAATTGAAAAAAAATTGTTAACCATTAATAATGGACCGCTTTAGGTTTGAGATTTTAAAATTTAGATTATTTTACTTTTGTTCAAAAGATGGGGTTATAGATTGGTTAACTGAACCACACTCACCCATATTTCTAAAGTCACATCTAATGGTGCAACTAATTAATGATAAGATGGATGTTGACAAGTACGGTGGTAATTTTTCTTGGATTTTTAAGTCCATGGAATTGTTTTTGGTGGTTTTTTGAGTTAGAGGGAACCTTATTTAGTTTGATATGCAGAATTAAAAAATTTAATTTTGTATTAGTCAATTTAATCAAAGTTTTCAAGGTCACTAACACTATACCATTAAGTGTGTTTGATGACTTGGCAAAACAAGCGAATAGGATAACAACACATGTCCAATACTATTTAAAAACATTATTTTTATCACTATTATTATCGCCTTACTTCTGCATGTAGAGTTGATTATGTCTGAGCCACTATTACATGCATGTAACATACATTGGGGAACCACTACTGTTTATCTAAATTAAGCAAGGCTTCCACATTGTTTATAAGCCTCTTTTTCTTTATATATGTTGATTTTATGTCAATAACCCTCGACATTTCTATATATTATAGATTAGTCTTCCATATTGACAAATACAAGTCCTACTTTACTAAATTTTATTATTTAGTCTAGAATATATCATGTAAATGAATGGATGAGCTCATAACTGAAGTTACTAAAGATAAATGTATAAATGTGGACTTATGTACATGGGTTTAAACCTTTTTATTCTAATTCTTTAAGTAAAATAATAATGATTACAATAATGATAATAATAATTATAGTAATTATAGTGATAATCTAATGAAACTAAAATAACAATCATTATGATACTAATTTGACACCTACTATTACCATATTCGCTCGCTTGGCTTGATTAGCAAGTTTGGGCAACTAATTACATTTGCATATTTTATGCTATTTTTAGGTAGCCATATCATCATTCTACCACACCATACCTTTTACTTGCTTTTATTTATCTTTCACTTGTCATCTTACTATTTTGTCCTTCGAAAACTTAATTATTCATAGCACCAACCATTGATAATATGACATAATAATACAAGACAACACCTGATACCATTAAAAACACGCTATCAAAGAGAAAACCCAAGACACGACATACAAGGACGATTATAAAATGAATAAATATGATTATCTAATAAAATAAATATTTGTGATTTATAATCAATTTCATTTCATGTACTTTTGGCACTCAAACAAACAAGATAAGAACTCGACCCATTAATAAGAACCACCAGCACTAATTATTTATATAAGGGCAATATAATCTTTTCACACCATTGTTACCATTTTCTGGTAAATTTATATTACCTAATGACCCCTACTTGCTTTTGGTCTCTAATAGTGATTTATAGATATTATACTATGATTAGGGCCTACTTAATATATTCCTAAGTTAATCCATTCTCTTTTTTTTTTTTTTTCTCACCAGCTCTCACAATTGTTCTATAGCAGATGTGATAAATTCTGTATGCATTATAATATATCAAATTTTCTTTATCCTCTAATGTTACAGAAATAAGCTCTATATGCCACTATGTTGTTGTACCATATATATGTTTATACAGATTATAAATTGTAAGGACATATATACGTATGTATTTATCCAAGTTATTCCAACATGTGTTTTGTGGTAGGTACATATAATATATATGTATATATATGATAGTTATAGGCTTAGACATCATCATGGTTCGGTTCGAGTTTATAACTAGACCCAAACTGCCGGTTTTAAGTTTCAAAAATGGTGGAACTAGAACCAAACCAGCGGGAGCTGGTTTGGTTCCCGGTTCTTAGTAACTGTCGGTTTTCATGGTTTGGTTCCAGTTCCAGAGGAACCAAGGACCATGAAATAAAAAAAAAAATCAATTAAATAATTTACTTAATTTAAGTAAGGAAAAAATGCAAAATAAAATTTTAACTTCAAATAACATTAAGTCTAATAATACTTATTCATTAAAAGAACTTCTATAGTTATGTATTTATTCATATGCAATCACTTGTACTTTTTTAGTTGTTATATTAGTAATGTGACACTACAAAATATTTAAGATACAAATAAGTCCCAACAATACAAATATAAGTAACACATTATTAAGAAAAAAATTCTACTTTAGTTAGAAATTTACATAAACTTAATAATATATGATTTCAAATATATCTATTACTGGTACTGTTAATAATAACACATTAAATATTATGAATAGAAAATAATTTTTTTTTATTATTTATGCAAAAATAATTTTAAATATTTGTTTTTAATTAGAATATTTTTTATTTTCTTTTTCAAGAACCAGAGGTTCCAAAATCGTCAGGTAATATGGTTTTAAGAGATGGGATTGTAAGGACCCACCGATTTGCTGATTTAGAAACCGCCGGTGACGAGTTAAATCGATTCTCAGTTCGGAACTGATTGTGATGATGTCTATATAGGCTTATAGCTTTATATACTCGTTATTGCTATAGTTCCTGCTCGACATGGAAAAAGAATTTTATTTGGTAAAGTTGGACAACGCCTGAAAATGATAAACAAAACATGAATTTTAAAGGGCATGACATGAAGATTTTACAAAGTAACATATTTAAAAACTAAAGTAGCTTTTACTAATAAATTATCATGTGAATGAGGTAAAAACGTGGCAATATACATCCAAAAAGGTTAAATTTTCCTTTCTAAGTCCAATTAAAGCGTTTAAGTCTCCAAGATTTATTGGTTCGGGAACTTTACATGATTCAGTTCAAAAAGCACAATATCCTAATTTTGTAAATTGCATTGATGCTCAACTAATAGCTTACGCCAATTTTCCTATTTTTGTATAATAAATAACAATTCTACTATAATTAAATCATAAAGCTATTATATGCTTGGAAAATCATATATGTCAAAGTACTACAAATTACTTTGATTATCCAGATCAAAAGTTACAAACTTAATACACTTAACATGATTTCTGTTACAACTTAAAGAAGTGAGGAGATGAAGACAGGAATATCAAAGAGGATTATCAAGAAGCCAATGTGGATGACAGAAGACATACATAGTATTTGTCGAATGTTAGTTGAAAAACAAGTTCTATAGCTAGATTGTACGAGAAAAATAATAAATCTATATAGATCTAACTAGATCCACAACAGTTGTAGCAGAACCAAAAACAAATACTATAAATACAACAATTGGGAGGAAAGGGGAGGTATGCTTGGCCCAACAAATTAGTAGTCTTGTGATTAAAGTCTATTTGAATTATCTAATTTCACATGAATTTAATCTGCATCTATATCTCATTTGATAGTAGCGGTGCCGTGGATTCATAGTCAGTGCTCTTTCAATATTATCCGAGTAACGCACTACAACTCAAACAGTTTGATTAGGATGACGCTGACAAAAGGAGCATTGAATAGACAAGATATCCATCATTCTTTCATCCCCTTTGAACTTCCTCAAGCACATCCTATGAAAAGTATGTCTAAGTTCAGGAAAAAAGTGTAATGACTTGATCGTCTGTGTTGAAGGATTTGGAGCATAATGTGCAAACTTTGGGTCTGCTTGGGTTGTTTTATTTTCATATGTATCTATTTGAATCTGTATCTTATTTGTATCTGGTCTGTTTAATTTATATATGTAAAAATATATTTTTTTATCTTATATATTTATTGATAAATAATCTGTTTGATAATATTTACGTGTTGTGTAATGGCCCCAAAATTTAATTCAATTAATTAAATAACTTAGGGCGCTACCGCCACGTATAATACTCTAAAGTATTGCATGCTAAGGCTTTCTTTAAAAGATTTTGTTTATGTTGGACATTGCTACTCAATTTTAGATTCTGAAATCGTTTAGTTGAATTTCTAAATCAACTAGGTTTGGCAGCGGAAAATCTATTTTATAAAATAATTTCTAAATAAAAACACTTTAGTACTTTCACCCACTCAAGTGAAAGAACTTTCACTTAAACAAGGCTTTACAAAAGCTTAAATACAAAATATGGGCACCAACAAGCCTCTTTTAAGAAATATTACAACTTAGAATATGGATCCAGCTCTTAATACATAAATAAAACAAATACAAATGATATCCACGACCCTATCCGCATCACTCATCAAACATTGCCTAAAGCCCGAGCCAAGCATCATCACATCAATCATCTTCAGCAGATCATCATTAATATCATCATCAACAATAAACCTCTAAAAAGAACAACAACAAGCAGAATAAGCCGAAGTTCAGCACACAATAACATAATCACACACGGAGTGGCACACGAGCTTAACTAAATGCAATGCATCAACAAAAGATTATTATATTTTCTTTAAAGTAAATAAACAGCATGGGAGTATTAAAACTATGGACAATAGCGGTAGCGCGGGAACCTAAGTAACGATCATGCCACTCAGAGTGTTGATATAAGCAACTAAGATACTTATATCTCTGGATGATATATCCGAAAACGAGAAATAATAATCTCATATAGGGTTCTCAACCGTTACCCGACTCTACTTAAACTCAGTCCACAACATGAATATATTTTATCGTTCCCATAAACGTTAAACTAAACCATGGAATTTCCCCCAAGTTTAAGCAAATATTATACCAATACCAATAACCCTATCGACTATCCACCATACCACTTATGAAAGTCATATCTCAATGATAAGGGTAGCTTAAGCTCCTAAAATTACCTTGCCCTGAATCTGAGCAAGGTGCTCCCCGGACTGGATACCAAACTGCCATCTTAGGTCAAAATGGATTTAAACGACAGAATAGACAACCAATTCAAACAATTATTAGGCCGAGTTTAAGTTCTTAGTCCATTTAAAATGCCTATCCTAACAATCAACACATAAGTCACTGCGTATCTTATATAAGAACTCCAAATGAAGGCTCAGATACCCACTTAGAAGATAATCTTGTAGATTTGGAAGCCAAACTCAAACATCTATTTAACAATTTAAACTCTATAAGAAATCTAATAAAAATCCATTTATATCAAACTCATCTAAGAACTAATATCAATTATTCACTCATCTCAAACTTTTATTATAACCTTATTTGATCAGACACTAATTTGGAACCCTACTATTGCTGCAAATATCACCCCGCCAAAATATGGACAGTTCTTCTTTGTTTGTCAAAGTATTTTCTTTTCACTTTATTTGTGATGTCTTATTGACAAGGCATCAACAAGACATATACTTTCAAAACATTTAAATCAATTCAACATTTATACTTAGAATAACACTTAAGCATAACTAACTTTAAACTCAACATTTAAGGATTTCAAAGATAACTTACATAAAGGTATAACTTAAAAAATATTTATCTAACAATATCATATTAACTTATAAAATCATCATCTATAACTTCAAATCATGTATACAATATACCTAGCTTTAAACATTAAGCACAACACTCATAAAATTTAAATATAAGTGATACATAAGCTTAACTTAATATTTACATACTTAACAAGTTCATGTAAGTTCAATAGCTAATTATAAGAACAAATAATAAACATGGAAAAACAATTGAAGAAAAACACAACTTAAAACATACTAAATCTTAAACTTAGCATCAAGGAAATTCAAATAAAATTCATATAAATACATAATTCATCATTGATATACTTACCAAGATCCTTTAATTTCACTAAGTCGTCACAAGATCATAAAACAAGTAATGGAAATCATATATACAACATAACTACTTTTAGTTTAATACTCATGGAAATTCAATTATTTGTTGAATCTACAAATATACTTAAATCATGCTTCCTAAGCAAATATCATTAACCTATCTCATTTTAGTCCAAAAAGATCCATTTCCTAAGCAAAACACATTTAACATGCAAAACACAAATTTTTAACTTAGTTTGAAAAACACAATAGCTGGAAAGAACTAAAATTTAAGCTTCGATACATTTCGAATTTATAAAAACTCAAAACATAAAAATTGTATATCTCTTTTATGCTTTCTATAGCAACTTGAATCACCTCAATTGGAGGTTGTATGAAAAAGTTATAGCCAAAATATGATCAAGTTGCGAAACATGGCAGCATTGTAAAATGAACGCCGAATACTTCTTCACTGGCGGTGTAAAACTCAATGTCGGCAACGTAGAGGGTCAAAACCAGAAGTGTTGGAGGCAACATTAATAAAATGTCTTCTGATCAGTTCAACACTGGCTTAAAAACAGTAGTATTGAAGCTCCAAGAGGCGGCGTTGATGACAGAACAGTTTTGCGAAAACATGGTTTTTTACATTTTGCTCTTATCAAAACTTTTTCAAATCATCTACTAAGCTTCCTACCACTTGATATATGAATTTAACATCATCAAACACGTATGTTCTTCCCTAATATCACATCAAACACTTCAATCAACACATTAAGCAACCCAATTCTTCAAACCCCAAACTACTATCCATCTTCTTCCTCCTTTACAATCCAATCTCCGACAAGCATATATCAATCAAATATAAATAAAAACACTCTTAACCCATTTTTAACATCTATATATCAATTATAAGCTTGTAAATAATAATTAAAACAAAGATAATTCAATATAGAAAACTTAACTTTTGAGGCACATGCATAAATGAACTTCTTTCCATACTTCTAGCTTGATTCTTATTTCCTATCTTCTTCCTTAGCTATGATTTAGCTTCTAGATGATTTGGGACTTGAGGTTTCTTGAAGAATTTAAAGAAAAGGAGGAGGAGAAGAAGAAGAAAAAGGAGGAGGAGAAGAAGATACGGTAAAGAGAGAACAAGAGAGGGAGAGAAGAAAAAGAATAGGCAGGTGGAGAAATTAAAAAGTAGAGGATAATTATAAAACTTATGATATTTTAGAATTTAGGTATAGGTTTAGAACTATCAGATCAATATCTATAGTTCTAAAAGTATTTAAAAGATAATTTTAGAACCGATAGGTCAGAAATTAAGAACTCTATATGAGAACTTAATTTAGAATTTTATTTTAGATAAAAGGATATTTAATTTGAGTTTGGTTTAAGAATTGACATTTTTATACAAGCAAATAAACTCAAATTTTAGGAAGAATTAGAAATTGGAGTTTAAGCTAAGAATTAAGGGTTTAGGAATCCTCTAGAGATTTTAATGACTTGTTTAGAGAATTTAGATTTCAAATCTCAAATTCGACTTAATTAATTATTAATCTAGTTATGTCAACTTATCTAGTTATATCTTATAATTCATTTAACTTATTCAAATCTATCTAAGCTCAATTTCTAATATATATATAGGAGAGATTTGGATCATTTCATGTTGTATTCATGCAGAAAAAACGTAAGAGGCGGACTGAAGGGCTGTAACGTGCGATTTCTGTTTAGGGTTGCCTGATTCTAAAATCTTCATATCATACCTTTGAAAGTATAATTTACAGCTGTGAATGGCTCCTTGCCACACGAACGGCAACCCCCAAGAAGACAGCCTTGGACAACATAGTCTGTTTCTTGTTTTCCGTTTCTTAAAACTTTGAGAAGAGACTGGAGAGTTTGTGGAAGTTGCTTGTATTGGAAAGGCAAGGAAACGAAAATTAAGACTCTCAACTATCCACTGGCACAAAATTTATTAGGCCATCTGGATAGCGAACAAACATTAATATTGTGTCTGATTGTTTTGTCTCGGTTGGTTTTAATATTTTATTTTTATTATTTTTATATAAATATTTATCAATAAATAAAAAATAAATATTTTTACTTATAAATCAATCAAATAAATGAGATATAGATAAAATTATATACAAATAAAATACATATACCACTATCTAAATTAAAAAATCTACTAATACGCGATCATTTGTTCTATAATAGTGAACATCAAATTTATAGGAGGTGAGGTAATTCTTAATGCCATCCGATTCTCAAGAAACCAAACAATTTGCCTCTAATTTTATGGTTTCATCATTAATTTTGACGAGATCAGTTTTTAGTATATAAAGACTTAAATTGTAAAAAATGATCAAATCATTAAAATAATAATTAACATTTTAATTACTAAACTTATTTTAATGATTAGATAATTATTTTGATTATCCCGTTATTCTCCAACCCTTGTCCTATCAATGCCATGGCAACAGCTCATCTTATTTTACACGCAACTATAAACATGAACATGATCTTATTGAAAAATATAACTATTAACTCTGCAAAGACGTTCGACCCAAAAAAAAAAAAAAAAAACAATACGAAGAGATGACATGATAATGTCAACATTGACACGTGATATAAATGATACGAGTATGATATGAATAAGATTACATTTTAATTATTTATGGTTTCAATTTAATTTCATGCATTTTTTTTTATATTATCACAAATTCAATAAGACATAAAAATAAGAATTTGATCCATGAATACAAATTATTAACCCTACTACAAATTATATATGGGTTAAGAAAAAAATATAATTAAAAATCCCAAAAATAGAATTTGTTGAAAAAATCTTAAGAGCAGAGTACTTAAAATCTGGAAAAAAAAAAAAATAAAAAAAAAATCATGTTTGAGACACGTAACTTCAAATTATTTTAAATTAAAACCATGTCTTTAATACATGATTTTAGTGTGTCCTATCATGAATCCTGTCTAGACACAAGTTTAAAGATACGATTTCGAAAATCATGTCTTAGATGAAATTGTCTTTAGAAAACAATTGTAATTGCCCTTTATTTCTTTATTTTTTTAAAAAAAATTCTGATTTTATTTTTCTTTAATTTTTTTTTCATTTTCCAATTTTATACTTCTAGTAAAATATATAAAAACAATAAATTCACGGTGATATTTAATAGGATGGGGAAAATTTACTTCTATGGACCTCTATTTTGTCTTTATAGGAATGATCAGAAAGTCAGTGAAAAACGTGTTTGAAGTTTGAACACGATCAGACAAATATTGTAGGAAAATCATTCTTCAGAAAGGGAGAGGGACAGCTCTCTGTCCTGCTTGATGGGGGGGATGTTATACCAGATTCTTTCTTTCTTGTTCCCTTCCCAAAACATTAAGCATTTCATAAAGTTTTAGATATTTTTATAATTTTATTATTCTCAATTAATGCTTTTTATGAAGCTTTTAATATAAACTTGATAGTGGACATTTTGATTTGATAAATTTTTCATCCAATTATTTGTTGGTGGCACTATCTTGCCGAACTTTGTCCTCCGTTATTTTATATCCAGCATACATCTTTGAGAGCACAACACAACATACACACACACATATATACATAATATATATATATATCTTATTGGGCATTTTCAACCAATAACAATGAGCCACATGTTAATAAATGACTAAAATGATATTATGTAATTATGATAATTCCAAAACAAAAAAGAAAAAAAAAACTTCGGTTGTTCTTGAAGGTTTGGTATTGGCAACAGTGTTGGCGATTAAAATTTAGGATTAAGATGGAAGTATAATTTTTTCAAAGGATAAATCTTAAATTCATTACTTCAACATTGTACCAAATTTGAATTTTGTACCTAAACTTTAAAATGATTAATTTAATACTCAATCGTATTTGATTATCCTTACTACGTCTTTAGCGATATTTACTCTGTTTGTTAACTTAAAAAAAGAATGGGATATCATTGAATTTTTACACTTCTCTTAAGACTATCTAACACCAATAGGCTTCTATTTCCACATCAAGATACAAAACAACAATATTAATAAGATAGTAAAAATATCCATTAAAAGTTTGATTAGATATTAAATAAAATACTATAAAGTCTAGTACCAAATTAAATTTTTGTATATTGTTTAGGTAACAAATTGACATTTCCTTTAATATTATTATAAAATAGTTTAGTGTAGTACTATAAAATTTTTTAAAATCATTTTTTTAATTTAGGGTTTAAGATTATTTATTACTATTGAAGTAAAAGTACTATCATATTTGACTACATTAATATTTGTGTCATCTCTAAAGTTTTAGGTAGACGCTGTAACTTGTGATAGGGGTTCTTAACTTATAAGTTGATCACGTAATTTTAATTTGTATATTTTAGGGTTTAACTATATTTGATCATCGATCCAAAGATCATAGTTAGTATCGTAATAGATTTTAGTATTCCAAGATCCTATCAAATACATATCTGATTACTGAACTACAATGAGACTAACTTTATATTGTTGTTTTGATATTGCAAAAAATTAGAAGTTTGTTTTAGTGTCTTTTAGCTTATTAATTTTTTTTAAACGTTATATCTAGTACTTCAATCATCAATAATATTTCAAAATTTTATTAATTAGGTTATAAATTTTAACTTGTGCTTTGTATGGCTTTCGAAATATATAAATAACTTTCGAACTATTAACAAGTGCCTAAATTGCGGCTAAAAGAACTAGAAACATATATGGCATGAGGCGACGAGGGCTTGTGACAGATTTCTATGGTATGTATGCCTGCTTCCAACAGTTTCATCTAGTACTGCCATTTATCAACTTGATTGTCAATATTTTTTTTATATGTAATTGTATTCATACATATGAATAGTAATTATTTTAAAAACTATTCATTATCTCTCCTACGTTTCAACATATGATTAATAATCGTGTATTTTCATTGAATAATTTTCCTGAGTTTAAAGGATCCACGTGCACATAATTGGTAATTTTGAGATTATATTTGTAGTTTTTTTGGCCACCAATTATATTTGTAATTTGAAATAAATTAATGAAAAGCATAGTTGAAAATCCAACTTGATAAATTATATTGCAAATCTTAATAAAAGTTCCTAGACTCATAGGAAATTCTATCTACTTCTCATAAGAAGCACATGCAAATGACCAAATTTCATGCAAATTCGTCACTGGGATTCTTATATGAAAAATATTATTTGCAAATCATATTGCAACTTTATCTTGCAGTGTTATTGATAAACAACATATGGCCACATAATCCTACTTTCATAAAACAAAAGAGATTATGCAAATAAATGAAATTTTAAAAAAAATCTACTTCTAGTTTAATATTCATACAAATCAATCTTATACCAAGCTTAATTACAATTAATATCTTCATCACATAACTAAGATCCATACATGTGAAACTTTCAAACTCGGTAAAAAGGATCTAAACGTATTTGCACGCTAATCGATCTTATCTGTCTTTTGTCAGAAAATGATAAGTGGAACATTTTTTAAATTTAATTAGACTGTTAAGAAAATATTATTCTAAACTATAATTATTATCTCTACATGACCTCTAATCAACTTGCATATAAACTTCAATTTAAATTCGTATAATTCCATGATCTTTTATCAAGTCAGATAACATGAAATTTAAATTCAACTTGATAAACTACTCAAATTGAAACTTCATTGACGTGCAATCAAATTAAACTCAAGTAAATGAGAAAACAGAACATAGGTTTTAATACTCCAATCAATCATGTGCTAGCACATCTTACATTCATAAGAGCACGCTAAACATAGGATTGGATATGAAAGATCATTATTTATAAGAACATGGGCTTCTTTATCGTCATCTAAACAAGATGCCCTAGGTGTAGCGTCAAGTATTATGTCCAAATCGAATATCATAACGCATGCATTGAGCCAAAACTTTTAATGTCCCATCATTCATGTAGTGGGCAAAGCATTTTTTTTTTTTTTTTTTCAGTCCTGTCCTTCAGCTTCGTGGACGAGAGATGTGGGCACTGAATATTGCATTGTAATTAACTCTCCTTGGTTGAACTTTTCGCCAACTGTTCAAAAAAACAACGTGCAATTCCTCCATAATTAGACATGTGCCCTTCCATGCAATAAGCCTAGATAATTTTGGATTGGACTCTTCATATTTTGATATGTCTTGTCGAGAGACTATAGATTCCGATATATAAAATTTTGGTATTTGCGGTCATTTCAGTCAATTGGAGACCAGTTGATTAATTAAAATAGGCAATGATCGACAAACATCTCATCACTTTAGTAGAAAGTTAGTATTTTCTTATTCCTTACTTTTAAGTAGAGCCAATAGATACATGTATTGGTATTAGATTCATAGTTACATATGCATATTCAAACTATATGAAATTTGGGATTTTCGTTTAATCTATGATGCAAGTGGATGGGTCTTTATAAAATTTCCAAGCTGTCCAATTTGACAATAACCTATACATTATATCCTTATAGAGTTTAAAATGGTTATAGAATTTTTTTTTATAAAACCTTATGGGGTATTAGATTGAGTTGAACTAAATAAGAACTTGCAAGAAACCGAAAAACAACAACAATAATAATAGCACAACACATATATAAAATGTGAAACTAGAGCTAAATAAATATAACACACACCTCAACTATTATACAGTGTGAGCACAACACACTCTCTTATCCCATTTTTAAATTTTTGTCATAATATTTAATATATGAGACTTAATGTAAGAAATATATCGTAAATGATTTATTAAAAGATTATATAAATATTTAGCATAAATGATTAACAGGTCAAGTCGAGTATCGTTTTCCATGTAATTCTTATCAAGCAAGCTGTATAAGTTTAAAAACCATCGACGATGGGGAGCGGGATTCGGAAACCTCTAACCGTCTTGGTTGTGTGCTGTTGTAACCTTCATTGCGAAATTGCCACCACTACTTCACATTTATGGTTTTTATATTATTTTCGAGCATTGGTTTTCTCTCTTTTTTATTTTTTTTACATGAAATTTTTTATGTGATCTTCTATATATTTTTCTCTCCCTCTCATTTGCGTATTTGCTCAAGTGAATGTTCTTTACTTTTTGTGTGATAAGCATATCAAATATGTTACGTAGGGTCCAAATAATGAGTGCTCGTAACTCAAGAAAACTGCAAATATACCATTTAAGAAAACAAAAAATAAAAAATTGAAAAAAAAAAAAAACTTATCTCTATTTTTTTTTAAAACTTATGTATGTGTGGTTTATACATTGAAAAACACAAAAACTAAGAGATTTTCTAAGAGTACTATACCTTTAAAAAGGTTAGATTTTGGTAGTTATAGTTGAGAGATTTTCTCAAGTAGTTTACCAAGACAAGTTTAAGATCCATATGTTTAGCTCAATTATCTCACAAGACTAAACGAGCTTCATTGAGCTTGAATCAAGCGTAAATATTAATCGAGTTTAGGTGTTGATATTCTTTCAATTAAAATTAAAAATTGTTTTTAATAAATCAAGTTTAAACAATTTTAATCAAGTTAAGCTTAACCTTGTATAGTGTTATTCCAAGTTGAACACAAACTCAAAATCTCAACCTTGATCGACAAATCAAGTTCGAGCTCAGCACTGTACCGTCCCAACTTGATTAATTTATAGCCTTAATGATGACTCCAAAATAAGGTGGTGTTGCTAAGCATATATGTAGGAAACTTTTAAAGAAGAGAGAGCTTGTGCTTTCCATCATAGGTTTTGTACAGACCCGGCCCACTTAACCCAATTATTAAGTGTGTCAAATCTCCCGACCACGCATAATACCCAAATATTATAAACAATATTCAAGTATTATACGTAAGGTCGTCTTAAAAAGAGATGTTTATAATAGCTACCTATTTAAAACAGATATAACATTCTCATGCTTAAAATTAGAAACATTACCACTACATTGGTAGTGGGTTCTTAACTATATACAAGTCATACATAATATATTTATACATTACAATTTCCCAAGGATCATATAAACATAGAGATCTCACTTAAAACCCAACTATATTACAAATACAATTCAACTCAAATTACATTCTAAGGCATAACAAATAAGCTTAAATACTTCACAAAATTTCACATCAAAAAGGATCCTAAGCATATACTAGGCCTCTCTCCTAGTCATCCATAGAGTCTTCCCAATCATTCCCATAGCGCATATCGTCATAGAGCTCGTCATCAAAGTTACCTGCAAGATAGCAGCATGACCAAAGGCTCAGTACATAATAATGCAAACAAATACATATGCAATGCTCACTTAACTAAATACAATGCAATAAATCACCACAACTTCATTATCTTTTAGTTAAGTGAACAGAACAACACTGGAGTATTCAAACTCCGACTCAAGCTTGGGAATTCTAGGGGTCCTAAGTAACAGCAGCTGCTCAGGGGGTTAATATAAATAGACCGGATACCTATATCTCCTATATATAACCGATAGAGAACGATAGCTTCATCTAGGGTTCACACTCCTTTATATAATCCACTTATCCCGGTTTATAATATCAATTAGTTCAACGGTCCCATACCCATGAACTAAAACATATTATTTCCTTCCGAGCCTAAATAGAGGATATACCGATACAGTTAACCCTATTAGCTACCCACTTAGCCAATAAAAGAAATCACCATTAAATCATGGTGAATCATTGCATCATGGATTTGAGTCATTGCATCACAACAAAGAATTGGGCTAAATGCCTAAACTACCGTGCCATTGCATCATGACAAGATTGTTGCTTCCCGATTGCAAATTCAACAACGTAAAGCACAACCAATTTCAATATCTCTTATTAATCTTCGATTAAAATCAATTTGGTATATGCCTATCCTAAGCAACAATCAATCAAAGTATTATGTACCTGATTCGATTTGGAATTCAAAAGAGGGTCTCCAACTGAGTATCTATCTTTGTTTCACATAAATCAAATCATATTAACAATACTATCCTAAGCCAAGCTTATATCTACTAGTTTAAAGCTTAGGAAATCATATGATCTTGATTAAAATCATTCAAGTCATAATATGACTTATTATATCATACAATCATCATACAACATCATACAAGTTCAATAATTAATCATAAAATTACATTAACTATCAAACATAAGCTTTTAGCTTTATTTGGAAAATGAAGTAGGTGGAAAGAAATGAAAATTCGGCCTTGATAAGTTTTAATTTTGAAAAAACTCAAAACATGAAAGTTTTAGATCTCTTTTCAAGCTTTCCAACGCAATTTGAATCACTTAAATCGGAGTTTATATGAAAAAGTTATAATTAATTTACAAAAACATGTTGCTGCAGGGGACGAATCACGCCCCATTACTCGCTCATGATTTTAGAAAAATTTGTCACTACGCCAAATCATGCCCTTTAGTTCACCCGTGACTAAGGAAAAATGTATGATCAGTCTAAATCACGCCCTTTACCATGCCCGTGATATCTTGCCTAATGAATTTTCTCTAAAAAATCAGACGATATCACGGATCCTAGCTTGCCCGTGACTTCTCCCCTGTTTCCGACTTTTCACACTTTTCCTTTGTTTTAACTTCAAAATTCAACTTTTCTCAACCCCTAACATGTCTTAAACCTTATGCAAACTTCATACAACACTTCTTATACATTTAACAACATAAAACAAGAGTGATCTCCACTCCTCAACATCAAACAAGTTCAAACTCTACTCCATAAGAATCAAACTCTTCTTCATCAACTTTCACCAACTCTAGCACACTTCAAACAATTCTAATACTTATCATACTTCAACACTTCAATTCCAAACCACATAAAAGCCTACTACAACCTATCTACAACAACTCAAGCATTCTAAAACTTTCCTAATAACTTACAATATTTCAACAAGAATTTAGCATTCCAGCTACTTATATTATACCACACATGCATATTTCATGGATTAAGAGGGGAATAAAGCATCTCAAACATCAAATAAACTTACCTCAATGTATATATAAGGCTTGGGGAAGGATTTTTGGTGTGTTGAGTCCAAGAAAACTTGATTTGGGTCTTGAAAATTTTTGGCCTTCTTGAGTTACAAATTTTCTTTTTCTTTGTTCTATTTTAGAGTGTCTAATGATGCAATTAGATTTTGATGTTTATCTTAATATTGTTGACTTTTGAGAAGGCAGATTTGAGAAAGGCTTTGGGCTTATTTGGGCTTAGATTTGGACTTAAGTTTGGGCTTAAGAGGGGTAAAAAAAAAAATGCTAAGTTTAGTATCTAATTTATGCCTAAAATAAGTTTAAATCCAACACATATAATTCATTACAATAACAATTAACACTAACATGATAATTTCTAACCTGAATAAACTATCAGCCTAGATATATTTACCATAGCATATTATCTAATCACATACGTTATAACACACCCAACATTACAAACACACTAATCCACTCAAACACATACATATATATAATTATCAAATTTAGCATGCATTAATATATATTAAAATTATGGCTATTTTAGGTTTAAACTATAAATTATGGAAATAAAATGTGTCAATGTCACAAGCTAACCAATGAATTTATCTCTACATCAATCAATTGCTTGTGAAAACCTAAAGTGATATGCTAAGTTAGACCTTCTAATGTCCATATTTGCGTGAGCTTGCGTTTATGTGTGATAAAAATTGTGCACCTAAGTCTTTCAAATGTTTGATTATAGCAAACCAATCTCATGCGTCGATGGCTATAGGTTACATAATCTAAGAACGGGAAGTTATTTATTGGAAAGAAGTAGTTGTATATTCTAAGAGAATGTCTCATTAACGTTGATGTCTAAAGTATGATGTTTTTCAATGATAAGAGGTCCTTTAGTAAGTAATATGAGGATGTTGTCAATTTTTTAGTATGACTTGATTCTTTTATGGTTTCTAGATGAGATTTTTTTGTTAAACATATTAAGTTTTGGAGATGTTGGTCATATTCTTTATATAGAAAAGTGAATTTAATAGATTGATACATTAGTGGTTAACTAATGTTAGAAAGCAACTTTTAGACCAAGATGATGACAGTGGATAATTGTTACATCAATTCTAAAAACTAGCAATCAATCTAATTTTGGGTAATTAATCAAACCCCCATAGGTGGTGAACTAGGCTCTTCAATATGTGCTATCTCATTATCCATTTTATCCTGGACATTTTATTAGTAGCTACTCCAAAACATGCTAATAAATTGGTGTACATGGGTTTTACTTTGATAAGCATATATGTTTACTTGAATCATTTGACCGACATCATATATGGGACGGGAGTACAGCTTCAAATGCTTTATTCCATATCTTTCTATGCAAGTCCTTCACATGGGCCATTAACCCCTGCATTGATGCTATGTTCCATTTAGCAATCATAGTAAAGTTGGTCTACAAAGGTCATTGAGCATGGAAACCATTTTAATAATGTTGGATAGTTTATATATGAATTTGGAATTGAGGATTACTTCAAAGGAAATGGTTTCTCTAAAGTTGTTCAAGGATTATTAATTTGGAAGGACATGTGGCAAGATGGATCAAGTTAGAAAACCTATCTAGTGTGCTGTGCTATAAATAAAATTCTAAAATTTAAGTAATCAAATTTTTACTGTAACATTTTAAAATTATCCAAATTGTCATATTACAAAATCCTTAGATTTCGTGGTACCTATGATGTAGCGACCCTATAGGGGCCTAGTAGGATTGCCTTAAATCGCCATATCACGTGTGCACCCACAACATAAGGATCGCTTTGCAAGTCAAAGTTTACAAACTCTAATTAATTATCCTCTCATCATATTATACACATATAAATTTATTATGAAAATAATTTATTAGATATCGAAACTTCCATATATCACAAGACCATAGAGAATCAGATATCTTACTAAATGACAAGATAAGGTAAACCTAGGTTTAACACTAAATATAAACTAGGATAAATTGAGAAAGAAAACTACATTTTAAATTTTTATCTCTCAACTAGGTTAATTTCTCTAAATTTACAATCATCTATCTATATTGTGAAGCTTGATTCTTGGTGCGCTATGCACTCAAATCCTATCCCTTCCCAATAGTCAACTCACTTGCAGAAACAAACTGTTGGGGAGTAAGCTACAACTAGCTGAGTGAAGTATACCCTCGTTCTATATCGTTCAAACAAAAACAAACAAGTTATTAGGCAAGCATATGCAATACAAACAAGCAAATGAACAAATATATATGGCCAACCAGTAGCCATATATATTCGGATTTATGCCCTTCAAATCAGAGTTTAGGGTACGTCCAAACATCAACACCCAGACCGCTAATACTTCAGGAATCAAATTTATTCAAGGAGTTTTTCCTATACAGAAAATAATATACATATAACAACATCCCATTGAAGCACGATATCTTAACAATGACCCAATGCGATCCTAGGAGATGGGTCGTCTTATTGATCGAATAATCAAATATGTTTCATTTATCGACTACAAGTAAAATTTTCTTATAGTGTTGAAACTTTTATTATAAGGTTCTGGGGTTTTCTAAGCTTTTATTTTCCTCTTTAATTCCATCTCTACTCATGAGTATATGTTGTGTGTGATTTAAATTATTAAACTTGCCATAGAATATCTTTTTAATGGTCGAAACTACGTTATTGGTTCACTTTACTTAGTTCTAATTGTTTCTTTAGTTAAGTTTCACTTTACAAAACATGATGAGCATTTATATATATATATATATATACATTTAATTTAGGATTTAACTTGAACCAACATGATCTCTATGTTTTCTTTTATCAAATATAACTAATTATCTAAGTATTGTTAAAGAACATATTTATCATGATTTCTTCTTTCTTCCCTAAGATTTTGTATGATGTTAATTTCCTAAGAAATTTAGAGTAGGTGAGTTGAAATGTTTTTAAAAATGTTGTATGCATTGTTTTATGGTGAAGAGTAAAATAAAATGGATTGGTTTCGTGTTTTGGGGAGTTTATAATATATATATATATATAAGATGAATAATTTATTATATCATATAGATATTGATAAATACACAACTAAATTACTAACTAATATCAAATGAAATATTTAAATTAGGTTTTAAGTTCTAGATTTTATAAGAGATAGTTTTGACTTGATTTTTATTGTTTTATGTTTACAAAATTGAATAATATTATGATTTTTGTCTACCTAACTAGGGTTTAGGATTTTAAAAGCCAAAGTAGGGTTTGGTCCTATATAAGTTAAGAAATTTTTTTTTTTATGTATTTGATATTAAAATCTTAATTTGAGTCTTATTTATATAAACTAGACCTAATATTTAGTTTAAATGAGTATATCCCAATCTTAACTATTTATCTTTAAATTATCCTTTGCTAACTGATATACTTTAAAGATCTGGTAATTCAATTCTAAATCAACAATTATTGTCTTGAAACTATATTTATCAAGATATCACTCATTTTAGTGTATCACTACTCATTTCCAATAGGTCACCCATCCTGGTGCCTAAGCACGCTTAGCTTTTAGTTTTGAGATTTTTTCAGTATTATATCATAAATATCTCTATAGTTAAGGTCCTATATTTTTCTTATATTATTTTTGGGTTAAAAACTAAATCTAAAGTCTAAAGGATTAGATAGATTTGGATTTATCACCTACGCGATTAAAGTTTCTAGATCTATTATGGTAAACTAGGGTTTTAGTCTATATAGGATTAAAATATTATAACTTTCTTTTTTGAAATCAGAATTTTAATTTGAGCTTTATATTAGTAGATTTTGATTAGTTATTGATCCTATCAGGTACATTTCATCTCTAGCGATTTACCTCTAAATTTCTATTTCCTAGTAAATGAACTCTAGAAATTAATTATCTAATATTATAATCAATTTTCTATTATCTAGTATTTTTATTTATTAGTTTATTATCAATTTGATAAGAGAAATGTAATATTCTTTATTTAAAATACATACATTAGGCATGACATAATTTTATATTGTTATCATTATATACTCATGTAAATGTGTATAGTTATAAAAAAAAAATACAAAAACTCCTAATATTATGAAAACTTCTATGTTTGGGATCATAATCGTAAAATTTTAGATTGGTCAAAACCTTACCTAGTGTGATCTTAAATTGAAGAGCGTATCGCCACTTTCACAACACCACTTTCAAAATTAAATCGATTGTAGTATGAGAAAGATATGAATTTTTGAATATTGGAGGAGCTTCTAATTTTTTTATATTATTATTTCTTTTTCCTTTTTCTTTTCTTTTCTTTTCTTTTTTTTTTTCTTTCTTCTTTTTTTTCCTTCTCCGAAACCAAGAAGTTATTGTTGCTATTTTTTTTTTTTTCCTTTGGCCTTTTGGGGAAGGCTTTTGTATGAAAGTGAGAGAGTGAGAGAGAGAGAGAAAGAGAGAGAGAAGAGAGACACGGACAAAGAAAGAAAAATAAAGAATGAAGGGAAAGAAAAAAATTACAGAAGAATGCTGAGTAGAAAATTTATAGGGGCTCCAACGTACAAAGCAAGTAAAACCTAAAATTTGTGGAGAAAGTGGAATTTTAAGGTTACAATTAACACATATGATAAATACTCATTCGATAATATTTTTAGATGAAAATTTATGTACCTACCATATTGAATATTCTGAACATTATGGTATATTTAAAATTTTTAATTTAAGATTTTTATTTATCATTTTTAATATTTGTTATTGTAAATTATAATTTATCTTTTAAGGATTTAAATTATTAGTATTTTGATATTTTATGACCTAATTAATAATTAAATTATCCTTAATTTTACTTTATTTATATTTTACTATTATAAATTTATGGGATTTATCTTTTTCTCATACCTTTTGAATTATTCTTAGAATCTGATTAACTATCTTACTTATTATTCTCGGTGTTTAGTTTATATATTAACTCTACTATTATTGTTATCTCTTTGAAAATATTTATTTGATATAGATATCGTATATGCTTATATTTTTATTTGATAACGTCTTTTATTAACTATATTGGTAATTACCAATATTTAAATTCGTGAAAAACAGGGATGATTTTTCAAATATTTTCTAAAATGTTCCGCAAGAATTTACTATCCATTTAGTAATTACAAATTTAAATGGGTGTATAATTTAGGATGCTACATATAAAAACCTATGACTTTTTTCTTTTTTTTTTCCTCTTTATTTTTGGATAATATTTCAAGCCCAAATTCAACGTGCTAAAATTAATATAAGTCATTTTCCAAAAAAAGTTACACTTTAATATCACTTTCATGGCAACCATGACAAGGTCAAATATAAAACACATAAAAAAAATAGAATATACAAAATATGAATCATAATGCTGAATTAAATAGAAAATGTGAGCTGTGCTTGATGTTTTGATTGAATGTTGGCCTATGATATTAATTTGTAAGTTAGATCAACTTAGTTGGATTTCCATAGTATTCTTCAAACTTAATTACTTGTATTAGCAATATATAACGAGGTAGACGCATGTTATCTTGTATGTGTTGAATTTTTGGGTAATCAAGAATCTATAACTATAATACATACAGTGTCTAAGTTAGATAAAAGGTCATATCTCTATTCTAATTTACAGGTGCAGGTTCCAAGGTAATATCTAATACCTCCACATTTCTTAAAAGCCTATTCAATCGTTACAAAGTTTCAGTGGATTCCCAACAAAATAAATGATTTCAATTGAAACTCCTATTACAACATAAGGATCATCAACCAATTTTTTCAAGCAATAGCAATAATGCAATGCATTATTTTCGAAATAATACTTGCATGCTTCACTACTAATCTTCTTACCAGCTTCTTTTTAACGAGTAATGCATTGTTAAAAGGATAAAACCCTTTGCCAAATCATTGTCCTTTTTGAACTAAGAACCAACAAAACATTATAGAGATGCAAAAATATCCTTTAGTACCTGATTTACCATATACCTCAAATTAGCTATGAACTTTGCATTATCGTAAGGATGAATTGCTAGGCAATATGTGTGCTTTATTCAAATCAGATATGCAAGATGAAATTTATTGCAAAAGGCACAATGAAACTTTTTGCAATTCTTCTAAAACTGTCATATTTGTTTTAGAGTTGCCTATTTTATAATTAGAATTACAAGAAAAAATCCGATGCAATCAATTATAGTTTCGAAGGTCTACCACAAACATTGACCATCAATCATTACCAACTTCACCTTCTAGGCTTCTACTTTACAAATCACTAAAAGTTATTAGAAACCACAAACTCTTGACATTAGTATTGTAACGCCCTAATAAATTAATCCGATCAATTAAATAACTTAAGGCGCTACCGTCACGTATAATACTCTAAAGTATTATACGCTTAGGCTTCCTTTAAAAGATTTTTGTTTATGTTGAATATTTCTACTCATTTTCAGGTTATGAAATCATTCAATTAGATTCTGGTAACAACTAGATTTGGCAGCGAAGAATAATTTATTAAAATCATTTATAAAACTCTACTCCCTATAGAGTAGACCAATTTTCTTTGAAAAAAACTTTAGAAAAACACTTTATAATCTTACTATTAGGGGTAGATTATCATTTACAAAACATATGAGTATTAATAAGCCACATTAAAAGAATTACAATTTGTAAATAAATCCAGTTCTTACTAAATAAATCAAAATAAAAGAAAATATAGACATTCAACGATCCTAGCCCACTTCACTCATTCTCACGAGTCTTCTTTATTGCCCCAGAAACTTGAAACAAGCATCATCATTAACTACAACATCAATATCTACTATAACATCTCAACGACATCAGCATCATCCTCAACATCTCATCATCACCATCTTGATCAACAATAACACCTATGAAAAGAGCAACAACAATAATAATGAGCTAAAGCCTAGTACACAGTAACATAATCATACACGGAGTGGCACATGAACTTAACTAAATGCAATGCATCAACAACAGAATATTATCTTTTCTTAATTCTCATTTAACAAAATAACATTGGGGTATTCAAACTTCGAAATCAAGCTCTGGGAATTCAGGAGTCCTAAGTAACAGCAGCTGCATAGAGGGTTGATATAAGCAGTTCGAATACTTATATCTCCTATATCTAAACAAGATAAGTAATCTCATTTGGGGTTCATAGTCATTACTCAACTTCACTCATCTTAATCCATAATATCATTCAATTCACACGTCCCCATAAACATTGAACCAAATCATATTGCTTCCCCTTAAGAATAAGTAAATGTTATGTAGATACTACATTCCCTATTGATTACCCACTTAACCATAAAAGAATCGCTATTGCATCATAGCATACCATTGCATCATGCTAATAGTCATTGCATCATGACAAGTGGCCTACGTGCCTAACTACCATGTCACTGCATCATGATAGGGTTGTCGCTCCTCAAACTAAATTCAACGGCATAATAGACAATCAATTCAATCAATTATTAGGTTGAGTTTAAGTTCTTAATCCATTCAAAATGTCTATCCTATTAATTAACATGCAAGTTACTGCGTACTTCTCATATGAAATCCAAACGGAGCCTCAGAATGTATATAAGAATCCATCTCAGAAGATAAATCTCTAATCCATCACTGTTTCAAGAAAGAATTCTTATAAGAACCTAAACTATTTAACCACTTATAAGAACTTAAACTAACATCCACTTCAACAAACTCATACAAGAACTTATATCAATTATTTACTAATCTCTAACTCATTTTATTAAGGCCCTATTTGAGCAAACACTAAATTGGAACCCCGCTATAGCTGTAAATATCGCCCCTCCAAAATACAAACAGTTCTCCTTTGTTTGTCAAAATATTTCCTTTTCTCTTTGTTTATAGTGTTTTATTACAAAAGCATCAATAAAGAATTCATATACCAAAAATATTCATTTTTCCAGTAAACACACATTTGAAACAACATATTTACCATGTTAATCTAAGGTTATCTCATCTCATTAACTTAAACCAATTAGTAACCATTAACTCCTTTTAACTAAATCCTAGCCAAATTGATTAAAGTTATTTATTTAAGTCATTTACTAAGTCAAGTTCATTAAACTTAGACAATCTAACTCATTTTAGATTAGTGAAGTTCATTAAGCCAAGTTGGACATGGATTTATTACTAATTCATTCTATATATAAGATTCATGTTACGTAATCCTAAGTTAGCTTAAACCTAGCCATATTCATCAAAGTTAAACAATCTAATCCATTTTAATTCATTCAAGTTCATTTAGTCAAGTTAGACCTAGGTTTGTTAACTAAGTTCATTTTATAACTAACTTCTAGATTTAATCTAATTATTGGTTAAATCTATAAATCTACTTAACCCATGTTTAATTACATCAATTAACTCACATAACACATCAAATATCACTTATCTATCTCATTTTAGCTCAAAAAGATCAATTTCCTAAGCAAAACACATTTAACAAGCAAAACATAAGTTTTTCACTTAGTTTGAAAAACACAATAGCAGGAAAAAACTAAAATTTAAGTACCAATACTTTTCGAAAGTTGTAGATCTCTTTTTAAGCTTTCCAACGCAACTTGAGTCACCTCAATTGAAGGTCGGATGAAAACATTATTGTTAAAATACAATTAGGCTGCGAAACAGGGGAAGGCTACACGACCCGTGTAGGCGGTAGTGTATAAAATTTTGCTTATGTAAAGTCACAAGTAAATATACACGACACGCGTAGGGGATAGTATATGCAGAAATTTGATTTTATAGAGTAACAAGTAAATATACACGACCCGTGTAAGGGGTAGTGTACAATTGAAAAATTTTTGAAACGTAATCCTCTTATTCACATTTGAAAAATGCATCTTTTACACACTTTCAAACCTCTTCAAACATCTTTTAACCAACTTTAAACATCATAAAAACTTCATATAACATATTATACACTTCAAATAACATCAAACACTAATTTCCCTCAACATAAACATCAAACATCAAATCCTTTCAACAAATCCCAACTTGACTATTCATCATCTTCTTCATCATAACCCCAACTCCTATCAACCATAAATCCAATAAATACATAAATAAAACAACACTTTTAACTTATTTCAACATCAATTTACCAATTACAAAAGTAAACAACAAAGATAACAAAGAAATAACACTTATCTCTTTTAAGAACACATGTACTCTTGAGTTCTCTTTTCTTCTAGCTTTGATTCCTCTTTATATCCTCTTTCCTAGCCATGATTTAGCTTCTAGATGATATGGGACTTGAGATTTCTTGAAGAATTTGAAGAAAAGAAGAAAAGAGAGAAAGAGAGAGAGAGAGAGAGAGAGAGACAGAAGGCAGGGGAGAAAAAGAAATATAAAATGGAAAAGACAAATATAAATATATTTTCAAAACAAGGTATTACATTTAGAACTACCAGATCAATATCTATAGTTCCAGAAGTATTTAGAAGATGACTTTTAAACTAACAGGTTAAAAATTAAGAACTTAATTTAAAATTTTATTTTAGATAAAAGGATATTTAATTTGAGTTCGAGCTTAAGAACTGATATTTTTATACAAGCAAATGAACTCAAATTTTTCTAAAGATTTAGGAATTAGTGCTTAAGCTAAGAATCAAGAGTTTAGGAATCCTCTAAACATTTTAACGACTTGTTTAGAGAATTCAGATTTCAAATCTCAAATTCGACTTATTTAATTATTAATCTAGTTATGTCAACTTGTCTAGTTATATCCTATAATTCATTTAACTTATCCAAATCTATCTAAACTCAATTTCTAATACATATATATATATATATATATAGATTTTAGTCATTTCAAGTATGATAATATATGACCTTTATAATGGATATATTGAGAAATTACGAAAGAAGTTTATCATGGCACATATACAAACACACCTAATAAACATGGGAATTTCATGAATTATTTAATATTCCAATTTAATAAGCAAATTAGAATCCCCCATAAGCATACCATTGGTGTACAATATTTGAAATGCTTATACAAGAACCCAACAATAAATGTTGAACTCAAGGCTAAAAACAAGTCAAATGCTTATACAAGAACCCCAAGAATACAAATATGCTATCATTGTTTTTGTCATTTCCTTAGCTTCTCTAGACACGATTAAGATATAGTGAGAAATTAGGAATCGTTTTTGAAAATGAGTGATAAATTATTTGGGGATTTTCGAAAATTAAGGTTTTGTTTCAAACATTTTATTGATCATTTGCTTTTTTAACCATGGTTAGTGCTTTTGCATATAGTTAATTCCTATTGACTAGGTCATATTTATTTATGATTAGTTATTTTGGGAATGATTAAGTTAAATTTAAGGTTAAATTGTTTGTATTTTAACACTTGTATTAATATGATGTAACAATGCATGTTAGCTATTTAGTTACCATGATGTCACATTAGCAGGTTTTAACAAAAGAATTAATAGACATTAACGAAAATCCTATATTGATCTGTTTTTAGGGACATAGGTTCAAAAATGACAAAATGTAAAACATAGTGCTGAAATAAAAAAAAAAGATTAATTTTAAAAATATGACCTGTGTTTTAGTCAATTTTTAAACACATGAGTTATGTTAATTTTTTTGACAAATAGATGATCCAAGTTTCATATAAAAGTATTAATATTATTTAATAATCTTAGAATGACAATGCCAATATTTTATTGGTCATACAAATTAATTTTACATTTTAAAATATTCTCATTTTTTAAAAATATTTTTAATATCTATTTATTTAATTTTATTTATTTAGTAATATTTTCATTAAATTAACTTTGTAATGCCAATAAGACTCCAATATATGTCTTCTAATAGTAATTAATTATAATGACACATTTGTATGAAACTTGAGTAACCTGTTTTTTAAAACAATTAACACAAGTCATGTATTTATAAATTGATCAAAATATATATCATGTTTATGTTATTAACCATAAAACAAAACACAAAAACTTAGGTGTTTAAGGTGTATTTTTCCCGATTATTATATTCACTTATCACCTACCTCCATCGCCAATATGATTTTACCAGCGATGGCCTATAGGTATAAACCCCAGTCCATTCGCATCCTGTATAAAAATGTAAATTGAACTTGTGCGTATTTTATAATTTTAAAAGAGAGAGAGAGTAAAAAGGGGATGGACCACCATCAGCGATCTCAAAGCTCCTAAGCAATCATCCGAAAAAGGTGATAGTAGTTGGACTCTTTGTAATAAATTGATCCATTAATAAGACATGTGAGATGAAAATACAGGAGGTGAAAGAAGGAAAAAGGATAGTTTTTAATTGGAGATGCCATTGCAGTTACCCGACACATACACAGTAAGCGTATCATCCTATCCCCACAAGGCTGCCCCTCAGTCGGCGCGACTCCTGTGGTAAGGTTCAGCAATGATTATACTGTCTTTGGTTGTGATAATGACGTGTGTGAATTCTCTTTTGAGTTTGCTTTGTCATCTCCTCAAAACAAAATTTACTACTATGAACGACCCTTACTGCACGAATCGCATCGCCAGAAAGACCTCCTTGCTTGAACCAGTCTTCTTTTCTTGGGACAACATTTTTCGTTTCTTCTTTTCATCTTTTAAAATACGGAATAGAGAGTCGTGTAAAAGCCGGAAGGTGCTTGTAGGCAAGCAAGCAAGCAAGCAACAATTATTACTCTCAACTTCCTTACCGTCCTGGGTCAAGAAAGAAAAAACACACACTTCCCCACTGTCACAAAATTTATTAGGCCATCTAGGATAACTAGTAGGTCAAGTCATGTAATTGCGACTTATACACAAGTCGTAAAATGCGAGGTTCATATATTTGTTTTAGGGTTGGTGTATTTTGTGCTAGGGTTAAAAAATGTGCTAAGTTCATATATTTGTGCTAGGTTAGTATATTTGTAGTAAGGTTAAAAAAGTGCTAGATCAGTGCATTTGCTCTAGGTGTGAGTTGATCTATACCGATGCGACCATCTATGAGTTGAGTTAATGTTTTATCAAATTCTCAACAAACCAAACAAGCCAGGCCGGATAATGTTACAAAAAGAACCTAAATTTTGCAAAATATACAATTAATTACTATAAAATTGATTAATTTAGTAACTAAAAGAACTTGATGTAGATACCATTATCGTGCACAAAAAGTTCTTTAGGTACTAAATTGATCAATTTTAAATTCATGTACTTAATTGTATATTTGGTCATAGTTTAGGTACCATTTATGACATTAACCCTATTTTACCTCAATAATGAAACAAATATATTTAAATGTAACCACATAGGTAGCAAAGTTATACATGGGGTGATTTTTTTCTTTACATATTTGTTATCTGATTCTCAAGAATATGCATCTATAGTCATAATATTTAGGGTACAAATGGAACCTGAATTTTGACAAAAATATACATTTAGGTACATGATTAATCACTTTTTTTGCCAAAATATGATTAATCAATTTAATTATCTAAAAAGATATTTTGTGTACGCTAACCATTATGACAGTATTATTGATATGCACGAAAAGTTCTTTCAAATACTAAATTGATCGATTTCAAAGTTCAAATACTAAATTGATCAATTTTAAAGTTCAAATACCTAATTTACTAATATTTATGTACCATTTGCAATATTAATACTAATCTTCATCGAAATATAGCGATATATATATATATATATATATAGCTTATTAAAGGTACATGTTGGAACCACCTATGCGCTTCCCTCTGATTTAATAATATCATGCATCACTCATTGACAATATAGCTCCATCATCCTTTTCCTATCCATAATATATGTACAAATGACTATGGCCATAGTTTGTCATTACCCGCTACGTTTTCTTCGGATCGAGTGTAAACGTTGTTATTCATAAATAATTTTATATGACATTTATCTCTATTCCAACTATTTAAAATTTTGATTGCTTTAAGTATAATATTTCTATTATAAGCATGAACATGATTTTA
The DNA here is from genome assembly GCA_024138025.1 of Combretum micranthum. Lineage (NCBI taxonomy): Eukaryota > Viridiplantae > Streptophyta > Magnoliopsida > Myrtales > Combretaceae > Combretum > Combretum micranthum. Next base: position 202,660 of record JAMXBD010000905.1, on the reverse strand, counting down.
TTGAAAAATATAACTACAAAGAGATTATATGACACTGTACACAATTGGACACATTACAAAAATGATACGATTATGATATGATAAATATAAGATTACACTTTAATTATTTGTGGTTTCAATTAAATTTAATGCATATTTTCATACTACCACAAATTCAATAAGACATAAAAATAAGAATTTGACCCATGAATTTGAATACAAGTTATTAACCCAACGACTGATTATATAAGTGGGTAAAGAAAAATATATATATAATTAAAAAATCAAAACATAGAATTTGCATAAAAAAAACTTAAGAATAGAATACTTAAAAACATGTTTTGAAGACATAGTTTTAAATTATATTGAATTGAAATCATAAAACATGATTTTAGAATTTCCTATTTGGAACCTAGTCTTGAAGACACCATTTGAAATCCTGTCTAGAGGTAATTTCAAAATGTGTATTTCAAACCGTGTCTTACAATTTTAAATGCCCTATCTAAAAAAAAAAAAAAAAAAAAAAAAAAAATCTGACTTTTGGAATGTTTTTAACTGCACTCTTTTCCTTTATCCAATTATATACTTCCAGTAAATTTTATGAAAAGAATAAACCCATATGATGAAGGGCAATTCGAACAGTGATGTTGAATAGGATGCGGAAAATTTACCTCGATCACAGGTCAAGATCATGCTGATCCGAAACCAGCTCACTGATGCCCTGGCTAGGTCGGTTTGTAGCATGTTGAATTGGCCATATTAATTAAAAAATAAAATAAAATAAAATAGAAAAACATAAAAATAAAAAAATAAAAAATATAGTGACAATAAAATAACATAAATAATTTAAATTTCAACTTAAAACAAAATTAGACCTAAGAATAATATAATAATCTTTAACTCATTTGTTAGAATAAGAATTTGAAGTGCATACTTATTTATACATAAGCACACCTGGTTACAAAATTAGCAATGTGGAATTTAAAACACTAAAGAAAAAACTTTCACAAAAACAAGCTAAATCCCCCGTTGTTGAAAAACTGAAAATCACTTTTGTTACGTATTATGTCCGATTTTTTTTTTTTTTTTTTTTTGTGTGGCCAAGTACATAGTATGTCCGAATTACTATCCACATTCTGAAGACTGTTGGTAAAAGTATCTTTCATTCAGTTGCTGTGGATAGCCAGAGTAAATATCCATTGACCTGTATCTATTATTCATCAGGGTACCGACACATGCTTTTAATTGTTTTGTGCAAACTTTCTAGTTATATATTTATTTCTTGATTTTTTATATACTTTTAAATAGTTGATATATTTGGTTTTGTGGCCATTGATGTAAACACCTAAGAAGGTTCACAGGGCTTAATTGGATTATTGGATTTTTATTCGTATCAGATTTGTATCGATAATTTATCAGTATTAAATCAGTATCGGATCGATTTGATTAGTTCATAAGTAAAATTATTAATTTTTTATTAGTATCATAATTGTATCGATTCGGTATCGATTTAGTGTGAAAACAAAACTAAAATGATACAAAATCGAGTATCCAGTTTAGTGTTCAAATGTGTATAAGATGTATTTCAATTAATAATTAAGAACATTTCTGAATAGTCCGGTTAAAAAAAAAAATGGGTAATGCTTATGTTATATAAGAATGAGACCATATTAAAACATGCTCTTCTGCATATTTTATGTCCTTGAATCTCTGTTGCACCATGCCATGCAAGTATAGTAGAGTTGGGGAATGTTGTACCTATTGTATAAGAAGCCTCATATTGTTAAAAATTAAAGAATCATTTTATTATAAGTATATAAAAATTCAACTAAACAATTATTTTATTATATTTATTACTAATTGTGTTGTTAACAAGAACACATTTGGTCATAATAATTCTTACTATTCAAAATAAAATTTAAACATTATTTTATTAATTTTTATTCCTAACTTTTTTCTTTTATATCTTTTTTTTTAACAAACCTGGAGATTCGATGGATCACACTAGTTAAAGGGTTGCCTTAGCCTTTACACGGCAATCCACCGAGTCAATTGATGGGTGAGGGCCTATATGGTTGTGCTGAGCCGATAGCATGCCTGCTAGTGCTTAGAGCTGGCCCATACCTAGGTAAACCTCTCTTAGCTTCCATTTTGTCATTAAATGAATGATCAAGACTTTGAACACAACAAACAACTATAGTAGGAAAATCTTTCTTCAAGTGATAGCTCTATCTTGCTTGCCAGGACAGTATGTTGCAGCCCAAAAAAAAAAAAAAAATATATATATATATATATATATACACTTTTTTATACTGTAATTCAAAATTCAAAAATTTGGATTTTAGAAACAGAATTTATGCATCTAAAAGTAAATTCCTACCATAAAAATTATTTTTATTGATTCTATGTATAGTAATAAAAGTTATTTTAGTAGTTTTTTGTTTAAAAAAAAGGTCAATTTCCGTTTTTACAACAATAGATTGCTCCATGTCTTTTAATATTTATTCTTATGCCTTTTGTAAAACTTTAAGCATTCTCTTTATAAGTATTTATAATTGTAAATATTTTTATAAATTACTTATCCAAATAAAACTTTAATTGTTGGCAGCACTATCTTGCCGAACTTTATCGTCCATTATATTATATGTAATATAAATCTATAAGAGCACAATATTTATCTTATTTATCATTTTCAACCAGTATCAATGAGCCGCATGTTAATGAAATGACAAGTAATATTATATATTTACAAACATATAATGATTCCAAAACAGAAAAGAAAAGAAAAGAGGAGCTTCGGTTGTTCTTGAGGGTTTGATGTTGGCAAAAAGTGTTGGTGATTGTCAAAATGGATACTGTAAAGTTATTAGTGATTGTTTGTGAAGTTTTCAAACATGAAAATTTAGGATTATGAAGTATAATTTTTTGAAAGGGCAAAAGTTAAATCCAGTAACATTTTAATTTGGTACATAAACTTTGAAATGATTAATTTAATATTTATTCAAACTTTTTATGATTATTTTTACTAACTTAATAATAATATTTTTTTTTTTTGCTGAATAATATTTATTCTGTTTGCTGACTTGAAAGATATTGGATATTATTGAATTTTTCTTATTTGTCCTAATATAGTATAGCAAGCTACTTTAGGAAATAGAGTAATGATATTAATGAGGTAGTAAAAATAGTTATGAAAAATTCGATTGGGTATTAAATTAACTATTTCAAAATTCGAGTATTAAATTGAATTTTTGAATAAATTCAAGTATTAAATTCGATATTTTGCCTTGATATTATTATAGAACAGGTGAGGGTACTGCTTTGATACTTTTACAAATGTAACGCCCCAAACTAAAGGAGTTATCAACCTGCTACGTGAAATACCCCAAACCTTCGGCTAGATTAGAAATTGAGTTTAGATAGATTAAATGAATCAAATGAAGTATATGAAATAATTAGACAAGTTGACACAATTAGATTAGTAATTAATTAAATTGAAATTTGAGATTTCAATTCCTAAATCTCTAAACATGTTATTTAAAATGATTAGAGGATTCCTAAACTCCTGATTCTTAGCCTAAACACTAATTCCAAAATCTTTACAAAATTTGAGTTCATTTGCTTGTATAAAAGTATCAGTTCTTAAACCCAAACTCAAATTAAATACCCTTTTATCTAAAATAAATTCCTAAATTAAGTTCTTATTATAAGTTATTAATTTCTGACCTATCGGTTCTTAAATTATCTTTTAAATATTTCTAGAACTATAGATATTGATCTGATAGTTCAAAATCTAATACCCTATTTTAAAAATACATTTATATTTATCCTTCCCTTTATTTTTTTCATTTTTCCTCCCTGCCCTCTTCTTCATTTCATTTCATTTTTTCATTTGCTTTCTTCCTTTCTTCCTTTCTTCTTTCTCTTTCCTTTGGTCTTTCCCTCTCAATCTCAAATCCCAGACAAGATTAAGAAGAGAAATTAAAGTTAAGGAAGTAAATAGGAAATAAAAATCAAGCTAGAAGTATGGAAGGAAGTTCATTTATGCATATGTCTCAAAAGCTAAGTTTTCTATCTTGAATTATCTTTGTTTTAATTGTTATTTACAAGCTTATAATTGATATATAGATGTTAGAAATGGGTTCAAAGTGCTATTTATATATGTAATTGTTGTTAATTTTATGTTGGAGTTTGGATTGTGAAGGAGGAAGAAGATGAATAGTAGTTTAGGGTTTGAAGAATTGGATTGTTTAATGTATTCATTGATGTGTTTAATGTGATATTTGTAAAGCGCATGTATATTTAATGATGTTAAATTCATATATTAAGTGGTAGGAAGCTTAGTAGATGAGTTGAAAAAGTTTTGATAAGAGTAAAGTATAAAAAACCATGTTTTCAAAAAGCTGTTATGTCGTCGACGCCGCCTCCTGGAGCTTCAATGCTGCCAGCTTTGAGCCAGTGTTGAAGTGATCAGAAGGCATTTTCTTAACGCTGCCTCTAACGCTACTAGTGTTGACCTTATACGCTACCGGTGTTGAGATTTACACTGCCAATGTAGAAGTGCCGGCGTTCGTTTTACAATGTTTCCCTATTTCATAGTCTGATCGTATTTTGGCCATAATTTTTTCATAAGATCTCCGATTGAAGTGATTCAAGTTGCTATAGAAAGCTTAAAAAGAGATCTACAATATTTCTGTTTTGAATTTTTACAAATTCAAATGTATAAATGCTTAAATTTTAGTTCTTTCCAGCTATTGTGTTTTTCAAACTAAGTTAAAAATTTATATTTTGCATATTAAATGTATTTTGTTAAGGAAATTGATCTTTTTGGAATAAAATGAGAAATATTAATGATATTTGATGTGTAATGATGATTGAGGGATATAATGAAGCATGATTTAAGTATATTTGTAGATTCAAAAAAAAATTAAATTTCCAAGAGTGTTAAACTAAAACTAGTTATATTGTATATATGATTTCTTTCGCTTGTTTTATGATCTTGTGATAACTTAGTGAAATGAAATAATCTTAGTAAGTATATAAATGATGATTTATGTATTTATAAGAATTTTATTTGAATTTCTTTGATGCTAAGTTTAAGATTTAATATGTTTTAAGTTGTGTTTTTCTTCAATTGTTTTTTCTTGTTTATTATTTGTTCTTATGATTAGCTATTGAACTTAAATGAACTCGTTAAGCATTCAAATGTTAAGTTAAGCTTATGTATGAATTATATTTGAATTTTATTAGTGTTGTGCTTAATGGTTAAAGCTTGGTATATTATATACATGATTTGAAGTTATAGGTGATGATTTTATAAGTTAATATGATATTGTTGAATGGATACTTGTTAAGTTATACATTTATGTAAGTTATCTTTGAAATCCTTAAATGTTGAGTTTAAAGCTAGTTATGCTTAAGTGTTATTCCAAGTATAAGATGTTGAATTGATTTAAATGTTTTGAAAGTATATGTCTTGTTGATGCCTTGTCAATAAGAGATCATAAATAAAGTGAAAAGAAAACATTTTGACAGACAAAGGAGAACTGTCTATATTTTGGCGAGGCGATCTTTGCAATCATAGTAGGGTTCCAAATTAGTTTCTAATCAAATAGGGCTTTAATAAAATGAGTTTGAGGTAAATGGATTAGTAATTTAAGTTCTTATATGAGTTTAATTTCTTGAAACAGTGATTGGGGATCTGATTTATCGTTTGAGACAGATTTTTGAAATACCTTCTATGGCTCTGTTTAGATTTCATATTCAAGGTACACAGTAACTTGTGTGGTAATTATCATAATAGGCATATTAAATGGACTAAGAACTTAAATTCGGCTTAATAATTGTTTTAACTAATTGTCTATTCCACGTTTAAATTCATATTTGACTTGGGATGGTAGTTTGGTGTCTTGTTCGAGGAGTGGCACCTTGTCATGATGTAATGACACGGTAGTTTTAAGCACTTAGGCCACCCCTGTCATGATGCAATGACTTTCATAAGTGGTACGGCGAGTAGTCGGTGGGGTTATTGGTATCGCTATAACGTTTGTTTATTCTTAAGATGAAATATTATAATTTAGTTCAATGTTTATGGGAACAATTGAGCTAGTTGATATTATTGATTAAGTTAAGTGAAGATGAGAAATGGCTGAGAACCCTAGATGAGACTATTTTTTGTTTATTGGTATATCATCTAGGAGATATAAGTCCCCGAACAACTTATATCAACCCTCTGAGCGTCGAGATCGTTATTCAGGACTCCCCAGATATCTTTATTGTTCGGAGTTTGAATACTCCAGTGATGTTTAACCAATTAAAGATTATATAATAACCTGTTGATGTTGCATTGCATTTAGTTAGGTTCGTGTGCCATTCCATGTGTGATTGTGTTACTGTGTACTGAGCTCTAGCTCATCGTTGTTGTTATTGTTCTTTTTTCACGTCTTGATTTAATGATGCTAATGATTTTTGTTATTATTTTTTATGATGATAATGTTGGTGATGATGATGAGAAGATGAGGAGGTTGATGATTTGATGATCATGAAGATGATGATGTTGTAGATGATGGAGTTGTTGTTGATGATGATTGATGTGTTGATGCTTGGCTCGGGTTTTGGGTGATGGTTGATGGATGATGCGGGTTAGGGCCGTTGATATTACTTGTTTTTATTTTTATTTAACTTAAGAGTTGGATTTATATTTTAAGTTTTAATATTTCTCAAAAAGGGTCGTATTGGTGCCTATGTTTTATAATTAAGCTTTGTAAAGCTTTGTTTAAGTGAAAGTTCTTCTATTTGAGTGAGTGGAAGTTTTGAAATATTTTTATTTAGAAATTGCTTTATAAAATTGACTTTCCGCTGCTAAATCCAGTTATTTGAAAATCTAATTAAACAATTTCGTAACCTAAAATTGAATAGCAATGTTCAACATAAATAGAATCATTTTAAGGAAGCCTAAGCATTTAATACTTTAGAGTATTATAGGTGGCGGCAGTGCTATAATTGATTTAATTAATCGGATTAAATTTTTGGAGGGTTACAGAATGGTATCAGAGCAATGTTTATCTTGAACATTGCCTTTTTCATAAGGAATTAGGATTTGTTTAGAATCGATGAGTTGAGTGTGGGAAAGACTTGGGAATCCAATTTATTTGTTTATTGTTTTATATTGTTTGATAAACCATAGTTGATAGTTAATAAAATTAACTAATCTCACTAAAATTAATCAACTGGGCTCAAATTTATTTTCTATTGATATTTGTAAATAAATCAAAGTGAACATTGCATGATTCCTATACGTTGTTTATGTATATATATGTATCTTTTACATTGATTTCTTTTATAGTTTAATGGTGAATGCTATGTGATATATATGTATGTGTGTTTTGTTTGTAATGTAATTGTGAGTGCTTGTTTGATGCTTGCTTGTAAATTAACTCAACTTTGGCTAAATGTAACTAGAGCACAAATGATTTAGACAAATACTAGGATTTCCCCCTAAATCCTTTAAAATTTGAGATAGACATTAGGCATTTGTGTGTCATGTTATGAGTGTGTTTGGTTTAATAAAATTTGATAGACTAAATAGGAGCTTCCTCTCTTAAGTCTAATTTGTTGATATGTTGACAAACTCAGGGAAATCAAATGAAAGAAAACTCAATATTTCAATTGATATTAATTTCTTAAAGTTTGCATGTAATATATATATATATATATATGTATCCCCAAATTTAAATGAAATGTCAAAATTCAAAATAAAGAGAATGATTCAAAATTTCAAATGGATTGGAAGGTAAACTTCAACCTATCCAACTCTACTAATATGTTACATGAAATCTAATGAACTATTAAAATAGAAATTATAAATCGAATGTCAAAAAAGTAATTCCAATTCATGATTCTCCCGAAATCAAAGAACAAATCGTTCATAGCAATATAATTATTGAATAAAACAATTTAAGAGATATCTCAAATATATCAAAATAAAAAAAAAAAAAGTATTCAAGAATAATTGTCAAAAATCAATATCATGACATAATAGAAACCAAGATTCGAAATGCAAAAAAGCGAATGGATACCTATTTATCACTGCTTCCATATATATGCGCCAAAAATGCGACAAGACATCTTGATTACTACCATATCAAGATGAATACCAAACATAACATGTTTGATGACTAAAAGAATATGGATGATGTGTGTTTCATGTGCAAGTTGATATATATATGCAAGTAAGAATGGAATAGCGAGTTTATAACCCTCATTGTTAAGTTGTTTTGTTTTATCTTTTGTGTCGTGTCGTATTGTGTCAACTCAAGGTGAGAGACACATTTAGGTCAAAGTCGTCTGTTATTTTTGTTAATGTTTGAGTCTTCTTAAAAATCGAGTTAGTAAAGGGTTGAAATCACTAAACTAATTCCTATTACTTTATATATACTGATGTGGCATGGAATATTAGTGGAGTAATGCTAAAGAAAAATTGAAGGCTTCAAAATTCTTGAAATCAAAATATAATGTTGAGTAAATATATGTTTTTGAAAAAAAAAAAGAAAAAAAGAAGTTAAACCAATATATTTCAATTCCAAAATGTTTCATGAAGAGAAAATGGAAAGAGGTTTTCAAACGCATGTGATCAAAGGAAAAATGATATAAAATCCCAATATGTTTAACGAAACTAAAAATTATAAGAAACATTAATTAGATATAATGACAATTATATGTACAATAAATTTATCAAATTGAAATCTATAAATGTTTACCAAATGATCAAAAATGAAAAACATAAGAACAAAACTCAAGCAATCAATCAGAGTGCACAACGAAAACATAATGAAAAAAAAGTAAGAATTTCATAATGATGAAAAAGTTTTTGAACAATGAAGTTTAGAGATAAAATGATATGTCTCCTATCAACAAGTATTTAATTGAATTTTGAGGACGAAATTCTTATAAAGGGGGGAGAATGAAATACCCCAAACATTTGCCTAAATTAGAAATTGAGTTTAGCTAAATTAAATGAATCAAATGAAGTATATGAAATAATTAGACAAGTTGACATAATTAGATTAGCAATTAATTAAGTTGAAATTTGAGATTTCAATTCTTAAATCTCTAAACATGTTATTTAAAATGTTTAGAGGATTCCTAGACTCTTGATTCTTAGCCTAAACACTAATTCCTAAATATTTACAAAATTTGAGTTCATTTGCTTGTATAAAAGTATCAGTTCTTAAACACAAACTCAAATTAAATACCTTTTTATCTAAAATAAATTCCTAAATTAAGTTCTTATTATAAGTTATTAATTTCTGACCTATCGGTTCTTAAATTATCTTTTAAATATTTCTAGAACTATAGATATTGATCTGATAGTTCAAAATCTAATACCCTATTTTGAAAATATATTTATATTTATCCTTTCCCTTTATTTTTTTCATTTTTCCTCCCTGCACTCTTCATTTCCTTTCTTTCTTTCTTTCTTCTTTTCTCTTTCCTTTAATCTCTCCCTCTCAATCTCAAATCCTAGACAAGATTAAGAAGAGAAATTAAAGCTAAGGAAGAAGATAGAAAATAAGAATCAAGCTAGAAGTGTGGAAAGAAGTTCATGTATACATATGTCTCAAATAGCTAAGTTTTTTATCTTGAATTATCTTTGTTTTAATTGTTATTTACAAGCTCATAATTGATATATAGATGTTAGAAATGGGTTCAAAGTGCTGTTTATATATATAATTGTTGGTTAATTTTATGTTGGAGTTTGGATTGTGAAGGAGGAAGATGATGAATAGTAGTTTGGGGATGAAGAATTGGATTGTTTAATGTGTTGATTGAAGTGTTTAATGTGATATTTGTGAAGAGCATGCATGTTTGATGATGTTGAATTCATATATCAAGTGGTAGGAAGCTTAGTAGATTATTTAAAAAAGTTTTGTTAAGAGCAAAGTATAAAAAAACTATGTTTTTGAAAAGCTGTTCTGTCGTCAACACTGCCTCCTGAAGCTTCAAAGCTACTGGCTTTGAGCCGGTGTTGAAGTGATCAGAAGGCATCTTCTTAATGCTGCCTCCAACGCTACCAGTGTTGACCCTCTACGCTGCCGACATTGAGATTTACACCACCGGTGTAGAAGTACCGGCGTTCGTTTTACAATGTTACTCTATTTTTCATCTTGAGGTGATTCAAGTTGCCATAGAAAGCAAAAAGAAATTTATAATTTTTATGGTTTGAGTTTTTACAAATTCAAAACGTATCAATACTTAAATTTTAGTTCTTTCCAGCTATTGTGTTTTTCAAACTAAGTTAGAAATTTATGTTTTGCATATTAAATGTGTTTTGCTTAGGAAATAGATCTTTTTGGACTAAAATGAGATAGATTAATGATATTTGATGTGTAATGATGATTGAGGGATATAATGAAGCATGATTTAGGTATATTTGTAGATTCAACAAATAATTGAATTTACAATAGTGTTAAACTGAAACTAGTTATATTATATATATGATTTCCTTTTCTTGTTTTATGATCTTGTGATGACTTAGTGAAATTAAATGATCTTGATAAGTATATAAATGATGAGTTATGTATTTATAAGAATTTTATTTGAATTTCCTTGATGCTAAGTTTAAGATTTAGTATTTTAAGTTGTGTTTTTCTTCAATTGCTTTTCCTTGTTTATTATTTGTTCTTATGATTAGCTATTGAACTTAAATGAACTTGTTAAGCATGTAAATGTTAAGTTAAGCTTATGTATGAATTATATTTGAATTTTATAAGTGTTGTGCTTAATGTTTAAAGCTAGGTATATTGTATACATAATTTGAAGTTATAGATGATGATTTTATAAATTAATATGATATTGTTAGATGAATACTTGTTAAGTTATACCTTTATGTAAGTTATCTTTGAAATCCTTAAATGTTGAGTTTAAAGTTAGTTATGCTTAAGAATTATTCGATGTATAAGATGTCGAATTGATTTAAATGTTTTGAAAGTATATGCCTTGTTGATGCCTTGTCAATAAGAGATCACAAATAAAGTGAAAAGAAAATACTTTGACAGATAAAGAAGAACTATTTATTTTGGTAGGGCGATCTTCGCAGCTATAGTGGGGATCCAAATTAGTGTTTGATCAAATAAGGCTTTAATAAAATGAGTTTGAGGAAAATGGATTAGTAATTTAAGTTCTTATATGAGTTTAATTTCTTGAAACGATGATTGGGAATCTAATTTATCTTTTGAGATGGGCTTTTGAAATACCTTCTAAGGCTCTATTTGGATTTCATATTCAAGGTACGCAATAACTTGTGTGGTTATTATCAGGAGAGGCATATTAAATGGACTAAGAACTTAAACTCAGCCTAATAATTGTTTACCTGAGATGGCAGTTTGGTATCTGGTTCGGGGAGCGGCACCTTGTCATGATGCAATGACACGGTAGTTTTAGGCGCTGAGGTCACCCCTATCATGATGCAATAACTTTCATAAGTGGTACGATAGGTAGTCGATAGAGTTATTGGTATCGGTATATTGTTTGCTTATTCTTAAGATAAAATAATATGATTTAGTTCAATGTTTATGGAAACAATAGAGCTAGGTGATATTATGGATTAAGTTAAGGAAAGATGAGAAATGGCTAAGAACCCTATATGAGACTATTTTTCATTTATGGATATATCATCTAGGAGATATAAGTCCCCGAACAACCTATATCAACCCCCTGAGCGTCGAGATCATTACTCAGGACTCCTCAGATATCATTGTTGTTCGAAGTTTGATTACTCCAGTGATGTTTGACCAATTAAAGATTATATAATAACTTGTTGATGTTGCATTGCATTTAGTTAGGTTCGTGTGCCATTCCATGTGTGATTGTGTTACTGTGTACTGAGCTCTAGCTCATCGTTGTTGTTATTGTTCTTTTTTCACGTCTTGATTTAATGATGCTAATGATTTTTGTTATTATTTTTTATGATGATAATGTTGGTGATGATGATGAGAAGATGAGGAGGTTGATGATTTGATGATCATGAAGATGATGATGTTGTAGATGATGGAGTTGTTGCTGATGATAACTGATGTGTTGATGCTTGGCTCGGGTTTTGGGTGATGGTTGATGGATGATGCGGGTTAGGGTCGTTGATATTACTTGTTCTTATTTTTATTTAAGTTAAGAGCTAGATTTATATTTTAAGTTGTAATATTTCTCAAAAAGGGGTGTATTGGTGCCTATGTTTATAATTAAGCTTTGTAAAGCTTTGTTTAAGTGAAAGTTCTTCCATTTGAGTGAGTGAAAGTTTTGAAATATTTTTATTTAGAAATTGCTTTATAAAATTGAATTTGCACTGCTAAATCTGATTATTTGAAAATCTAATTAAACAATTTCATAACCTAAAATAAAGCAATGTTCAATATAAATAATTCTTTTTAAGAAACCCTGAGCGTGTAACACTTTAGAGTATTATACATGGCGGTAGAGCCCTAATTGATTTAATTAATCGGATTAAGTTTTTGAGGCTTTACACTACGTATCCTTACTAGATATAGGCACGCTAAGACTATTATACCACTAATCCACAATTACAAATTCCATATAACATCAATATCCCACATATTGGTGTACTGTTAAGAATATTATGAAATAATATAACTTCTGAATAACTTAGTTGGCATAAACGAAAAGCCAACTTAGATTAAACTTCAAACATCATAAGAAAAAGTTCATAAAATATCTCAGAATCATAAACCATTTAAAATTTGAATATAGCTTAACTCTAATTTTCTCCAATCCAAAATATCTAAAAATCAACAAGAAATTCAGCTCCACTAGTGTCCTCCCTACAATCAACTAATACGTCATAACGTGAAAAATCGAACACTATTGAGTTATCTCCTATACCTAAAAAACAGAAGGAGTGAGTGCAAAGGCCCAATATGCAAACCACAATCACATGTGCATGAACAAGCATCTTACAAATTTCACATGCAACCTAATAACTTATGCAACAAACATAAGTTATTATCTTTGATTAGCTAGGCAAATAGTACAGTTTAGACCATTTGCAACTAATTCTAAACCTAGAGTAACTCATGATTCTATGAAAATAAGTTTGTGTACAAAATCCTTTTATACATATATATTGGTATTAGATACTCCCCATAAATCCTGGGTACTATACTCATACCACTCCTAAACTACCAAAATCATCTCTATGAACGACTCCACTTGGGAGAATGACACACGAGATCATCAGGGTACCGTCCTAGTAATATGGTACTCCGGTCTACTAGACCTAGCCAAATACCAGCAACAATACAGTTTAAAGCCATATAGTATTAAATTCATTAATTTCTATGCCTACATTCACAAATAGCAAACAAGGTAAGGACATACCTGAAACAATGAATGGAATAGAAAACCTAACTTCACTAGAAACACCTGAATACCATCAAACACTCAATCAAAACTTATTTTCACAATATAAACATAACTCTATAGTCATCTAAACCCTAAACTAAAAATAACTATAACTACCCTAGGTTCATGTACACCTTTTTCTCTTGATTATAAAATCACATAATCTCCAACCTCTAAAATTAAGGATTCTCCAAAATTTCTCCAAGAACTTGATTCCCTTTAATACCAATACGAATACCTTAGGAAAGATAACACTTTTATCACAAAAGGATTAATAAAGATTACTTATCTATTACTTGATTATTGGTCCTCCCTGAAGCAACATCACACCTTAATAGATATCTTAGGTTTTTATAAAACTTATGAGATGTTTTGGAGAAGAAGGAATAAGGCTAGGGCTATATATAGAATATGGAAAACCTTAAAATTTCTATATTTATACACTAGCACATAAGCTGGCAACAAAGCAACATAGGCTAGCAACATAGATTATACACTAGTAGCTAAAAACTTTATAAGGTGAAATAGAGAACATGAAGGCCACAACCAATGCTAGCAATGTAAGATTTAAGGTCGCACATAAATTCCAGGGTTAACGATTAGGGGGCGGCGTATAGTTGTCTTGTCTTGTCCTTCTTGAATGATTTTCACTTGTCCTTGCATCTACGATTTGTCTATAAATCATTATTCATATTAGGGTGAACTATAAAACCCTCTTATTATCAATATATGACACTTTTTCCTTTCATTATAATTTATTTATTTATATATTACATCTCCTCCCCCCTTAAAGAAACTTTTATCCTCGAAAGTTACCTAAATCATTGAAAAGCTCGAGATACTTTGTCCTCATCTTCTCCTTTAGCTCCCAAGTAACTTCCCATTTAACTTGATTAGTCTATTGCACCTTCACATATTTGATTACTCGCCTTCTCAAAATTTGCTCTTTAGTGTCAATAATTCTTACTAGCTTTTCAACTGTAGTAGATTTGGTTATACTTCCAATGGTTCCAAAGCTATTATCTATCCATGATCCATCACATACTTTCTCAACATAGACGCATGAAACACGTTGTGTGCTTCATCCAAATTAGGCGGTAAAGTTAATCTATAAGCCACATTGCCTATCCTTTCCAAAATTTCATAAGGTCCCACAAATCTGGGGTTTAATTGCCTCTCAAACCAAACCTGACAACACCTTTAGCTGATGAAATCTTAAGCAGAACATGTTCCCCTACTTGAAACTCCAAAAGTCTCCTCCTTTTATCAACATAACTTTTCTGACAGCTTTGACCTATTTGCAACTTTTGTCTGATCAGTTTAACCTTATCAATAGCATCATGTACCAGCTTTGATCCTCAAAACTATCTGTCACCTACTTCATCCCAATGAATTGAAGGCCTACACTTTCTACCATACAAGGCTTCATAAGGTGGCATCTCAAGCCATGTTTAATACCTGTTATTGTAAGCAAACTCTACCAAAGGCAAGTGTTCATTCCAGCTAGCTTCAAAATCTAAAATGTAGGCTCTCAACATGTCTTCAAGGATTTAGGATGGTCCATTTAGATTGCCCATCTGTCTGAGGGGTAAGCAATATTGAAAACAATTTTAGTACCTAAAGCTTTATGTAGGCTTTTTTAGAACTTTCCAACAAATTTGGTATCTTTGTTTGATATAATAGTCACTGGTATTCCATGTAACCTCACTATCTCCTTGATCTACAACTTTACTAATTGCTCCAATAGGTACCCGATTTTAATTGGTACAAATCATGCTACCTTTGTAAGCCTGTCCACAATTATCCACATTGAATCAAACTTTTCCTTGGTTTTAGGTAGAGCAATAACAAAATCCATGTTATGTGCTTCCACTTCCACTGAGGTATAGGTAGAGTCTTTAATTCACTATTGGTCTTCTATGCTCAATATAGATCAATTGACAAGTGTAGTACTTGGATGCATACTTTGTAGTCTCTTTCTTCATGTTATTCCACCAATACAGCTTCTTTCAGCTCATGATACATCTTGTTACCTCCTAGATAAATTTAATAACGAAAGTAATATGCCTCTTCCAACAACTACTTCTTAGGGTCTCCTTATTCTGGAACACATAAGCTTCATATATATCTCGTAGAAATTCAGCTATTTACCTACTTCCATCCTGTTCTTTACCTCCTGTATACTTGAATCATCCGTTTGTGCTGCTTTGATCCTTTCTATAATAGTAGGATAAATCTATAAGTTTTTCAATCTTGCACTTACTTGTTTAGTCACTATCTCTAACTCTAACTTCGTTATATCATCTATCAAACAATCCTCAGAGGAGATCAAAGTTGCCAAATTCTCAACCCGCTTTCTACTTAAGGCATCTGCTACTACATTCGCCTTCCCAAGATAGTACTGAATATCCACGTCATAGTCCTTGATAAGCTCCAATCATCTCCTTGTCTCATAGTCAGCTCTCTTGGGTAAAGATATACTTCAAACTTTTGTGGTTCATATATACTTTACATCTTTCTCCATATAGATAGTGGCTCCATAACTTCAAGGCATGAACCACTTATGCTAGTTCAAATCATGTGTAGGGTAATTCTTTTCATAAGGCTTCAGCTATCTAGATGCATATGCTATCATCCTGGCTCTTGCATCAATGTGTAACCTAACCTCTGTATGGACGCATCACTATAGATGGTATACTCCCACTACTCACTAGTAAGGCTAGAACTAGTGTATTTACTAGCTTTTCCTCCAGCCGTTAGAAGCTATTCTCATAGTTTTCATCCCATTCATACCTTACCTCTTTTTATGTCAGCCTAGTTAAAGGATTTGCAATCTTGAAAATCCTCTACAAAACTTCTATAGTATCCTGTTGTTCCTGCAAAACTTATAATTTTTGACATACTTTTAGGAGTTGGTCATTCTATTACTGCCTTCACTTTCTTAGGATCCATTGCTATTCCATTTCCATCAATAATATGTCCCAATAAAGATAATTGTTCTAACCAGAACTTGTACTTTGTGAACTTAGCATACAACTTCTCATCTTATAATATATCCAGAACTAAACCTAAATGCTCTTCATGTTCTTCCTTAGTTTTAAAGTATACTAGAACATCTTATATAAAGGCTACTATAAATAGATCTAAATAATCTCTAAAGACTTTGTTCATAAAATCCATGAAGATGGCTGCTGCATTGGTAAGACCAAACGGCATGACCACAAACTCATAATGCCCATATCTGGTCTTCAAGGTTGTCTTCTGTATATCTTCTACTCTAACCTGCAGCTAGTGATATCCTGATCTGAGATCAATCTTTGAAAATACTTTTGCTCCTACCAGCTGGTCAAGCAAATCATCTATTCTTGGCTGAGGGTACTTATTCTTGATAGTCACTTGGTTTAACTCTTTAAAGTCTATACATAGCCGTATACTACAATCCTTCTTCTTCATAAAAAAACTGGAGCTCCCCAAGGTGACATACTGGGTCTGATAAACTTCTTCTTATGTAGATCTTCTAATTGAACTTTGAGCTCTACAAGTTTGTTAGAGCCAAACGATATATTGTTTTAGATATAGCAAAGTACCTAACATCAAATCAATACAAAACTTTATCTCTATTTCTGGTGGCAACCCCCATAGATCTTCTAGAAACACATCGAGGTATTCACATGCCATTGGTATCTAAGCAAGATTATCTTTTGTTTATCTTCTATCATCATGGCTGCATCACTAAAGCTGACCTTCCCCATAACTCACATGTAGGTAGAGCTGGAGGTCTTTGCACTACAAGATTATATACAAACTAACCCCATTTAGTAAGCTAAACTTCACTAATAGGTTACGAAAATCAATCGTATCGTAGTACTTTTTAACTAGTCTACTCCTAGGATTATATCAAAGTCTATCATGTCCAAGACTATTAGGTCTGTAGGTAGATGTCTACCCTCTATCTCTATATCCACATTTCTATAAATCCTACTCATCATAGTTCCACTCCCCAAAGGTGTGTTTACAAACAAACATTCACTTTATTTTCAGCACGTACATCACATACAGGCATAAACGACACAAAGATGCATCAAAAACCCACACTAGTATCAAAAAGCACATAAGCACTATGCAAGAATATAAGAGCATACTTGCAATAGTGTCTACACTAGATGTATCCCTATGCTGAAGGGCATAGACTTTAGTTGGTGCTCTATCCTTGACCACTATTCTGAGGTTGGCCTATTTGAACTCCTAGAACCACTTATTTTCCAAGCTCCTCGCATTCTATGGCCTATTCCACATTGCCCACACTTAAAACATAACACCTGTCAGAGAATCCTCTCTGTATAAAATTGTGATTGTGCCTAACCTTGCCACATGAAGCAAGCATTCTCAAACCACTTGCTGTCTTTGAGATCATGTAGTCCATAGCACCTATTATACTTCTTCTCTATACCCTGAACTGCTAATCTTACCTGATGTGTGTTAGGCCTCTTCCCCTTATCTTAGGTAAGAACACTAGTGGCTGGTCACTTTCCTAAATAGACCTTACTCCTCTATGTCTCATGACCCTTTATCTTAATCAAGCTTTGCTCAATAGTCTTTGCTTTATTAACCACAACAAAAAAGGGTCAAATTCATCAAGTTCACATGGTGTTGAATTGAGGCTCTAATCTTGTGACAAACCTATGTTGGTCCCACTTTTATAATCAAGAATGGGGATTGAATCGATTATAATCAAAATCTAAAATTTTAAGCTTTTAAAATTAAATCCCCTTTGTTTAAACCATGAGACAAGTTGAATAAACAAATTAATAAAATATAATTTGTAGAAAATTAAAAAGAGTAGGAAAGAAAGCAATGTCAGCGATGTATAGTGGTTCTGCCTTATGTGTTAGTCCACTCTTTCAGCTCCAAGCTAAAGACCTCGTAATCCTCACGAGTTTATTCCATTATATCCAAGTGAATCAATTTACAAGATAGTACAATCCACTCTACTTGATTCACACAGCTTTCCTCAAGCTCATAACTAATACTATATAAACTAATCTTATAAACTAATCAAGCTAACAAGAGAGAAGGCAACAACAAGTTCCTTCTGTTAACAAAAAAATGAGCAAAAGAAAAAATTGCAGCAAAGGAATAAAGTGCACAGATTCACATAAGATATTCTCAATAGAAGCAGTGTATTTTTCTTTATGTACTACAGTGTGTTGTTACTCTCTTTTTCTCTCTCTCTTCTTCTTTTTCTTTCTCGTAATATTCTTAAAGCATTGTTTCGAGATTTAATATCCTAATCTTTCATGTTTCAAGTGTTTGTTGCAAGTTGTGCATAAGATCTCCCATGAAAATCTCGGCTGATATCTTTTTCTCTTATCCAAAAATTCAAATCTTATTTTGTTAAACTTGATATTCCACGGATAAGGATAAGATTAAAGAAGATATTTTTCCCTTTTCTTGAAGATTGACTTCCTGATATTATGATGATATTTTCCTTAGCTTGAAATTTGAAATTTAAAATAGATCATCATAATCTGTTCTACTCATTATCCATTTTAAATGCTTGAAGTAGATAACACTTATTCTCTTGATAAAATCCCATAAGAATAGGAGTATTGTAGCTGTGATCTCCTTTCTTTTTGTTGAAAACAACTCCTTTGGATAAACTTAGAAAAACTTCATCTTCTAACTTTATATCTTTTATGTGTTTTGTTGATCTATATAGCTGGAGAGAGAAATTGCAGTAGCTAAGAAAAAAATGTTGTGATCTTTACTAAAAAAAAAAAACTTGACTACACTAAAAATCCCTTTAGATATTAACCAACTTTATTGGAACAAATGAGTATATTACCCAAATATATCCATTTTCTCAAAGCTAGGTCTTTAAGATACTTATTTGAACTAGAGCAAATTTGATTCTAAACTAATGAATAGTGAAATTGCTGTAAAATTATTTTGCTATAAAAAATTGCAGTAAACCTTCTGGATAAACTGTTTTGTTGTCAAGCTTTTGGTGAACATTCTGTAAAACCTTCTAGATAGCTACTCATTTTTCTTCTTTCTCTTTAATTTAAAACTGCACACTTGATAAACTCATTAGTAATCTTTTTACACTTTTGTTATCATCAAAACCTATTTTAAGAGAAACTAACAACTTACTCCCCTTAGTATCCTCACTCTCTTTCAAAGGATCTAGCAAAAAGCTCATCACCCTATTCAACTCAACCTCATATTCAGTCATTCTACCTGCTGTAAGTATAGTACTCTTGCAGCATCTGATGTTTCATGCTCTAGGGAAAAACTCTTTATAAAAAGCCTGCTAAAATTTATCCTAAGTGATCACTCCAACCATATGTCTCTTGGTGCTCAACCACCAATTATTTACTATCCCAGTCATTTAATAATAAGCATACTCCACCTTCTTATTTTCAGGTATATTTAGAGCAGCAAAGGTCTTTCTACTTCTTTCATCCATAACCGAGCATCAAGCGGCCTTCTAGGCTTTGGCTCAAACTTGTACACCTAATCTAAAATTTACTAAGACTCAGCACATCAGCATTTTTGGCACTACTGCCACCATAATCACATTGTCTTTATGTCTCTTGTCTCCAGGCCTCAACATTGGCCTGTATCACCTACACATCCTGATGCATAATCTGATATTGTTGTGCAATTAACCTCAGAAGAGTATTCACAACTTGTATAAACTGAGCAACATCAATTGGTGCCTGTTAACCTATAGGTGGGGATAATGGTGGTGGTAGATTATGAGGTAACTTATTCAAAGGAGGCTGCCCTCCATTAACTTCCTCCTCACCAATTCTAGAGGAACTAGCATCATGGGCTCTTCTTTTAGGTAGCATTCTATAAAGATAAACACATATATCAAGAGAAAGAGTAAAAAAAACATTAAAGGAACAAACACTACAAGGAACAAGCTAGATATATATATATATACTGATCCAATAAACACTACTAAATATTTGCTACTCCACTCATCATTACTCACTGTCTTAAGTAGTTTCTAACTTAGATCTAGTAAGATTCATAACCTAAGCTCTGATATCGCTTAAGTTGTAACGTCTTAAAGTGAAGGTACTATCAACCCGTCACGTGTCCTTATTAGATATGGAGGTACTAAGGCTATTATACCACTAATCCATGATTGTAAATTCCATATAACATCAATATCTCACATATTGGTGTACTATTAAAAACATTATGAAATAGCAAAACTTCTGAACAACTTAGTTGACATAAACCAAAAGCTAACTTAGATTTAACTTAAACATCATAAGAAAACGTCTCATAAAATATTTCAGAATCATAAACCATTTAAAATTTGAATACAGTCTTCAACTCTAATTTTTCCAATCGAAAATATCTCAAAATTAGTAGGAAATTTAGCTCCACTATCATCCTCCCCATAATCAATGAATACATCATAGCCTAATAAATCGAATACAATCGGGTCATCTCCTGTCTGAAAAACATAAGAAGTGAGCGCAAAAGCCTAGTACGCCAAACCATAATTACATGTACATGAACAAGCATCACATAAATTTCACATGCAACCTAATAACTCATGCAACAAATAAAGGTTATTATCTTTGATTAGCCAGGCAAACAACACAGTTCAGAACCATTTGCAACTAGTCTAAACCTAGAATAACTCATGACTTCATGAAAAAAAGTTTGTATACAAAATATTTTTATACATATATATTAAAGTTAGGTACTCCCAGACATTATGGGTACCATACCAGTACTACTCATAAACTACCAAAATCATCTTTATGCATGACTCCACTTGAGACAATAACACATACAGATTATCAGGCTCCATCCTAGTAACAGGGTACTCTTAGTCTACTAGACTCAGCCAAATACAAACAGTAAACAAGTTTAAAGCCATTTAGTATTAAATTCATTTTCAACTTTTAAGCCTACATTCAAAGACAAAAAACAAGATAAGGATGTACCTGAAATAATATATGAAACAAAAACCTAACTTCACTAGAAACACTTGAATACCATCAAACACTCAATCAAACCTTGTTTTCACAAGATAAACATAACTCTATAGTCATCTAAACCCTAAACTAAATAGAACTACAACTACCCTAGGTTCATATACACCTTCCTTCTCTTCATTGCAAAATCACAAAATCTCCAACCATTGAAATTAGGTTTCTCCAAAATTGTCCAAGAAATTGATTCCCTTCTATACCAATACGAATACTTTAGGAAAGATAACACTTTTAGATCACAAAAGGATTGAAAAAGATCAATTTACCTATTACTAAAGCCATATCACAGCTTGATAGATTCAGGGTTTTCTAAAACTTATGAGAAGTTTTGGGGAAAAAGGAATAAGGCTAAGCTATATATAGGATATGGAAAACCTTAAAAATTCCATGTATGTATACTGACACATAGGTTGGCGGCGTAGCAACACGTTGGTGGTGTAGCAACACAAGTTAGTGGCCTAGATTATACACTAATAGCTAAAAACTTCAAAAGGTGAAATAGAGAACATGAAGGCCAACAACCAACGCCGGTGCTGTAAGATGCAATGTTGGCAGTGTAAATTCGAAGGCTGGCAGCCTAGGGGGCGGTACAGCTGTCTCCTCTTGTCCTTCTTAAATGATTTTCACTTGTCCAATGCATCTATCATTTATCTATAAATCATTATTCATATTAAGGTTGACCATAAAACCCTCTTATTAATCAATATATGAAATTTTTACCTTTCAATATAATTTATTTATTTGTAAATTACAACAATAATAGGATTTTTCATTTCATTTAGGGTGTAAGATTATATATTGATATTTAAGTAAAAGTATTATCATATTTTACTACATTTGTTTCATCTCTGAATTTCTAGGTAGATCCTATAACTTCTACTCATCATATAGACAAAATGCCATAGGTGTAGTGTCAAGAACTATGTCTAAATCGAACATTGTAATGCATGCATTAAGCTAAAACATTTGATGTCCCATCATACATGTACGTATAGGGAAAAGCTTTTTTTTTTCAATCATGTCATTTAGCTTCATGGACGAGAAATCAAAATTGTGCGCATTGAATATTACATACATTATGATTATCCCTCTTTGCTTGACCTTTTTGTCAACTATTCAACAAACACACTGTTCAATTCCTCCATAAACAAATTCCTTTCGATACAATAAACCTAGATGATTTCGGCTTGGATTCTTCAAATTTTGATATGTGTTGTCAAGAGACTGTAGATTCCTATATATAGGAATTTCGGTATTTACAGTCATTTCAAATCATAATTATGAAATAGGATAAGGCAACTCAATTAAAGCAGAGCACTTAATCAAAATAGGCAATGGTCGACAAATATCTCATTACTTTAGTAGTTTCATTTTCAACTATAATATTGTTTCGAGTTGTAATTTTCTCATTCCTTACTTTAATGGAGCTTATAGATACATATAATAGTTTTGATTAGTTTTACTTTTAAACATTGAAAGTTTATGAGGTTTGAAATATTCTTGTGCCCTAACATGCAAGCAAGAGAATCCTTATAAGGTGCCCAAACCATTCAACATAATATTTATCTAATAAGGTATTTTGTTATAGGTTTTAGATCTAAATAAATATAAAAGTGAAAAAATAAAACTAAATAAATATAAGATAGCCAAAAATGCTCCAGTAGGTATTACACAAGACATGTAATACACGTGAGGTGATGAGTAACTACTAATGATATTCTAGCATATGGTCATCCTATTACTTCATCTGTGTTAAAGTATAATTGATCGTGATTCATTACATATACATACACATATTGTCTACTATCTATTGAATATTTTTCCCAACTATTACAAAGTGTGTACACAACATACTGTCATCTCATTTTTTAATATTTGTCATAATATCTAATATATAAGACTTAATAGAAGAAGTATGTCATAAATGATTTATGAAAAATAACATAAATATTTAGCATAAATGATTCATAAGTTAAGTTAAGTTTTACGTTACTTTTATCACTCACGTTTCATTTATAGAATAAAAAGAGTTACGTAGAGTTTTGAATGCGTTTCAAAAAACCTTATAATTTATCTAGATAGGTTCAAATTTTATAGAACATGTCTCAAGGCATGTACCCATTCCATATGCATCCTATTGTAACCTTTCACATTTGTTGCAAAATTACCACTACTATTTCTCATTTATGGTTTTTATTTTATATTCTAAGCATTGATTTATTTACATGATAATTTTTATGTGATGTTATACAATATGTTTTTCTTTCTTTTTCATTTGCGTTGTCGTCTTAGTCAATGTTCTCTGCTTTTTACTAGATTGGAATATCAAACATGTTATGTAGGGTCCATTAATGAGTGCTACAAGGGAAAATTGCAAATCTATTGTAAAAGATTATAGAACACCACTAACACACTCAATTTAAAAAAATAAATAAATAGTATATATATATATATTTTAAAAAATAACTTATACCTTTTTTTTTTTTCACATGTTTGAGTAGTTTATGCCCTAAAGACACAAACCAAGAGATTTGCTAGAGTATGATATCCTAACAGAGGTTCAGAATTTGGTGGTTGGAGTTTGATGATGAGCATTGCTATAGGTATAGCATATGGTGAGATATTGTATGATGACTCCTAAGCAAGGTAGCGTTACTAAGCATATATGTAGGACACATTTAATGAAAGGCTAGCTTATGCTTTCCATCGTAGGTCTAAATAAAAAATTATGAAACAAAAGGTGTCAACATTCTAAGCCAATCAATGAATTTATCTCTACATCAATCAATTGATTGTGAAAACCTAAAGAGATATTCTAAGTTAAACCTTCATATCCATATTTGTGTGTGCTTAGTAGCTTGTGTTTATGGGTGATAAAAATCTTTCACCAAAATTCTCTCAAATGTTTGTTTATGGGTCATCAATCTCACATCAATGGCTATAGGTTACATAACCCAAGAGCAGGAAGTTGTTTATAGGAAGTAGTTCTATATTCTAATGCACATTAAGATAATGTCTCTTATTAAGGTTGAAGTCTACAGTTAAGATAATGCCTCTTGTTAAGGTTAAAGTCTACAGTTTGTTGTTTTCCGAAATAAAGAGTTAGTTCGATCCTTTAGTAACTAATCCAAGGATGTTGTTACTTCACTACCAAAAAGATTGTGTTCTTACGAAAAAGTTTTAAGTCATTACGTTTGTGTAGAGATGATGATAAGAATAATGGAGGGGTTTAGAGGAGGAGGAGGAAATATTTAAGAAATTTGTTGCATTCATTTTCTGTTCAAGTTAGAAGAAGATTTTTCAATATGACTTGATTCCTTAATAGTTTATAGATGAGATTCTGGTGTTATAGCTAAAAGGTAAATTACACCGAATAGTCACAATGTTTTGGAATAAGTTCGTTTGAGGTCATAACATTTAAAGAAGTGAGTCAATTGAGATTGCCATTGACATGTGTCAACAGAAGAAAAATTTAATTAAAACTCAAAAGATCTACCACATTATAACACTATTAATTATGACCTTCATTGACCTACTTTTTTAAAGATTGTGACCTCAAATGAATTTATCCCCAAGTTAAATGTAGCGCATATTAATTTGAAGATTTTGGTTATATTTAGTTGATATAGAATAGGTAGATTTAATAGATTGACAGGCTAAAGGTTTAACTAATGTTAGTAATTTACTCTTAGATTAAGATGGTTAATCAAGAAAAGATAGTGGATAATCCCTATATCCATTGTAAACACTAGCAATTAATCAAGTTTTAGGCAATCGATCAAACCTCATGTTAACTAGGCCCTTCCATTACCTATTTTATCTTAGAAGCTTAGATATGCATTTTATTAGTCACTACTCCAAAATATGTTAATAAATTGGTGTATTGGGGTTTTACATTGATGATCAATTATGATTACTAGAATCATTTGGGCCAACATCATATATGGGCATGAGTACTATTTCAAATGCTTCATTTCATATCTTATATAGGAGTCCTTCACATAGGCCATTGATCCCTACATTGATTATATATTCCATTTAGCAATCATAGCAAAGTTGATCTAGAAAGGTCACTAAACATGGAAACCATTTTAAAGATGTATATTTTATATCTAAATTTGAAATTGAGGATTAATCCAAAGGAATTTGTTCCTCTAAAGTTGTTCATAGGTCATCTAATGGGATTTATGAAGGCATGTGATACGATGGATCAAGGTGGAACACATATCTTGTGTGCTACAAAATATTCCGGAAATATTATATTACTTATCAAAACCTATTACTTCTCTTCCCTTTTTACTTGTCAATCATATTTGACGCTGCAAAATATTTAAGGTTTTATCACAATCTGTTGATTCTAAGACTATCCAAATAACAATCCTCAATTACCTATTGATTCTATAAATTCCAAGATAATTAACATTGAAAAATCAAAAACTCAAAATTTCAAGAAAATATAGAGCAAGATGGCTCAAAAAATGTGTTACTTATGATAATTGTTCTTCCACTATTTGCCCTAGGCGAACAATTTACACAGCCAAAAATTTTTCATAAAGGAAAAGGACTAAAAAATTGTATTAAAAGATATTAAATGATATTCAAAAAGGAAAGATATTAAAAAATACCTTAATAAAAGGTATTTGATATTCAAAAGATATTCTTTTAAATTTTGAATAAAAAAAACATTAATGAAAATTTATGAAATATCTAATCAAAAGCTATTAAAAAATATTAACCGCATCGTTGTTGAACATTGTATCATTCCCTAGCAAAATTCACCCTTGAATTTTCACCATGTCATGTATCAATCACTTGGAGCTAACCACACAAATATGTCATGGGCAATCCTTCTTCAATATTAGAAGGGTAGGAACTGCATAAAGACTCAGATTCTCTAGAATAAAACCCTTAGCCAATAACTCCTCAATCTATCTCCTTAATTCCTTATGCTTTCTAGGACTCATTTTGGAAGGGCTATTCTAGGTTCATGGTCAATTTAATACTAGATTTCATGTAATGAGGTTAATCCATCTAGTAACTCATTAGGAAACACATTGTGAAACTTTGTCATTATGAAACTTGCTGCATTAGAAATATAGCCTCTTCAGTGACCTTATTACTTACCAATGTTTCCTTACGATATCTAGTCAAAAAGTTTTCTCCAGCATATTTAGTGTCAAAAACTAGTCCTCCATCACTAACAACTTGAAAAACAACTTCGTTCTCCTCATCTTCGTTCTCAAAAATTGAGGTTTCTTAATAGTAAGACCAAAGCGTTTTTCCTTTGTTTTCATCCTAGTTTCCCAATGCCCATGATCTTCCTCAACATGAGGTCTACCATGTCTACATGGAAATTCTTCATAATGTTATTCTTCACAATAGAATTGTAATGATCCTCTACCTCATCAAGATTAGGCATTGCATTAGGGTTTTGCCTATAAGTAGGATTAAGATTCCTATTCTAATTCACCATTAGTGCATTCATCCTCTCTAGTCGATCTACTATTACATCTAATTGATGCTCTATAGCTACATCCAATCGTTTGTTCGATCCTCTAATCTAGATTGTCATGATCATAAATCTCCTCCATCGAACATGATTGATTGGTTTGCATCCATGGTGCCATGATACTCTAAGAGCAAACGTAGCTCTAATACCAACTAATGCAGCGAAAGATCTAAGATTTTATCATGATCTATCCATTGATTCTAAGAATATCCAGATACCAATCCTCAATTACCTGCTAATTCTATGAATTCTTAAATAATTGGCATATAAAAATCGAAAACAACATAAAAGTTCAAAATTAGGGAACATATATAGTAAGATGGCTAAAAATATGTGTTATAATAACTATTCATCCAATATTTACCCTAAAGCTTATTATTTATACCCAAAAAAAAAACCAAAAAAATTCTAAAAAAAAAAAAATAGACAAAAAATTCTAGTAAAAGACATTAAATGATATTTAAAAAGGAAAGAGACTAAAAAAAATCATATTAAAAGGCATTAAATGATATTCAAATGAGTATGACTTGATTCCCTAATAGTTTCTAGATGAGATTTTGGTGCTATAATTAAACCTAGCACATACTAATTTGGAGATTTCAGTCATATTTGTGGTTGATTAGAATAGGTTGATTTAATAGATTGATACACTAAAGGTTAATTAATTTTAGAAAGTTACTCTTAGGTCAAGATGGTCGATTAAGAAAAAGATAGTGGATAATCCCTATATCCATTGTAAAGACTACCAATCAGTCAAGTTTTGGGCAATCGATCAAACCCATGGGTTGTCAACTAGGCCTTCCACTATTATTTTATCCTGGAAACTTGATATTCATTATATTAGTAGCTACTTGAAAATATGCTAATAAGTTGGTGTATTGGGGTTTTACACTAATGAGCAATTATGATTTCTTGAATCATTGGACCATCTTCAAATGCTTCATTCCATATCTTTCAATAGAAGTCCTTCACATGGACTATTAATCCTTGCATTGATGATCCAATTAGGAATCAAAGCAAAGTTGGTCTAAAAGGTCATGTATATGGGCACCATTTTAAAGGTGTGCAATTTATATCCAACTTTGGAATTGAGGATTAGTTCAAAGTAAATTGTTCCTCTAAAGCTGTTCAAAGATCATCTAGTGGGATTTATAGGGCATGTGGTAAGATGGATCAAGTTGGAGTATCTTGTGTGCTACAAAATTATCCAGAAAACTTATAACAAATTTATAAGATTCCGTGGTACCTTACCATCAAAACCTATTAGTTCTTTTTCCTTTTATTTTTTGGTAATATTTCAAAGTTGAAGTTCATAATGCCAAAATTATAAGTCATTTTCCAAAATGAAAAAATTGATTTAATATCATATCCATGGCCTAATATAAAACACGAAAAAAAAAAAAAAAAAAAAGTAGAATACACTAAATATGAATCATAATGCCGAATTAGATAGAAATGTGAGATGGGTTTGACCCAACTTAGTTGGATTTTCGATATATTCTTCAAATTTAATTATATTTATTAGCAATATGTAATAAGTTTTGTGAATGTTGAATTTTTGTGTATTCTAGAATCTATGACATAGTATATATATTATAGATTCCTTAAACATTCCAAGCTAGATAAAAACTCATATCTCTATTCTAATTTACAGGTTAGGTTCCAAAAAATCAAAATCAAGATTGATCTATCATGTAATATCTAATACCGGTTCATATCTTAAAAGCCTTTTCAATTGTAAAAGGCCAGACAGGTTACAATGTTTCAATGCATTCCCCACAACCTCAATGATGTCAGTTAAAACTCCTACTACAGCATAAGGATCACCAACCAATTTTTTGAAACAACAGCAAAAATGCAATGCATTAATTTTTGAAATAATACTTGCATGCTTCTCTACTAATTTTCCTATCAGCTTGTTTTCCTTGTCAAATTTAACGGGTAATGCACTGTTGAAAGGATCAAACCCTTTGCAAAATCATTATCCATTTTGAACCAAGAACAAGCGAAACATTAATGGAATGCAAAAATAGCCTTCCTTTTGGTATCTGATTACCATGTATTACAAACTGGCTCGTGAACTGTGCATTATTATAAGGCTGAATTCTTATTCTCTAATTATTGCTAGGTAGTTAGTATGTGTGCTCATTCAAATCAGATATGCAAGAATTATAGAGCCCATTTGGTCATGATGTAAAAGGTACAATGAAATTTATTGCAATTCTTCTAAAACTATCATATTTATGTAGAGTTTCCTATCAAACCTCCTTATAATCAGAATTACAAGAAAAATTCATTGCAATCAATATATTTTTGAATCAACTTGCGAGTGTGTGTGTTTTTTCTTTCCTTTCATGGAAAATAATTTTTCCGACTTTATGTATTTTTGGAGATAACACTATATTTAGAACTTTGTAGTCATCAAATATTATCATGATGATCTTGAATTTGCAGAGAACAAAGGCTTATAATATCGAGTGACAATGGAAAACATTTGCAATGGCCACTATATGTGCACTTGCACTAACCATTGACAATGACTAAAGAAAATTTTAATGAAAAATGAAGAACATGATTTCCTTCGACAAAAATCATATGACATTCATAATAGATATATTGAAAATTCTGAAAGAAGCTTCCCACGACACAAACACACGTAATAAACTTGTGAATTTCATGAATTATTGTATCTTCCAATTTAATAGCCAAACTACAGTCCGCCAAAAGCATACCTCTGGTGTAAAATCTTTGAAAAATGCTGTGCCTCATTTATACAAGAACCCCAAAAATACAAATCTTGAACTCCCATGGCTAAACACGACTCAACTGCTTGCAAGAAAAGTTAAAAATAAACCAATTCCCAAGGTTAATTTCCTATTGTCATCAAAACATCCTAAACAAGATCAATGGACTAATATATGTACAATCTAAGTTTATGAACCATAATGCATGAAACACTACTGAAATGTACCAGAATTATTAAATTGCACCAACAGCCCAATCCCTCTCCCATTTCATAGTGACCATTACATGCCCTACTCCAATACTACATTCCCCACCATCACATCTTCACTAGCTCGCACCGGTTCCAACTTGCACGTCCACCTCCCCCGGAAGCGGGATTTTCGCTCTTCCAATCGTCGAATCCCATTAGAAGTACACGGTTGAACCCCATGCCTAACTATCTCCACATACAAGAAACCCCAATCTATCAAATTATTGAATCTAATCGTCTTCCTGTCCGGCCAACTTGGGTTCAAGCCAAACTCAAATGTGCTAGCCCAATGTATATTTTCATCACCCGGATCGGTCCAGAACCTGGCTCGAAAAGGACCAGCCGGAGAGCCATCTTTGTTGGTGCGTGGAGCATTGAGGTCTTCGGCTTTGAGATTGAAGATTGAGAGTATGAAAGGTGCTATTGGTTCAGGCTTTTTGTCTTGCTTCTTGGCCAGAAATGCTGATGATAATGGGGCTTCTTCATCAACCTCCGGGTTGTCTTCTTCTTCCATGAGATCAAACACATCGTTAGCCATGCGAATTAAAACAGGAACAACAAACCCAGAGTTGTCTTCTTCCATGGGATCGAACTCATCGCTAGAGTTGCGATCCAAATCAGGAACTTCTTGGTCCATTTGCGTAGGATCAAATGGCACAGCAAGAAAATCAAGAAGAAAATAAGAGAAAGGAAGTGGTTTCTAATTGCTTGTAGAAAAAGAGTGAGTTCGTTAAAACAGTTAAAAGACTTGGCGAATAAAAACCAACATTGACTTTGGACAATTTTTTTTATTTAATTAGATAATTTGGAAAAACACATCTGGTTATATTTTTATTTATAAATTTATTTTCTTATCTTTCAAATTCAGTATTTGAATAGGTTGAATCCGATTATTACCAGTGCCATCAATACTAGTAAGTTTCAAACTTTAAAACGAGAACCTCCAAAACTTGTACCTAATGGAAGCTTGACTGTATAAGATATTTATAATTTTCTTATTACATTTTCATAATTTTGAAAATCTAAGGTTGACAGCCAAAAAAAAATATATATGTCTGTGTATGTATGTATGTATGTATGTATGTATGTATATAAGGTTAATCTTCAACAACCTGAAACTGTCGATACTTTTCATAACAGCTAAAGAGAGCATATCCATGTAAGATTATACCAACATATTTTCACATCTAAGCTTCACAATTATACTTTTATAACAAGTACACTTTTATAGCATTAGCACCATTGATAATTTAAAATTGCTCGACATGTTGGGATAGTATTTGCCTTTTTTTTTTTTTTTTTAAGCTATTCGTATTTTAGTAGAACTCAAGATTTAGAAATTGAATTATAATATCTTTTTTTTATTCACTATTATTTTCAAATAATTTGTGTAAGATTGGTATAAATAAAAAAAGTACCCTATAATATATATCCTATATCCATAGAGTGCAGGTTCCTAGTGGACAGAGTATAGAAATGCCGCACCTATAACCTATCTTGTGAAAACAAGTTCTCAAAAAAAAAATATATATATATATATATAATATCGTATTTAAAATTTACTCTATAACCTTGAATACTTGTCCAAAAATTACTAATCGAGCAATGTACAATTAGTTGCTCGTTCGCCTAGAATATAGACCGTAAAATTTAAATTTAAAAGAAATATTCAACTTTATCTTACTATTTTTTCACTTAATGAAACTATTAATATGTTCAATTATGTTTATTAATTTTTAAAGGAGAAGATAGTCTATAGAAGTTCGAAAACATTTTAATTATTTTTTAAGATTTAGGAATCTAAATATTAGATTTTAAAATAAAGGATTAAACACGCATAATAGAAATATAAGGATTGTATCTATACGTTATCTTCTATAAGGTTATAAGACTGACAATTCACAAGCAACCTACCAACCATGACATGACATTATGCAAATGCAAGCAATTTTATTTATTAAAAAACTTCACAAATCTCTAAACCCATGTATAAACCTGTAAATATATTTGAAATCAAGATTCTTGACATTTTTAGATTAATTTTATATTCTATTGTATTTTTTATAATCTTATAGAGCCTGGATTATTTAATTTCGGTTTCATTTCATTTAATCCGATTTGTATTAAATACAAACTCATTTAATGTAAAGTCTCGAATAAGAATTAAAAGAAATTTGAATTTTTATAAATTTTTGGAGTCGCCACCCAACCCAGATCAGGAAAAAATGTAAGCTATGATCAATGGGTTGATTGATCCTAATTTTGCTAATATTCTGTGAGAGTCTATGAGGGAAACTAAATTAAAATCAATTTTTTTTAACACTGCAGAATGGCAGAATGGAAGGGGAAATTTTGAGGAAAAAATCGCCTCTCATTGGTCAAATCACATAAATCTGACCATGAGAGGCAAAAATCACCGCTTAGGTGGACAATGAGGCGAATTTGGCCTCACCATCCATGTAAGAGGCAACAATCGTCTCATTCAATTGCCATTGATGTAACTAGTGAGGCGAAATTTGTTTCATTATCTACCTAAGTGGCGAATTTCGCCTCTTATTGAGCTTTATATGAGGAGTTCACCACCCTCTCTCTCACATACACACAAACATAGCCGCTCCACTCTTGCACACACAAACTCTCTTCAGTAAATTAATATCCTGTCACTTGCACACACACAGACTCTTTCCAGTAAATTAATCTCCCGTCGCTCACGCGCACACACACATACTTTGTCTCTCTCTGTCGCTCAAAAGACAAACATGACCTATCTGTTTCTCTCTCTCTTGCTCAATACATGCACACACACATATTCTCTCTTGCTCTCTGTCTCTGTTACTATCCTCACCCCAGCACAGACACACATGCGCACGGTTTCTACTAAGTAAATATCTTGTTAATATATTTTTTATTTTTTATAGGTTATGGGTATAATATATATAATATATATTTTAAAAATATATTAATTTATTACTAGTGTTTTTTTGTAGATATTTGATAAATTATTTAGTTCAACCTGAGTACTTAAAGAACTGCAATCATACAATTTAAATGTCAGTATTTATATATTTATTAATTAATGTATATTTAACTTATAGTTATGCATTTTTTATTAATATTTAAAAAAATTATATATATTTAGGAATGTCACGTAGATAGCTTAATAATTAATATGTTAATTTAGAAAATAGTGTTCCAATATTATATTTTTGTAATAATGTAGATACGTTTATTAAAATGTCAGTATTTATATATTTATTAAATAATGTATATTTAATTTATAGTTATGTAATTTTTGTTAGTATTTGAAAAAAGTTATACATATTTAGGATTTCGTAATTCTATATTATTATTTAATACATATTTACTATGTTTAACCTCATGACATGTAGATAACTTAATAATATGTTAACTTAGAAGATAATGTTTTGATATTATATGACTTTTAATAATGTTAATGCAATTATTGAAACGTAAGTATTTATATATTTCTTAAATAATGTATATTTAATTTATAGTTATGTATTTCTAGTTAATATTTGAGAAAATTACATATAATTAGGATTTCATAATTATATATTATATTAATCCATGTTTATTATGTTTAACTACATAACACGTGGGTAGCTTAATAATATGTTAATTTAGAAGGTAGTGTTCCAATATTAGATGCTTTGATACTTATACGGAAATATATCATCTATCAATAAGATGTGCTACTTCTTGCCAATTTAGGATATCTGCACGAACTTGGCATATAATGCATGATTTGATAACTACGCAATACAAAAATAGGGTTAGAGAATTTTTACAAACTACTATAAACCATAAGAGGGCAGATGGATTAATTAAATGCCCGTGTAGAGATCGTCTCAATAGTTAATGGCAGTCTATTCATATTATTGAGTATCACCTCTTTAGAAAGGGATGGCTTGGACCTAATTGCCTTAGATTTTCCACAGTGAGGAGGTAGATGTAGACAAGGTAAATGATGATGTTGTCATGGATGAAGGGAGTATTCCGTAAAATATGCACACTTTGAAAATGAAGCAAATCAAGAACTTTTGGAAGACTTTACTGCCAACATGAGTGATCCCGAAGGGGATGATGTGGATAGCAGAGATGAAAGTAATGAATTTGACAGGGAGCGGTGGACTACAATTTTTGAAAAAGCAAAGAGTTCGATGTATCCGTGCTGTACAAAGTTCTCTTTATTATCAGTAGTACTTCAAATGATAAATCTAAAGGTTAGTGGTAAATAATTAGTGAAATCTTTCAATAATTGGCTTGCTTTAATAAAAAGTTTGTTACTAGCTGACAATTTATTACTATCATCATACTACGAAGCACGAAAGTTGTTGAAGCAGTTGGGCATGGATGTGAATATAATCCATTCATACAAAAATGATTGTGTGATGTTCTAGAAAGAATTTCAAAATCTTGATAATTGCCTAGTGTGTAGTGAAGAAAGGTGGAAGCTTCATTCAAGAAAATGGAAAATAATACCGCTTAAGGTTCTGCGGTATTTTCCATTAATTCCAAGATTGCAACAGTTATTCATGTGCTGAAAGACGACTTCGGAGATCAAATGGCATAAATAAAATTACGATTCAGTGGAGAGGGTGTTGAGGCATCCCGTGAATTCCGAAGAGTGGAAGGGATTAGATGGCAAATACCATTGGTTTGCGTTAGATCCTCAAAGTGTGTGACTAGGACATGCCACCAATGAATTCAATCCCTATGCAAACATGAGCATAACATACAGCATGTGACCGATTATTATGCTTGTATATAATGTTTCACTATAGAGATGCATGAAGGAGCCATATATGATGATGTCCTTTTTAATACTGAAGCGAAATCTTTAGGTAAAGACATTGATGTGTACTTACAACCCCTTGAACAAGAGTTGGAAGAACTGAAGGCAAGCAGGGTAAAAACAACAGACATAGTGGAAGGACGGACATTTCGAATGCATGCCGCATTATTGTGGACTATCAATGATTTCTCGGCATACGATGACATATCAGGTTAGACGACCAAGGGTTACTGTAATGCCCTAAAAAATTTGATTAAGGAATTACTGCCATGTATAATACTTCGTGTATTATACGCTTGGGCTTCTTAGAATGATATGTTTATTGTCAACATCCACTACTCGCTTTTTAAGTTATGAAATCATTAAATGAAATTCTAGAAATGACTAGATTTATAATTCACAAAAAAAAAATTACGTAAATATTTTATTTTCTACTCTCATGAGTAGACTAACATCCATAAAACAAAATATATCATTAGGTATCTCATGTACCCTTCATGATGGTAAACAAAGTTTCAAAAACTTGTTTTACGAAACATGGGCGCAACAGGCTCTTTAAAAGAAAATTACAACTTAAAATATAAATCTAGTACTTAAAACAAAATAAAAACAAATACAAATAAAATCCACAGTCCTAACCCAGTTCACTCTCCAACAAACTCTTCCCAACATGTCACCTAAAACCCAAGATAAACATCATCATCACTGACATCAATAACTCATCAACAAAAACAACTTCATCATCATCATCCAATCCTAAATCATCAACTTCAATCATTCATATAATACTTGGAAAAAGAACAACAATGACAATAATGAGCCGAAGCTCAGTATATAGTAACACCAACATACAGAATGGCACACAAACCTAGCTAAATGCAATGCAATAAATAACAATTTATTATTTTTTTTATCTTAATAAAACAAGCAACATAAGAGCACTTACACTCCGGAATAAGCCACTGGGAATATGGGGGCCTTGAGTAATCGCACGATGCTCAGGGGGTAGATATAGGCAGCCCAAATACCTATATCTCTTAGATTATATAATCGATAAAGAAAAATAGTATCATCTAGGGTTCACAGCCGTTACACATTCTTTACTTAGTCTTAGTCAATAACATCGTCTAGTTAAATCGATCTCATAAACGTAGACTAAACCATGTTATATCATCATAAGCTAAAGTAAACGTTATGCAGATACCATATACCCCATTGGCTATCTATCAAGCCACCTATAAATGTCATTGCATTATGACTGGAGCGGCCTAAGTGCCTAAACTATCATGCCCACTCAGATAAGGTTGCCGCTCCCCGAACTGGATTCAACAGCACACGCACAAAACAATACTTATTACTTAAGCCGTCTTTAAGTTATTAATCAATTTTATATTTCTATCTTAGCATACAACACGTAAGTTACTACATATCTTATATTTGTAATCCAAACAAGCTCAAAAGGTAAATCAGAAGCTAACTCGGAAGATAGATAAGGTATTCATATATCTATTCATGAAGTAAACTTATATAAGCATTTACTTTAATTATCCATTTATATCAAACTCATTTTATAATCCTATTTTATCATACAATAATTAAGAACCCCACTATGGCTGCGAAGATCGCCCCACCAAATATAAACAATGCTCCTTTATTTGTCAAAATATTTCTTTTTACTTTGATTATATTCTTTTATTATAAAAACATCATCATGTCATTCATATCCACAAACATCCATATTTAAATCAAACAAACATTTAAAACAACATATTCATCATGTTATATAAAGGTTATCCTAACATATTAATCTAATCCAATTATTAGCTATTAATTCATTTTAACTTAATCTTAGCCAAAATTTTTATAGTTAATCATTTAATCCAATTACTAAGTTATTTTGATTAAACTTAACCAATATAATTCATTTTAGCTTAATGAAGTTCATTTAGTCAAGTTAAGCTTAGATATATTATTAATTCATTGTATATAAAAAATTCATGTTAAGTCTATATTAACTTAATCTTAGCAAAGTTGATTAAACTTAATCAATCTAATTCATTCTAGTTCATTCAAGTTCATTAAGCCAAGTTGAACTTAGATTATTAACTAGGTTCATTCTATATCTAACTTTATATTTAATCAAACCATTTATTAAATCTATAAATCTACTTAACTCATGCTTAATTATATCATTCAACAAACATAACACATTAACTATCATCTATCTATTTGGTTTTAGCTCAAAAAGATGCATATTATAATTATCTACACATATTTAACTAGTAAAACAAGTTTTTCATTTTGTTTGAAAATGTAGCTGCTGGAATCAATCAAAATTTAGGCTTTGATACTTTTAGAATTTCCAAAAACTCAAAACATGAAATTGTAGATCTCTTTGTAATCTTTCCAAAGCATTTTGAATCACCTTAATCTGAGTCCCAATGAAAAAGTTATGATCAAATTACAAAACAGTGTTATAGTAGTGAATTGCCGACCCAAGGCTAGTAAAGGACCATGTATGGCCATACGACTTGAAAACACACCAACTAGAGGCCCATGAGGGATGTTGCAAGCTCATACAAGTGAAAAATGTTACCACCAGAGGCATATAAGGCCCTTTGTACTCCCGTACAAGTCAAATTACAAGGGGTTACAAACTTCCCCTTTTTTCAAACTCCATTTTTATCAAATTTTACATATTCTACTCAACTAAAACTCTATAAAAACACCATACAACTTAACACATATCCTTAACAGCATCAAATATACATAAACTCCACATCCCCATCATCATACAACTCCCTTAACCTCATATTCACATTTGAATATTTCATAACTTCTTCAGCTCATTCATCTACTAATTTTATTACAAACTCTACTTATAATAACATTAATTCATCATACGTATTCATAAACAATAATCAAAACAACAAAAAAAAAAAACAATTATACTCATCCTTTTAGGCAAAAGCATGTAATTGAATTCTCATTCTTCTTCTTCTTCTTCTTCTTCTTCTTGGAGCTACTTCTATCTTGATTTTCACTTCCTATCTTCATTTCTTACTTTGATTTCTCCTTTAGTCTTCTTGAAATTAAGATTCATGGTTAAATTTTTGAGGAAGAAAAAGAAGGAAAAGAAGAAAGAGAAAAAGATATGGGAAAGAAAGGAGGAAAAGAGAGAGAGAGAAGGAAAAGTGAAATAAAAAGAGAAGGCAGGGGAAAGAATAGATAAGGAAAGGGAAAAAGGATAAATAAAAAGATATTTTAGAATAAAGTTATTGGATTCAGAACTTTCAAATCAATACCTTTAGTTCTAGGAATATTTAGAAGATGATTTTAGAATCAATAGTTAGAAATTAAGAATTAGATTAGACTAAAATGATATTTAATTTGAGTTTGATTAAAAACTGATATTTTTATATAAGCAGATGAACTTAAACTTTTGAGGATTAAGGAATTAGAATTTAGGCTAAAGTTTAAGGGTTTAGGAATCTACTGAACATTTAAACAACATGTTTAGGGCTTAGGAATTCAAAATCTCAAATTTCAACTTAATTAATTATTAATCTAATTATGCCAACTTGTCTAATTATTTTCTATAATTCATTTGACTAATTTAATCTATCTAAACTTAATTTCTAACTTAGGTGAAGGTTTAGGATATTTCAATTACAATGCATTTCTTATATGTAATGTTGACTACACAAGTAGGCATTCAAATAATAAATTCCACTATATGAGCCATAGATGGTTCTTGCCTTCAAGACATACATGGCACCACGACAGTGCAAGATTTGAAGGCACCATGGAAATGAAAGCCTAACCAAGGGATTTAACTAGGGCAGACATTATGGATTAGTTGAGTCGATACAAGCATGTCATATTAGGGAAATTGCAAAAGTGGCTCTATCGTCGAAGGAATGAAGACGATACAAACTAGAGTAAGAAGAGTTTGCTCTTTCGGTTGCCATATTGGAATGAATTGCACATATGACACAATATTGACATAATGCACATTGAAAAGAATATATGTGATAACCTAGTGGGGACTATTTTTTATCTTAAGAGCAAGTTAAAAGACATATAAGGTAAGGCTTACTGTCTAGGAAATTGGTATTTGTTCCAAGCTACATCTATAAGAACATAGTGGGTGCATGTCCAAGCCACCGGCTGCATATGTACTATCAACTTGGAGAGGTATGTAGCCCAATTAGGGATGTGAATATGCCAAATGGATATGCTTCCAATATATCTTCTTGCCTACGTGTTGATGAAGTAAGTTTGAGGGGTCTAAAGAGCCATAATTGTCATGTATCTTTTTTCTTTAGGGAATTGACTGCCAAAGAACTTCGTATGAATTTACTAGAGTCGTTGGAGAAAACAATAATTCTAACTCTTTACAAGCTAGAGATGATATTTCCTTTTGCTTTTCCTGACATCATGATCCATTTAGCCATGCATCTTCTAAAGGAAGCACACATGTGTGGCCCTATACGGTATCACTAGATGTATCCTATTGAAAGTTACATGGGAGTTCTCAAGGGAGATTTGTAGAAAAGGGCAGGACCGAAGGGTTCCATTACAGAGTCATATGTTGTGAGAGAGAGCATTCAATTTTGTTCACTGTATTTCAAGAACATGGACTCAATAATAAATAGGCCTTATCAACAAAGGGATGAAACGCTAGACGAAGCTTTGTCCTCATCGTTTCGAGTATTCACACAGCCAATACGTCTAATAGTTGCATGCACTATATCAGGCTCAAGCGATGAATTCAACAGAATGCATTGGATGGTGTTAAATAATTGTAAGGAGGTGCAACGGTTTATAAGGTATGTCATGTCATTTGCATTCATTTATGACTTGCAAAACCCAATAATTTCAACATTTTATAAGGTTGACTTTTAATGAAGTTACTTACAGGAAGTTCGAGCAAGAACTACATGTGTGTGGAGCATGCAATGTTGGAGGAATAACATGTAAACATTTTGTAGAGTGGTTTAAAAATAAGGTTGTCACTTACCCAAAACTTCTGGAACAGATATTCATCAATATCTTTGAAGGTTGATTTCATCATTCTCATCTTTTGCAGATTACATAAGCTAGTTCTGTCCATGGGCAGTAGGTGTCAGAAGATCTAAAAGCCTTGGGATGAGGCCTAGATATTCATCAATATTGCTACAATGCTTGTATCATAAACGGTTTCTGATACAATACAGAAGCAAGGGAGGTGGGATTAAGATTGTTGAATAGCGGTGTATACGTCATTGTGCAGATGGCAGACAATAAATAACATTTTATGGCATTCTTACCGAAGTTATCTAACTAAATTATATAGGTTCAAGCGAGTAAGTTTATTCAAATGTAGGTAGTTTGACACAGACCGAGACAAACTAGAAAGTGTTGATGGGGACCTCATATTGATCAACACTACAAGGCTATGGTACGATAATGACTTGTACATTCTTGCGAACCAAGCATAATAGGTATTTTACTTAAAGGACCCAAGCAAGCAATCTGGCAACTGGAGAATTGAACAAAAAGTTGTATACCCTCATATATTCACTCATGGTCTCTTCTAATCGAAGTCCACAGGAGATGGTGAATCGAATGAGCCACCTCCAACGAGGAGCCAATGCAACAAACGGTTCAAAAGCATTGGACGATTCCAATCAATCACATATTTGTCAATCTAAGAAACCTTGCATGCCTATCCAACCCATGTAAGGGTTATAGTAGCATAGGGATGATGATTCGGATTAATAGACTATATGCTTGTGTTCATTTATTTTTCTTTTTCACATATGTTTGTTCATAATGAACTCAAAGTAATGAATCACTAACAACAGTTACCTTATAATTTGTAGGATGAGTGGCTTAGATTTCTACGATTAGCTTATGAAGGACTCCCAAGCACAACCTGAGTAGTATACTAGTAGGGTTTTCACCTTGAATAGTTAATATGTTCTCTTACACATACATATTAGACTCATGCACTAATTTTTCTTATTTGATTATATAGGAGGATAGTTTATTGCATTACTAGCTGAGCAACAGGTTGAAGAGACCGACAACCAGTCGGGACAAGCTACTCAACCTCAAAGGGGGTGGATGAATGTGCTGAGCATAGGGAAAGAGGTGACATATGACCAACAAGATGATGTACCTTCTCGGGTGGACCTTGAGGAACCATAGGCCATAGTAGTGGAGCGTCACGAGACTGCTATGGTGGCTAAGCATGAGGAGGCCAATATCAAGATCCCCGAGAGACGTAGGGGCATGTGCAGAGGGACTCGGGTATAGGAGTATAGGAGGATAAGCCATAGGTCGATCATCACCATGCCAGATAGATATATGGGTCTCATATGCTTATGTCATAAGATGGTTAAGTTCGAGTTCTTACTCCACCATAGAGCATAAACCAAGTTGTTTGTTCCATGAGTCCGAGGGAAGGCATGGTCAGTGTTTCTAGAGGCCTATCTACATGGCATCATCTGCAGTTATAGTAAGTTTGTTTTCCTATTAAAAACATATATGAAAGGCGATTTTTGTAGCCTTGACTATTTACTAACACATTTAACCTATTTTTGATGTGTAGAATAAATTTGAACTACCGGAGAATTAGCGGAAAGTGCACAAATAATAGGTAACGTTGAACTACTTGGCAAGTAAATTGTATAGGCAATTCCGCTACAAGCTAAAGTTGTACATCATGGCTAAAGGTAGAGGTGAGCAAGCTAGTAGCTGGCTACCACTGGTTTCGAACATCGAGTGGATGAGTGGAGGGTGTTCATCCACTTCGTTGAGACTAATCCAGATTACAAGGTACGATCCTGCATGTGGTAAAATACATAATTAGAAAATCTATTCTATTGTTTAATTTTTTTCCAATCTTGTAGCTTTGATCTACGATCAATATAGAAAATAAGAAGAAGCAAAAATCAATCTATACAGGTGGTACAAAGTCCATGCTTCAACATGCCCTTACGAATATAAGTATTATAACTACATGGTGTGTGGGTTTATGTTCTATGTTTTCGTGATAATTTCACTAATCATGTATTATAAGAGCTCACGCGAATAGAGAATTATAGGCACAAGCATTTGAGAAAGAAGAAAGGGCAGTTGACGGATCATTAGGAGTCGGAGGCGTCTATGCAATATTATGTAAGTATATTCAATTTTTATATTCAACGATAATACACTGTATCCATAATTTGTATGATTGTATCGACATTGTGTTTACTTTGTTCCAACCAGGTACACATGGTGGAGAGAAGGAAGGAGGGGGAAGATATTATGTTGCAATAGGTGAGTGACCTATGCCAGATCAAGACATTATGGAGGAGGTTTATAGGTTACAGATCTAGCTATTGTTGTGATTTTGGTTACAATATATCGATAGATTAACATAAGATTCACTACTATGAGCAACCACGTGATGAGGATTTAGTACGCTCTGAGTATGATAGGACCATACAGGAGGCAAAAATGGATAGGAAGTAGCAGCAAATTGATATGCTTATGAATTATGTCCATCTCCTTTGATGTCTTCCTTCGGCAGTACCCTTCGTATCAATAGGCTACACCACAAATGGATCCTTTAGGTGGTGGCTCAAATCCCAACTGCTTAGCTTTACACCATTCACATTCGCGGCACCTCATCCGCATCCTTACCAGGGTTTTTATAGGATACCAAGCCTCCCATTAATGTTCATGCATCCACTACACTATCCATCTCACGAGCCACCTGGTAGCTCTAGACAGTAGAGAGGTCAACATCCTTCATTTGGTTTTACCCTATGGGCTGAGGAGGAAGGGTAGGTTTTGCTTAGTTTTCATCACAACTACCTACATTTGGATCATACACATTCTCAGGTGCCACTCCCACAGCAGGTCTAAGTCCTACTCAGCATCCTTTGCCACATACCTCCGCACAGCCTTCAGCTCATCATCGAACACTAGTTTCAACTTCCCTATCTATAGCGAATCAAAGCACGTCCATTAAAGGATCAGGTCGAGCTCGTCAATGCCAGCAATAGAGACACTAGGCATTCCTATTATCCTTATTTTCATTGTTGTCGATATTCAGACTATGTCATTTCTATTTTCTATGGACTTCTCCGTTGCTTTATAGATCCTATGGATCATCATGATTAGCATTATGTATTGTCAGTTTCTAAGGACATATTCTATGATGATTAGCATGCATCTTATTTCTATTACGTTGGTATGTTTGAATTTAATTAGATTAATCCAATCCGATTGTATGATGATTATCATACATGTTATTTAATGTTTATTTTTGCATATATCATAAACTTATTTAATTTCTAGATTATATTACAAACAATGAATTTT
Organism: Combretum micranthum; assembly: GCA_024138025.1. Taxonomy (NCBI): domain Eukaryota; kingdom Viridiplantae; phylum Streptophyta; class Magnoliopsida; order Myrtales; family Combretaceae; genus Combretum; species Combretum micranthum. The sequence continues at coordinate 159,563 of JAMXBD010000905.1, read as the reverse complement.
AATATTTACATATATGTAAATAAGATATTTTAATAATAAGATTTTTACATAACATCCATAATTTACGTTGGTATGTATTTTTATAAAAAAATTATTCTCAATAAGTAATTACACATCACATATCACTTAACTTCCATTAATAATATTTACATATATGTCATTTCAATTTTAATAATCAACTTATGCAAATATATATATTTTTATGCTAACTAAATCAACATGTAATTTGTACATCACATATCAATTACTCTATAATATTGTAAATAACAAATTTTAATAATAAGATTTTTTAAAAAATGTAAAATTTACGTTGGTATTTATTTTTATAAAAATTATTGTCAGTGTATCACGACATATCAATTAATTTTCGTTAATAATATTTATATATATGTCATTTAAATTTTAAAAATCAACAAATTTGAATATTATCTATTTTTATTTAACTAAATCAACATGTAATTTGTACATCATATATTAATTACTCTAAAATATTGTAAATAACATATTTTAAAAATAATATTTTTAATAAAATGTGCAAAATTTGCGTTGCTATTTATTTTTATAAACAATTATTGTTAGTATATAATTACACATCATATATCAATTAAATTCCATTAATAATATTTACAAATATTTCATTTAAATTTTAATAATCAACTTATGTAAATATTATCTATTTTTATGCTAACTAAATCAACATGTCATTTGCATATCATATATAAATCACTCTATAATATTGTAAATAACATATTTTAATAATAAGATCTTTTAAAAACGGGCAAGATTTATTTTGGTATTTTTTTATAAAAAAATTATTATCAGTATATAATTACACCACATATCAATTAATTTCCATTAGTAGTATTTACATAAATGTCATTTAAATTTTAGTAATAAACTTATGCAATTATTATCTATTTTTATGGTAATTAAATCAACATATAATTTGCACATCACATAGCAATTACTTTATAATATTATAAATAACATATTTTAAAATAAGATTTTAATAAAACGTGCAAAATTATTTATGTTGAAATTTCATTTTATAAAAAAATTATTGTCAGTATATAATTACACATCATATATCAATTAACTTCTACTAATAATATTTATATATACATGTCATTTAAATTTTAATAATCAACTTACACAAATATTTATGTTCATATGTTAAGTAAAATTGAAAAAAAAATTAACTTTCGGTAGAAAAAATAAGCGTGATGTAAAATTTTTTGATCAAATTTGGTAAATTTGCATAGGGGTTGGAATTGAAATTTGGCAAATTTACACAAGGGTTGGTGTAAAGACCCGGACTCACTCCTATATTTAAAATAGGTAAATCTAGATCTCCAATCACATAAAACCTATAGTGTTTATGTAAGGTTGATTGCCAGAATCAGTTTAGATATTTGTTTACCTAAATCTCTTATAAGAACAAATTTTAAAAACTATCAACTCTTAAAACCTTGTTAGAAAAACATGATATTTACATCACATTCACATATAAGATATAGATCCACTACAAACATATATACATATAAATATTACAAACAAAGGCTTATCAACAAGCCATAAATAAAATACATAAGTTTAGCAAAAACCATCATAACTATTACATATGTCTTCCAAAACTATGCTATTACAAAAGTTCCATCAAGGTCATGGCTAGTCATCTCTAATCCTCCTAATCATCTAAGAAATCCTTAAAGTCTGTGCTATATCCCATACTAGTGTAGAACTCATCATGATCATCAATACCTGAAATAGATATAATATGAGCCAACGGCTCAGTACACAAGTAATGAAAATAAAGGCAAGTGGCATTCAATCTTAAACTACATACAAATGCAACAACCATCATTTTATTAGACAATCTTTAGTTAGACAAACAACACTGGAGTATTCAAACTTCAAATAGCAAAGATATCTGGAGGTCCTAAGTAACGATCTCGACGCTCAGGGGGTTGATATAAGTTGTTTAAGGACTTATTTCTCTTAGATGATGTATCAATAAATGAGAAAGTAGCCTCCTCTAGGGTTTTCAGCGGTTTCACAACTTTACTTTACTTAATCCATAATATCACTTAATTCAAGTGTTCCCATAAACATTGAATTAAATCATATTACTTCTCTTTAACAATAAGCATTTGTTCTACCAATATCAATAACCCTATTAACTACCCGCCGTGCCACTTATAAAAGTCTTATCATAAAGATAGGATGGCCTAAGTACCTAAACAACCATGCCCCCAATCTGAGCAAGTGCCGCTCCCCGAACCAAATTCAACAGCATAATAGACAATCAATTCAAACAACTTAAGTTTTATCTCAAATTAAAGTAAATTTAATCATGCCTATCCTAAGCAATGAATCAAACACATTACTGCATACCTGAAAGAGATCAAGGATCAAAAGTAGTATTCAATCTAGGATCTATCGCTGTTACAAGAAATTTCAACTTATATTAACAACCTTAACTCTACTCCATGTATATATATTATATATATATATAGCTCTAGGCTAAAGGATCACAAAATTTGAATAAATATTCATACAAAGTCTTAACTCAATATTTATACATCAAATAATATCACACAAACTTATAAAATCATCAAATGATCAAATATCAAGCTTGGAAGGATGTTTGAATAAGTTTTGAAAATGAAAAAAAAAAAAAAGTAGGTGTAAACCCCGGGAATTTTTCACATTAGTACCCGACTTTATAATAGATTGTATAAACTAGATAATAGATTTAGATTCTGATTGAAGTCTAATAATAGAATAATATTTAGATTTTGGATAAATGAAAGATTTAGGAACCGAATAAAGAAATTCTTTAACCCTATTTAATACCAAAAATGAGATTTTGTATCTTGAATAACTAATTCAACATATAATCTAAAATCTAGACCCGATACCTAGTATACAAATAGATTTAAATAGAAAACATGAATATAGAGATCAAATACTTGTTTTTGAACTCGATAATATTCAAGACTAGAATAACGAGTAGTAATGAGTTTATATTTAGACTTAAACCCTAATTTCGAGATCCCTAGTTAAATTTAAAAGCTACTAGTAAGAATTTCTGTTCAGTATCCAAAACTAAAGATATATATAAATTTAATTTGTATTAAGTCCAATACTGCATAAATGACTATTTATGCTCTCAACTAGAAAACGATGATCCAAAAATGAACCGTTAAGATTTTAAATACACAACGAAAACATAAACTGATAAATAACTCAAAATCTAAACTCCAAACAAATAATCGGATCACGCTATTGTTCTAAACAGAGTTTTCTTAAGCTGTTGAAGCCTGAAACAAAAATTGATTCAATGAGCTTAAGAAATCCAAAATCGCGAGAGATAAAATTTTACGAATAATTAACTACGTATATATATAACCTCAATTTGTATTATTTGAAAATCTAAGTATTTTATACAACTTTATACCCATATTGTTGTACGAAAACTTCCAAATATTAGCTGATATATACCGTATAACTCGTATAATTAACTCAAAATTTAATTAGAATAATAAACTAATGTATATATGTATGTTTTTCGGCTAAGTTCGGTAGAAAGGGGAGAAGAAAGAGGAGCCGGATTTTTGCTCAAATCATGCACCAACTTAGTCAACAAATTTAACCTCCACACCAATTAAACAATGCCAACACACACTAGCATTTATGAGAATGACAATAACAGATTAAATGAAGAGGAATTCGGAGGAAAACGAAGGAGAATAAGCAGCCGCAACCTCTCCTTCTCTCTTCTATATATATATGTGTTTAAAGCCATTAATGAAGAACAAACAAACTCCATAATTCCTCAACGTCTTCCAGCACGAAATCACTCCCAAACAACAAACAAAACGAACTAGAAACAAAAAACAAACAGATCATAACATCTAAACTCGGATCAAAGGGAAAACAAAGCCAAAAACCCTCAAAAACGAGTTCAAAGGTAAGTTGACATGATTCAAAGGATTTTCGTTCAAATATATGAATTGTATCTGACTTATAATTATCTTAGGAACTTAATAAACACAATCACAAGCTTCGGATTACATCAAACGAGCTCCAACAAGGTAAAATTTCAAAACCCTAGCTTTAAGTTCCAAGAATCGAAATCTATATATCTATGTTTTTAAACGTGTTGAAAGTTGTTATATATCCTTATATATATATAAACTCTTAGAAGTAGTTTAAGTAAGTTTTTAATGTATAAAAATCAAAGAAAAGAATCGGACCGAGGAGAAGATGATGAACAGTGCAAAACTGCCTCAAAGCCGGCAGTGTAAACGCTATACGCCGGCGGCTTACATGGATAGGCGGCGGCTTATAGGCGGCTTACACTCAAACAGAGGCTACGTAAAATAATTTTCACTTAAAACATGAACGTAAGCCGGCTACCTGAGATCTACGCCGGCGGCGCAGGGCCGGCGTACGTTGAAAGCTGGCAGCCTTCAACGCCGGTGCACTCGATATGAAATTTTCTTCAAAATGATTTTACACCGGCACTGGAGATAAAGGCCAGCGGCCTTGAGCGGCTTACAGTTAAAATTTTCTAACGAAATTTTTCAAATCCAAACAGAAACTAAATATATATATATTTTTTTATCTTTCTTAAAGCCTATTTAGTATAATATATATACATATATATATGTGTGTGTACAACAATATAAAATTTGTTACCAGAGATTAGAATAAATAGATTAATATCTATTAACTTTTGAAACCCTAGAATTAAGAAAATATTTAATGTTAATTAAAGTAATATTAGTCTAATAATTGTTCTAAACAAATAAAATATATAAGAATGGAAATTGAAATAAGTTAATTTCTTGAGTAATGTGACTTCTAAAAATAACAAAACCATTATGCGAGATAAATTAAGAGAAACACAACTACCCTAAGTATTAATAATTACCAAAATACCGAGTTTAGGACACAAAGCACATATAGGAATTTAGCTAGATTATATTGATGAATAATTTGTTTTAAATAGGTGACTTTGACTCATTAGAAGATCTACCAGCGGATTACTACGACTGAGTCGGTATGAGCAGGTGAGTAATTCAGTCATATTGTACTGGTTGTGATTGTAAATAGTCGAATATGTAATGCAAGAAAATCAAATGAATGTTTGTTGAAAGTATGATATGATCTGATTGTATGATTGTTAAAATATCTTTATACAAGCGATAACGCAATGGTTGGTGTTGTGCAATAGTATAATGATGATTGGGTGTAATGTATGCTCACCCCGAAATTGATTAAGAATTATGGACTTAACAAAATAATATGAACATGCATTGCACAAATTGCATTATTGCATATATGGTTGTGACAGCCTGCTACGTATTAATATTTCGGATCTCTGTTTTTGCTTGGTTGACCCAATGTGAGAGTCTTCCAAGGTTCTCTTTGGTCTGGCGGTCCTATGAGGAACTAAAGGCACCGAAGAACGTCGCCCATAGAATCGCTTTGAAATGATTAATACTGAGGGAGTTTCTAAGGGGATTGCAGGAGATGGTTTGTTCAAGCAACTATATTCAAAGTGATAACATTAAAACGAGAAATCGTTGATTCTCCTGTGTACTTAGTCTCTCCTGGGCAGGTGGGTCATTGAGTGCTGGTTCTTCAACCCATTAAAAAAGGGCGTAAATCTTTTTCCTGTTTGGATTCCAGATCATCCAAACTTATCTGTGCATATGGTTGAGTGCTTGCATTGCATATGATTTGTTAATGATTTGTGTGATGTATGATATGTCTGGTTATTCACTGGGCTGTGGTTTCGCTCATACTCCTACAATCTTTTCAGGTTCACTTTACGACCCTGGTTAGTTACATCCAGGAATATGGCTCCGTAAGAGCTTTGAAGCTAGAAGTCTACAGATATATTTTAGATTGATGGTTATACTATTAGAGTAGATTATTTAGTTGTATATTTCAAAGGAGCTATATGGTTTGTAATAGTTTGTAATGGTTATTCACTAAATCATTTCTCTCATATATTTATTATTTCTTATCAAGCAACTTAAATGATCCTGTTGTTTTGAAAACCTATCATGCTCTGAAGGTAATCCAGTGATAATATTCAAGTGTAACTTGTTTATTACTACTAGTGTACCCTCGGGGCGTGACAATAGGGGATACATCGAACTCCAATGTTGGCGGTGTTAAAGAGGTATAGTCTGCACTAAATTTTCTATACCTGACAACACTAGCAGCTGAGCCAAACACTGGCATTGTTGTATTCTATGTCGGTAGCATTAAGCCAGCATAGACTGTAAAATAAATTTATCCCAAAAATCCGAGAGTTTCACGGGGTCGATCCATGCCTGTAAATACCCCCAACACTAGCAGTGTTGTTGCGTACACGAGCAGTGTTGACGTCTACGCCAACGATATTGAGGCGGCGTATACTACAACACAAATTTTAAAAAATTGGCAGACATCCCCTATTTCAAAGACACGAAAATTTGCCAAAATTTTCACTTCCAAACTTCCTTCAAACACATTTCTATCATCAAACTTCAACCTATATATTCTAACTTTATTTAACATATACAATCTTCACTTCAAACTCATCAAACACCCATATCTACCATTTCAAACATAATTCCTCATTCAACCCTTCACTTTGCAAATTCAAATACTCAAAACTATCACAACCCTACTCATGCCCAACTTCATTCACCCCAACACTACTTGTCACTTACTTAGCACAAATAACAACTTACAAAACAATCAAGATATTCATTCAATACATAACTAACACATAAATCATCAAAACTCATTTTAACATAAAACTCATATTCTAGCAAAATTTCAAACTAACAAATATATACTCAATATAACAAATTCATATCTTAAGAAACTTGAGCTTGGTTTTATAGTCTTGCCACAAGAAAATGATGGTTTTACTTGAGGAAAATATAGGTGATGCTTGGACTTACTCAAGGTGACGTTTAGAAGATGAAAATGGTAATTTTTGGCTTCTCAAGAGGGTTATTTTGGGTTATTTGATTTTTACACGAATTTATAAAAAGTTGGACTTGATATTTATCCAAATGTTGACTTTAGGTGCTACTAGGTTAGGGGCTTTAATTTGCATGGGCTTAGGCTTATTTTTTTAAGCTAAAATAAATGAGTTTGGAGCTTGTTTTGTGTCTAATTTTTCTGTTATGTTTAGAAATATATTGAGCGTATTTAACTTGTTTTAAACAAATTTTTATATACTTTATTACACTTACAAATTTATAGACACAATTTGTTCACTCTAAGATATATCAATATTCAAATACATTAATACAACACATATACCACATTTTAACACAAATCACATATATCATACTCAAGTACATTAACACACAAATATAAAACATAAATTTGAAAAATTATGGCTATTTCAGTTGGCGAGATGGGAAATATAAGAGGAGGCAAAATTTGCCTCAATATCCTAGTATAGAGGAAAAATTTGCCTCTTTGACTAGAACATCAAGCAAAATTTGCCTCATGACTAGGATACTGAAGCAAAGTTTGCCTCATCTTCACATAAGGCAAATTTCTCCCCCAATTTTTAATTTGAGGCTAATTTCCCTTCAATTTTCCTATATACATGCCTACCTTCCCCCCCCCCCCACCCCAAAAAAAAAAAAAAAAAAAAAAAGTTAAACTCATTTTCTCCATTCCTTCTCCTCATTTTTCTTTTCTTGTCAGATCTTTCTTTCCTTCTCTCCAATCTTTCTTTCTTCTCCAATATATTATTGATTATTCCTCTTTCTCTCTCTAAATTTTTTTTATCTGTTCTCTTTCCTTCTTTTATATTTTCAATCTGTTCAATTTGTTATTACATTAAAAATTATTTACTTTTATATTTAATCATTCTAAACAACTACTTTTATGTATCATTTTGTAGATTTAGATTATTTGATCAATTGTTATTAGAAGTCCAACAAGATTAAAATAGGTAATATCTTCCTATAATAAGAGCAATATTTTTTCATTTTTATTTATATTCATATAATATCTCATGAGTAATTGATATATTTTATTTAATGATTCAGGTATATGATGATTTAAAATATATAATATTTTTGTAAATATAAACATATTTACAACAGAATAATACATCAACTATTTAAAAAAATAAATAATAAAATGTCATTAATTATGATTATTAGCATAATACTCTTAATAAATATTAATATTATAAAATTTGTAATGTAAATTAAGAAATTTAAATTACTGATTAGAAAAAATCGACAGTTTTTTCAAAAATAGATTACAACTTTTTATTTTTATTTTTTTAATAAAATCTAGAAAGAGGCGAATTTCATCACACATGTGGATACATGAGGCAAACTTCGCCTCATAGATTGGGGGCTGCCATGTCATCTTGTGAGGCGAATTTCGCCTCACTACGTAACATGGTAGCCCACCCATGTATGAGGTGATTTTTGCCTCATGTATTTACATGTGTGGCGAATTTCGCCTCTTTTACTATGTGAGGCGATTTTCACCTCTCATATTTTATGTGAGGTGATTTTCGTTTCTCCTATATTATGTACGACGAACTTCGCCACCTATTTCCTAACACAGCCACCTTCCAAATGCATGATTGTGAGGAGGAAATTTTGCCTCAGTCGACTTATTGAGGTGAAATTTATGCCTACTGAGTCAAAAAAATTCATCTCACAAGGGTATATTTTTACCAGTGTAAACTAGAGTTTTCATAAGTCTAGGTCTATCCTATTAAAACTATACGATTATCACTTTCAAGTTCTTAAATCAAAGTCTATTCTTTTTAATGCTCAAAAATCTTATTAGTATTCACAGGTTGCAATACACAAGACAGGTGATTACACTATTTGCAATTGATCAAATTAATATTTACAAAGAAAAAAATAATTTTTTTTATTTTTTGGTTGTCTCGAAGATGCCTACATACCAACTAATCGAATCAGACAATACGTAATTCTTTTATGAAAATATTAGTAGGTGGGTTGCTTTTAGTATTTCAAACTATTTACAATTTAAGCTAGCAGAATTCTTTTATATATTAAGAAAAAACACTTTTCCAAGTGATAAAAGATTTTTTATTGTTTTTAATTTATTTTATATTCTTTTATTAATCAATAATTAATAAAATAAATCAAGGATCAAAAACTTACTTGGATTAGACAAAGATGCGGGTGTAGGTCAGTTTAAATTCAGGTCAAACAGTTGGGCAAGCTCAGGTCCTAGGTCGAGAAGGCTGCTGGCGGCCGGTGATATTCGTTTTAGCTAATCTGGTGGCAGTTAACCGCCAGAAATATGTCAAACAGACCAAGATCAAGGAGTTAAAGACTCTTGTGGCGGTGGTTTTCCCTGATAGAAACTGTAGGTGCTGATTTCGTAGCCTCCATATGGTGGTCGATAGTAGCAATTAGCTGATGACGGTGGAGGATTTCTGGGATCAAATCAAAGCTAATAATTCAAAGTTTAACTTTCCTTGAGCATTCCTTGAACAGCCAAATCGATCGAAAATGCCCATAAAACTTCAAAATTGAAGTTTTGGCTTAGAAACCCTAATTTGTCAAGATCTTTCCATTTGAGCTTTTTTGAAGTGATTTCTGTTATGATTTCTTTGTGATTGCTTCATGCCGAAAGCTTGGATCAAGCTCCTATTTATAGGATTAGAGCTCAAACAAACATGAAAGTCGATTAAAAGCTCCAATTAAAATCACGAAATTAGGGTCCATTGTTGACTCCAATTAATGATGATTTTGTGTTTTTTAGGCAATTTCAAAGAAATATTTGAGCATATTGGATTGAACGTAAGTTCCAGGAAGCTTCAGTTGTCTTCAACAGTCAAGATTTGAACCCCTAACCTCTTAGTTATGTATCCGTATCTTATCCATATATTATTGGCCTATACCTCAATGTAATTTGCACTAAAATGATATTTAATGCTTCCAAACTGAGCTCAATTAACTAAACCAACTTATTGTGGGCCATTTAATTGGTAAAAAAAAAGATTTATAATTAAAATTAATACTATTTCAAGCTTATGCTACTTTTATTATTATAAATCTATTGTATTTATTACTTTTTATTTTTTTATTTTTTTCATAATAATTATTTTTTTTATTTTTTTATTTTTTATAATTTATGGGCTTAATAAATATAAAGCCTTAAGTGGCTAAAATGGGTGTCTTCAAATCTTCTCTCATGTGTTCAAGATTGCATCCAAAACCAGTCATACTGATCTCGGTAGTTACGGTCATTCATTCTTTTATTATTGTTCTCAAGTTTTATAACAGGAACATACCTAACCTATTTTATGATATCAAAAATATATATATATATATATATAGGAAGATATACTTTAAATTCGAATATAAATTATTTACGCATACCTTATGAAGTGTTAACGTATTAGTGAAACCATTTGATATTGTTAATTAAAGCCAATTTGAATATATATATTGACCATTTTCATATAAGTTAGTCACCCAATACTTATAATTAATGTACAAAACATCATAATTTTATTTATGTCAATCATATATTACATAATGCTTGAATTAATGGTTGGATTTTCAAACTATTATGTTTTATCAGATTAATTATACATTTAGCTTAGATTGCAAAAGTTATCTTTGCAATCAGTAATATAATTTTTAATTTAATTTTCGTTATAATTACTTAGTAAATTAAGGATTTGTTAGAATATGATTTTTTCAAATAGGAAGGCCTAATAGTTATGAAGTATCTATTTATTGATTTTTTTCATAAAATGAAGTAATAATATTCAAATGAAGGAATAATATTCAACTGAAAACATTGATATTACTAGTTTATAAACAATGGATCACATAATTGAGACGAGCACTTACAAATCCGATAACTATTACTCATCCCTTGTTTGCCTTGGGAAGCTACCCACTGAATAGAGGTATTAGCTTTCCTACAGAGAAAAGAAAGGAAAAAATAAAGGAAAAAAAAAATTAAGTGGATTTAATATAATCAATCAGCCATCTTATTTGCCAATCCCAAACCTTACTTGGAAAAATAGACTGAAAAAAAAAAAAAAAACTAAATTAGAAGTTAGAATCAGTCTGGAACATAATGTCTGCATGGCACCAGTCTTTCAAGTTCTTTAATTCATAAACGTATAGTGACGTGCGACAAAAAGCATAGAATTTGACATTAAATAAAAAAGCAATCTCATCTCGAATGAACAAATGAATGTAGGGATTATCTATTATAAGTTAGTTAAGTATGTGATTGTGTTGGAAAGGTTGGAGGAGCTGAGATCGATCAATCAATTTCTAACTTGATCCAATCCGTTCGTAGTGCATCGCTAAAAGTCTAGCAAGTTCGCTCCAGTTTGTTTCATCACATTCTGGTCATTAGCATTATATTTTTATTGTTTTCAAACATATTTGTTATGAAATAAATATTAATGAAAAAACTTATAATTTATTCATAAACTGATCAAACAAATACGATACAGATATGACATAGATAAGTTATAAATACAGATAAAAATCCAAAATCCAAATAAAACCTAAATCAATCCTTTTTTTAATGAAAAATAAAGACTTCATTATTTGTATCACAGTTTCGTGTTTTTTTTTTTTTTTTTAATTCCTTAGCAAACAAACAGAATTTTTCATTAGCCAAAGATGGCCAAGAGTGTTGCAACCAGCACTTGCAAAATGATAATAAAAACTTGAAACGTCTAAAGTGGTCTGTAATTTGGTTGGCATTTGTTGGTACACAACACAACATGAACGAAACTTCCTCCAAAAAGATCCCATCAACTCTAAGGCTTGATATCTTAAGACGGTTCCGTGGTCTATTTAATGTATAGAGTTAAGCAAGTAGGTTCCATAAACTTTTATATTATTGATCAAAAGGGTGATTTCATATCATTCCAAATGTTGTAATTATCATAAAGCTCAGTTACAACTCTCTAAAACTAAATATAATTTGCCATATAATCAATCAAAACATCGGATCATTCTAAATATTTTGGAAACTCATGAAATGTTGCATCTTTTGATTGAATAACCAAAGTACAATAATGTTGCAAGAGTTACTCAAGAAAACCCAAGAATCTTAATCTTGAGAACAAATCCTAGCCAATTGAAACCTTGAACATCCCATGTCTAACTGAAAAGGAAGGGCCCAAAAAAAAAAAAATTCCTTTAGAATCTTGAGCATCAAAGGAGCTAAAATGTTTGAAACCTTGATGTTCTTATGAATCATAATGCATGAAACATTAGTAAATGTGAATGTGTACTAGAATCATAAAACTGGCTCCATAACAGCCTAATCCTCCCTCTGCCATTTCATATTAACCATAACTTCCCCAACTCCAACCCTACATTCCCCACCATCACTCCTCACTAGCTCACGCTGGCCTCTCTTTTGCTTGTCCACCTCCTCTGGAAGCGGAAATTTCGCCCTTCCAATCGTCGATTCGCCATCAGAAGTACACGGTTCAATCCCATGTCTAACTATCTCCACATACAAGAACCCCCCATCATCAACCTTATCATCAAACCTAATTATCGTCGTCTCAGGCCAACTCGCTTCCAAGCCATACTCATATGTGCTAGTCCAGCGTATGGTTTCATCACCCGGTTCGGTCCAGAACCGGGCACGAAAGGGGCCAGCCGGAAAGTCATCATTCTTCTTGGTGGCTGCTGGGTCATCGAGGTCTTGGACTCCAAGACTGTAGATTAATAGATTGAAAGCAGGTTTTTGTCCTGGATCTTTGAATTGCTTCCTGGCTAGTAGTACTGCTAATGGGGTTTCATCATCAAGCTCGAAGTTGTCTCCTCCCAATATGTCGTATTCATCGTTCGCAAAGCGAATCAAAGAGGGAATGCCGTCGTCCATTTGAATGGGATCAAATGGTACAATACGAAGAACAAGAAGAGTATTAAGAGAGAAAAATGGCTTGTTTTGTTTGTGGAAGTTGAGTGAGTTGGTTAAAACAGTTAAAAACGGACTTATTGGCGCTTAAAATCTAAGAATGATTTTATACAACTGTTTTTATCTCCTTTTTCCAGATTTGGTAAAATGCAATTTATATGGAAATTAGAAAATGAGAAATTATAACGATACCATTGAAAACAATTACAATTACAAAAAAACCTCTAATACCTAAAATTTACAGTCCTATCAATAAACGTTCAATCAACCATTTAACCATTAAAATAAATTTATTAATTAAAACATTAACTATTTTAATAATTCAATCTCACTTGGTTATAGTGTGAGTTATTCGATAGTGACAGGACTAGTCCCGTCAAAATTAATGATAGGATCATAAAATTTCTCAAAAACAATACTATTGGAAAACATATTTATTAATGTATGTAATACCAAATGTCTTTTAATTAATATATAATTATAATTACTTTACTAAATCAATCCACTCTCTCTATAGTTAATATTTTATTAGTAAATAATAATCAAATTGAGCAATAAATCGACTTAAAAATTATTATTATAAATGGTTTATTTACTAACACAAAATATGGATACAGACAATATTACGGGATTTTTTTTTTTCCTGTCGTGTCAATATTTTGTCAATGTTCCAAAATTTTATAGTCTTCTAGTCTCTTAGCGATAGTTTATAGAGATATTTTATAATTTAACTTTAAAAAATATTAGAGAAGTTGATTTTGAGAAAAAGAGAAATCTTAATTTGTATAAACATCAAACAAAGGGATTATACTTCTCTTAAGAATGCGTGAATGTTAACAAGCTAAGACGTATGTTTATAGGATGAGTGGACAACCCTATTGTATATAGTACCCACCCATATCTTATTTGATCAAGTAGGCTTCAAATAAATACTGAGAATCATAGAGTGGAACACAAATACAAATTTTTTGGATTTTACTCTCATAAGGTATAGTACAAGTATAAGGTCTTCATATCTTATGTCACTCTATTAAAAACTTAAATAATATTAATGCATAAAAATAAATATTAATATGAATTTCGAGTTTTTTATTTTTTTCAATCCAAGTCAACCTTTCCAGGTTTCCCGATTCGACCTTTCGGGTCAATCGGTTCAACCACCTAGACCGACTGGGTCAACTCGAGTCTCACCGGGTCGATGCAAAAACGAATCATATAAGAGACTCGGGTAGGCATTAGTGCTAGTTCCAGTCAAACCAGGTCGACCCGGTCGTCCGAGCCGATTTTGACAACAATGGTCATGTTTAAACAACTTCAACATTCACAAAATTTGTAATATTAAAAAATTATTTTTTAAACTTCTTTTCATAGATTATTTACAAAATATGTATGGAAAATAAAGTAGTTTTACATATTAAATGAAACTTATATATTATTATAAACTTGCAATTTGAGGGGGAAAAAAGAAAAAATTGATAAGATCCACAAGATACTTATACCCTAGAGATTTTATAGGATACAAGATAGATAGAAGGTAGGATAAAGTAGGTTTCGGTTACTAAATTAATTGTCATGTACCTTATAAGATAGGGTATATGTAACGCTTTATATTATACTCTTCATGTATTATAATCCACTTACGCCATGGATAGATTTATGGGGCAATGCCCTCCCAAGTTTAGAAAAAGTTTTTTTTTAATTTATAATAATAATAATAATAATAACAACTTGAAAATAAAGACAATTTTTTGGTTAAGTACTTGGTTTTAATCCAAAAGATCATAGCTTCAAATCTCATAAGTGTAATTTTTTTTTCAACTTGCATTTATTATATTCTCTTTATCGCTTTCCCTCTTATAACTTTTTTTTTCTTTCACAACAACTAAAAGAAATAAATTCATTTTTTATAAAATTATATTTAACTAGATAAATTCTTGTAAACAACTAATTTTTACTCTCACAAAAAGTAGTTATATTGATCATATTATAAATATACTAATTTTATTGCATAAAGTATTTCTAAATAACACTAATTGCATCATATATTAACTCTATTTTTTTATTGATAATTAATTTTCAAGTAATATATATACAATATTTTACCAAATGTACTAAATACTCTTATTATTTTTTGAATGATTTTTTTTTTCTTACTGATGTAGTTAGAAAATATAATAGTAAAATCACTCATGAAATTCTTATAGAACTAGATGCAATATAAATGTAATTGCAAGCGCATACATACTGATAATTTTTCTATTAACTTAAGTAAGAATTGGCCCTTCTAGTCATCTAATCATGTGTCCATCCCTAACTTACACCTATATGTTTGGTGTTAAACTTATATGTTCAACATAAATTTTGATGAGATAACTAGTTGCACAATTAACTACTGAATTGTGTTCAATTATACTTAATTAGTCAAACAACTTGGATGGACAACATGCTAATGTGTGTGTGTTTTGATGTATATGTTGTTCTTTGGAGATTTATAGGAATTAGCAGATACAAATTCTTTAAGCACAGCCTTAGTCATGGATCTTATCGAGGGCTCAACAAGTCCATTAATCAAGGCATGATAAGCTCAAATTTCAAGCTCGCGAGTTCAAATAAGCACAACCTTGGCCGAGGGTTAAAGCCAAGGCACAATAACTTTAAGAGGTGACAAGCTGAGGACGTGATAAGTTTAATCTCAGGCTCACAAGTTCAAAGAAGCATGCCCTTGGTCAATGGTTAAATCTAGGTGTGATGAGTTTAAGAAGCGACAAGCTTAGGATACAACAAGTTTGAATCTCAAACTCAACGAATCTAAATAAGAACAGACTTGATCAAGGGTCAAACTTAAGATTCGACAAGCTTGAGGCACGATAGTTTAAAATATGAGCAATGTAGCATGAAAGAGCCATTACGCACATTTAATGCTTGACGATATTAAGATGTTATCTTTAATAGACATTTAAACTCTTAAAATTTATAAATAATCCTTCCTTGGGAGATTCAAGAGTAGTACTAAATTGAGAAGAAGTGGTTAAGAGGTTTTATTTGCAAACAAGCAAATCAAAAAAATTCTCTCATTGTCTTTGTACTCTTGTTCATTAACTTGCAAAATCTGCGAAGAGAGAGAAAATGATTAGTGCTATGTTCTTTATTTGTTATCCATAAGAGACTAAGAGAGTATCTTGAGAGAGAAGGAAATATTTTATTTCCTAAGTATTATAAACCGATGCACTGCTCTATTTGAGATCGTGTTATTGAAATAAAAAAAATGTGTGAACTCCTCTGATTGGAGACAATTTAGGCGATCGTAGAGAATAAGAAGCGGGTCGAACTCTATGTTAAATCTAAGCTTATATCTTATTTACATATATCTTTAATGTTCTTTTCAATACTTTATTATTGCCATACCTGCTACTATTGAAGTTAATTTGATCTCTTGCACAAAAATTTATTATTTGAAATTGCTAAGGCAAATACTCAATTCACCCCTCACCACCAACCCCCCTCCCCTGCCCTCCTCCTCTCTTGAGTATTTTATAGTATGTTTTCATTTGGTATCAAAACGTCATCTCTAACTTTCTATGCTTAATTGTATTTAGAGTAAAGATCATGGCATTAAATGCACTAAGGTTTATAAAGGGACAGGCTATCAATAGACCATCTCTTTTAAGTGGGGATAACTATCCATATTGGAAGTGTAGAATAAAAATCTTTCTAAAAGTTCAAAATAAATTAATATGGAATGAAATAGAAAATGGGCCTTTGATTATTGAAGGAAAAGAAGAAAAAGATTATAATGAAGAAGATTGGAAAAGCTATGAGCGTATTACATTGTGGATTAAATGAAAGTGATTTTAATAGAATCTGTACATGTAAATATGCTAAAGATGTATGGGATGAACAAGAAAAAACATATGAAGGAACTTCAAGCGTAATAGATACAAAAATAAGTATTTTATGTGGCAGTTTGAAAATTTCAAAATGCTTCCAAATAAATCTATAGATGAGATGCATAATAGATCCATCCCATCATTGTGCTTGGAAAGAATTTCACTAATGTGGAAATAAATTCTAAACTATTCAAGTCCTTACCTAAGGATTAGGAAGCAAAGAGAACTTCTATTGAAGAAGCACGAGATTTAAGTGCTATGAGCAAAGAGGAACTCCTTGGAGCACTCAAAACACATGAGTTGATTAAGAAGCAAGGAGAGGAATTAAACAAGAAGGCGATTGATTTAAAAGCTACAAGTCATGATTCTAGTGAAAAGTATGATGATAATAATGAAGAACTTACCTTGATAGCCAAAAAGCAAGAAGTTCATGAGACTCGACACCAAGACAAAAAGAAATGATGATGACAGTAGTTTCTCAAGATTCCAAAAGGAAAAGAAGGATAGGATAACTTGCTATTAATGTCACAAGCTAGGACATATTCAACAATATTATCCAATGATCAAGAAAGCATCCAAGAGATCCAAAAAGAAGCTCTTATCACCACTTGGGTGATGATGACTCAAGTGACTCAGCGATGCGAACATGTGCTTCATGGCATTGGATGATGAGTAAGTTCTCCATCTTCTCTTTCTTATGATGAATTTATAATATGTATGAAAAAGTATGCCGTAGGTTGATAAAAATAGAGAAAAAGAACAGCATACTTAAAACCTTAATGAAGAAAATAGGAGAAAAGTTGGATGAATTTAGAAGTGAGTATGAAGAGGTTAAAACAGAAAATGAAAAGTTATAGGAAGAAAATGATATTTTAAAATTGGAAAATGAAAAGATGAATAATAACTATAAGAAGGTAAAAAGCAAAAATGATGAATTAAGTAAGATCAATGAGGAATTAACAATTGAAAATGATTTGCTTAATCTTGAAGTTAAAACCTTAAATAACGATGATAATATTGCATTTGTTGATAGTAGTAATGATGAAATTTTAAAAAAGATAAAAAAAAGCTAAAAATGAAAATATTCTATTAAAAGCTAGTTTAGATGATTCAAATGCAATCATAGCCAAGTTCATCAATGGAAAAAGGAATTTGAATACTCTTCTTGGAATCAAAGGTATGATTTAAACAAATATGGAATTGGCTATAACAGAAAAAATAGCGCAAGTCCCACCACTCATGGGACATACAACTATTATGGCAAAACTAGTCATATTGTACATAATTATGCAATAAGAAAAACCTTACATTTAAATCATAAAATCAAAATAGTTTAGGTTCTTAAAAGAGAAATCTTTGTTACACCTAACCGAAAAGTACTCAAACTTAAATGGGTACCAAAGAAATAATCCCCATTTTGTAGTAATCTTCAACTGGAAACGTCAAATGGTACTTGGACAGTGGCTGCTCTAGACACATGACTGAAGATACATCTAAATTTATAACTTTAGACTTGAAAAATTAAAAGGAATGTCACCTTCAAGACAATCGCAAGTTAACTAATCTTGATGAGGGTAATTCTAATTAACAAATATTTAATTATCAAGAATGTGCTTTTGGTTGATGGTTTAAAACATAACTTGCTTAATATTAGCAATTATGTGGTAATGGTTTTAGAGTAACATTTCTTACCAATAAATGCTCTATTGAAAGAATTGACAATAATCAAACTTATTTTGAAGGGTATAACAAAAAAATATTTACAAAATCAATCTAGATGATTTTAAATCATCAAATGAAACTTGTCTTTACTCTAAAAATGATAATAGTTGGCTATGGCACAGAAAATTGGGACATGTTAGTATGGATGTAATTTCAAAACTGGTTGAAAAAAATCTTGTCGAAGGTTTACCAAAAATAAATTTTCAAAAGGACAAGATTTCTTAAACATGCCAATAAGAAAAGCAAACTAAGATTTCTTTTAAGTCAAAGGATATTGTTTCCACTTCTAGACCATTAAAACTATTCCATAGGGACTTATTTGGTCCTACTCAAACTTTAAGTTTGGGAAGCAAAAAATATACCTTAGTTATTGTTGATGACTTCGCTAGATATATATGGGCGTTCTTCCTTGCATCTAAAGAAGAAAAAAACAATGTCTTTTTTAGATATTACAAGAAAGTCCAAATTGAAAAAAGGTCTTAACATTGTATCTATCCAAAGTGATCATGGGGGAGAATTTGAAAATTATTAAATGGATGATTTTTTGCAATAAAAATGGAATTGAACATACTTTTTTAGCACCTAAAACTTCATAACAAAATGGTGTTGCTAAAAGAAAAAATAGACTTTAATTGAAATGACTAGAACCATGTTATGTGAAAATAATATACCTAAATACTTTTAGGCTAAAGCTGTTATCACTCATACTATATCTAATAGAGTTGTCATAAGACCAATTCTTAAGAAAACCCCCTATGAGCTTTGGAAAGGAAAAAATATCTAACATTTCTTATTTTATTCTTTTGGCACTAAATGTTATATCTTGAACAATAGAAAAGATCAATTAGCTAAGTTTGATGCTAAAAGTGATGATGACATTTTTATGGGTTATTCTTTAACTAGTAAAGCTTATAAAGTTTTTTAAAAGAGAATATTGGTTGTAGAAGAATCTATTCATATTGTTTTTGCTAATTCTTTACCTTATAAATGTTCAAGTGATCATGTGGATAATATTTGTGCTACTTTAGATAAGTTTTCTCTTTAATAATAAAGAAATAAATGAAAATAAAAAGGATGTTGTGAATGAATCTATTATCAATGATCTTTCTAAAGAATGGAAATATATAAGGTCACCCCCAAAGCATCTAATAATAGATGAACCATCAAATAAGGTACACACTAGATCTATCCTTAAAAAATATGAGTAATTTAGTCTTCCTATCCTAAATGGAACCTAAAAATATAAAAGAAGCTTTAAAATATGAATTCTAGATACAAGCTATGCAAGAAGAATTAAACCAATTCACAAGGAATGAAGTTTGGAACTTAGTTCTTAAACCTGATAAGAGACCAGTTATTGGAACCAAGTAAGTTTATAAAAACAAACTAGATGAAGCTAGAATAATAACTAGAAGCAAAGCTTGGCTAACAGCTAAAGGATATAATCAAGAAGATTACATAGTTTTGATGAGACCTTTACCCTGGTTGCTAGACTAGAAGCTATTAGAATGCTTTTGGAATTTGCTACATTAAGAAATTTTACTCTTTTTCAAATGGATGTCAAAAGTGCTTTCTTAAATAGTTTTATAAAGGATAAGTTTATGTGGAGCAACCATCGTGTTTTGAAAATAATAAATTCCCTAATAATGTTTACAAACTAAACAAAGCTCTTTATGGTCTCAAGCAAACTCCTAGAGCTTGGTATGAAAGGCTTAGTAGCTTCATTTTAGACGAAGGATTTTCTAAAGGAAAAATTGATACGACTTTATTCATCAAAAATCACAAGTCACACACATTGGTTATACAACTCTACGTGGATGACATTGTGTTTGGAGCTCTAACATGAGTCTTATACATGAATTTCTTAAGTTTATAAATAAAGAATTTGAAATGAGCATGATGGGAGAACTCAATTATATTCTAGGTTTTCAAATAAAGCAATTTTAAAATGGAACCTTCATCAATCAATCTAATATACCAAAGAACTCTTGAAAAGATTCAAAATGGATAATTGTAAAACAAGACCTACACCTATGAGCACAAGTGTAAAACTTGACAAAAATGAATATGGCAGAACTATTTGTGGAAAGCTCTTTAGAGGTATGATAGGTAGTTTGTTATATCTAACATCTTTAAGACCTGATATCATGTTCTCGATATACATATGTGCACGATTTTAATCTTGCCTAAAGGAATCACATTTAAATGTAATAAAACACACTCAAGGAAGCAAAATTCAATTGCACTTTCAAAGATAAAAATTCTGTCTCTAAACGTAAATTTTTATCGCAAAAACCATCGTCAAAGATTTTATTTGTAAAATTATAACTACATTTTCAAATTTCAGTCGCAAATTTTCTGTCTCTAAAGGCCTATTTTCTTGAAGTGAATGTTAATTCGATGCTATAACATAAGTGCCATAAATTTAACAAGAAATCCGATCCAACACTCAATGACTAAGCATATAAAAATTGGACATTATTTCATTATAGATTATGTTCTAAATAGAGATATCAGCTTGAAATTTGTTGATATAAACAATCAAAATGCAGATATTTTTACTAAAACCTTAAGTGAGAATCGTTTTTGCACTTGCTGTAGAAAATTAATCATAATCAAGAATGATGAAGTGCTAAATATTATGGAACCAAGTTGATATAAAACTTAATATTGGGATAAAAGAAGCTATTAGATGCTCATATATGTTATGTGATGAGTGTGAAATGTCCAGATTGCTTAAAATCTATGTTTTTTTTTTTTTTCCTATGCATGCTCATGTTCAAATTGTGCTAAAACCTAGTTTTGAATGCTTAACGTGGTTATTCATGTTTTTGATGCATCAAAATGTTTGAATTACTCAATGATGCTTTTTAGACATATTTGAACATGTTTTTTTAGACTTCTTAGACAATTTGTGCACTCTTAAGAAACTTATTATGCAATTTTCTGATAACAACTTGCACAAATTTGTGATATGAGGACCTTTGGAACTTATATTTTGCATGTGCATTTCTCCTTATTTGAAATGTTTTAAGTTTGTCTTCTTTTTTATGAGTCCAAAGGGGGAGAGAAATGTTGAATACACAATTAACATTCAAAAAAAGTGTATTTTGATGTGTCCAAGGGGGGAGAAAAATCTATTGAATGCGTGTTATAGTGTATATTGTGTTTGTTTGACCATTAAGTGTAACTTGCATTTTTCTAGAATTAGGCATCAAGTTTTTAATCAAGTTTGAGAAAGTTCTTTTAATACTCGGATGCTTATTTGAAGGAGAGTATGCTTAATTGAAAAGGAGTTAATTGTGCATGATTGTCCTCATCAAAAAAGGGGAGATTATTGAACTTGTATGTTCAATGTGAATTTTGATGAGACATTTAGTTGTACAATTAACTATTCAATTACTTTAAATTACACTTAATTAGTCAAACAATTTGAATAAACAACATGCTAGAACATGGTTGTCAAACTCGAGTTTCTATCTAGAATCGCTAAGGAGTCCGTGGAATCGGAACGTAAAATCGAAACGTGGAATCATAAGATTCTACAATGTAAATTTGCTTACAAAAACTATTGATGTACTTACTAAACTAATAAAACTTTAAATAAATTATGAAAATAAAGAATTTCGTATTAAATTAATTACGTACAATCAAATTTAAGTTTTACCAATCATAATTCACATACTGTCATTAATATATTTAGTGCAATTTTATAATTAAAATAATTATTTTTATTTAATGATGATTCATAATCTATAATTATTAAGATGTATTGCAAATCATTTAAATTATCATATGTGAGTAGCTAGTTTTGTGTAGTAATAATATTTTCATGCTCACTATATATTTGCACAAAAAATCATTACATAAAAAAATCATTATATTTATGGAAAATAAATTTATAATAAAAAATTATTAAAAAAGGAAAAAACATAGCAGTGTATATATTAGTTTAATTTTCATTCAAAATATTCAAAATATATCATGGTATATAACCTAAAAGAAAATAACTCTCTGAAAAATACAAAAAAAAAAAAATAAAAGGAAAAAAATATTTAAAAAACTAAAATTAAGTTAGATTAAGATAAATATCAAGAACTAACCCCAAAAACCCTAAATTTAAAATTGATTTCATTTTTAAGTTCAAATAGAAAAAAAAAGTGTAAAATTACAACTTTACAATTTTACTATGATTCTACTACCGATTCTACCACCGATTCTACTCACGATTCTACGATTCTACTTACGAGTTTACTCAAAAAACGATTTTGTATGCGAGTTGAATCGAAATATCATCATCAACTCGTAAACTCGTAGAAACTTACGAGTAGACTCATGAGTTTGACAATCATGTGCTAGAATATATATGTGTGTTTTGGTGTATGTGTTATCCGCAGGAGATTGTGCTAGAATTAGAAGGTACAAATTATTTGAGCATAGCCTTAGTTGCAGGTCTCATCGAAGGCTCAAGAAGTCCATTCATCAAGGTGCAACAAGCTCAAATTTCAGGCTCGATGAGTTCAAAGAAGCACAGCCTTGGTCATGGGTTAAATACATAGTGCGATAAGTTTAAGACCGACAAGCTTAGGACACAACAAGTTTGAATCTCAGGCTCAACGAGTTCAAAGAAGTACAACCTTGGTCGAGGGTTAAACTTAAGGTGGTAGTTTAAAATACAAGCCGATGTGGCATGAAAGAGCAATTACACATTTAATGCTTGATGATTTTAAAACATTATCTCTAATGGACATTTAAACTCTTGATGTCACGCCCCGAGGGTATTCTAATAATGATAATCAAAAACCATTCAATCACCATTATTAGTTTACCTTATAGGTATGACATGATTTTCAAAAACAGGATCTTTTAGTTGCTTGGATGGAATAAACAAACATATATAAGATGTAAATTAGTAAACAACTATTACAAACTACTATATTACAGATCATATGCTTCAGAATTCCTTACAACCTTAACTGATGATTCTAATGCACATTAAATGCATCATAAGACTACTACAGATATAGATATTCTAATTATATACTAAACTTTAAACTTCTGGCTTCTATTCTCTTACCGGGACCATGCTCCTGCTAGTAATGAGCCACGGTCGCAGAGTGAACCTGAAAGGACTGTGGGAGTGTGAGCTAAAACACGAGCTCAGTGAATAACAAGAACTTATTACACATAGAATACAAGTTAATTAACAATCATATGGAATGCAGCAATCACACAAATGAACATTACAAGCTTGGATAACCCGGAATCCAAACAGGATGGAGATTTACGCCCTCCCATCGAGGTTGAAGGATCACAATCTATGGTCCACCTACCCAGGAGAGACTTAAGCTTCCAGGAAATAACAATCTCAAATTTAGTTATCTCTTTAAACTTATCATGTTTCATTATTTATTTCCTGTTTTAGCTTTAGAAACTCCACTAAGTGTTAGTTATTCCCACGTAATACCATAAGCGGCATCCTTCGTTTACCATGTAGTTCCTATGGTATTAACAAAACAAAAGTAATCTTGCAATTAACTACTAGCCCTCTGGCCTAGATAATTTAAGCCTTACCAGAGATCCGAGAAACTAACACGTAGTAGGCTACAACTTACTCAATGCTTTTTATGCATAGTATGTAATGCATGATTATTTTCCGTTATGGTACCAGTAGTTTTTAATCACTTTGGGGGTTATCAAGCAATACAGACACTCAATTGAATACTACATACATTATCAAGATACATGCCATAGTGTTATCACTTATTTTAGAGTGACATGGCAATCAATGGAATATAATACACAACTTTCATATTTCAAACAGATCATCAATTTTCATTATCTTTTTATTTAAGGTTCACTACTAGTACAAGCACAATCAATGTAATAAGACTGAGTCACTCACCTGCCCATCCTATTTAATCGTAGTAATCTTCAGGTAGGTCTTCCCCAATACCCGAGTCACCTATTGAAATAAATCATATAATTATTAAAATTCCAAACTATACAAATTAGTTTTTATGAATATTTAAGTGTCCTATTGGTCGGTTGGGTCTCTGTTTTATTCTTAGCTAATTCTTTCGAAATAGCTCTAAGTTCTAGATTCTTGTACTCTCAGTTTTCTTTTAAATTACTTAATAAATTTTTCTTATAGAGTATAGATGTTCCTATACTCACAAATTTGGATTATTTAAATTTCCATTGTTATCTATTTATATACAAATATGCTAGTATATACTTAGTATTTACTAACTCATAGTTTATACATAGATATATCTTACTATGAAATCATACTCACTAATAAAAGAATTTATTAACTTGATTATAACTATTTTCAAAATTATTTTTCTCTTCTCATAAGCATTAATAATTTTCATCAATAATAGCACCAAAAATAATTATAATATCAATAATACTAATAGCAATAGTGATAGCAATAATAATATATAATAATAATAATAATATAATAATAAATTCCTGAAAATAGATTATATTCCATCACATTAATAATTATACTAATTGTCTTATATTTTAATTAATATTATTACTAAAGTAATTTTAGTCTTGTATCCAGATTTATTATTATTTCAAAAATAATATTTTCGAAATTCTAAAAATTCTTTAATAATATTAAGGATATTAATAATTAGAATCTATTATGCAGAAATTACTTAACAAAGTAATTTATATTTCTAAAGGAAATTCTTTTTAGATTATAATAATAGATTAAATAATTAATCATTCTATATCCGAAAATAATTTTATTTTTAAATTTAAATAAATAAATAAATAAATTTCGGATTTAATATTATTATATTATAATAATATTATTTTATCCAGAAAAATAAATAAATGCAGGAAAATTAAATTATTATTCCAGAAAAATAAATAAATTTCGGATTTAGCTTCGTTTTTCTTTTCTTTGGCCGAAGGGTACACGGGGTTAAGTACGCCCGTACAACGTTGCTGGCCGAGGGTTGCACGGGTTGAGTACGCCCGTACAACGTGCTGGCTGAGGGTTGCACGGGTTGAGTACGCCCGTACAACGTGCCTGGGCTCATCGGGAAGAACTGTTTATCATCTTCCCCGATGAGTCATGGCCATTTCCGACGAATCCCGACGTCAAAACTTCGGGATTTTTGATCCAAACAACTCCTAATAACCTAATAAACCTAAACATTCAAGAATCATAACTTAAAAACAACATGCTAACCATGATTTCGAATCATCCAACTCGGCTAAGGTTTGTGAAAAATACCTTCGTTGTGGCTTCTTAGTGAAATCCGAAGCTCCTAATGGATTTGGTTAGCTTCCTAAGATGTTTATAAGTCAGTCTCAATCCATAAAACTAGAAGGAAACTCGCGGAATGAGAATCACTTACCTCAAGTTCGTTTTTGAACGTTTTTCCCAGATTTTTGTTCAAATTTTAGAACTAGGTTTGTTCGAGCGTTTTAAAAATCGGTTCTTGGGTTGGTTTCACTCCTAATGAGATGTAAATGAGTTCTGGGAAGTTTGGAGGAGTTTGAAGTTCGTTTGCTTAGCCATCCGAGTTTGTTTGTATATATATATATATATATATAATGTAGTGTAGTTTCCGATCGCGTTGCTCCCTCAATTCCGAAACAAATTGCTCTGGCTTGTTGCTCATTTCATTCCTTGTTTGATTATCATAAATATAGGGGATGATTTGGCCAATTTGCATTGGTTGCATTTAGATTTACATTGACTTTAACCTTGCTTTGTTGAAGGATTTTCGGCTCACCAATTTTAAGAACATCCCAGCCCTTCACTCCAAGTGGAAGTCTCCAGCAAGCTGAGATTACATATATATATATATAATATTCTATAATAGTTAGATTTTGTTTAGTTAAATTTTCGGGTAGTTTATACACTATCAAGGTATATTTTAGCTTATATATGTAAATATATATATACAAAGGCCTTTAATGAATCCTATGAAGTGTTTAGTTTAACAAAAAGTACAAATTTAAACTTTAATAATACGTATCTAATTGTCTAAGTAAAATTTATCTCACGCGATTTGAGTTTTAAAAGCTTTTCGGGTCAATTTTCGTTTTAGGCTTCAAGGGCTTTAGGAAACCCTAATTCGAATATTAGTATGATTCAATTCTATATTTGAGGTCTAGATCTCAAGTTATACATCAGTTTATGTTTTTATTGGGTATTTATAATCCTAACAGTTTATCTTAAGATCACAATTTTCTATCTAAAACCCTATTGAGTAATTTATGTAATATTACTACTAATATATAGGCTATACTAGTTATATATATTAGATTTGGATACTCACTATGAAATCTTATCAATGTAGTTCATTATTGACTAGAGCTCTCAACTTCTAGGGTTCCAATCTAAATATAGGTTCATTACTATACCTTGTTTCAATTCCCGGTCTCTATTGAATATTAAGGTAATCACTTAATACCCATATTTAGGTTTCCTATATGTAGACACCCAATTTTGCCCAAATTAATTAAGGCTTAAATTTAATTAAACTCATTTTTCCAAAAGCCTTAAGTATTGATGAAGTTGGCTAAGTGATCAAGGCACAGGCCAAATGGCTTGTTGGTTAAACATATTGACCCAAACACACACTCAAGCTCAATGACACAAGTTCAAACCCTAACAAAGGCAAAATTTTGTCTTTTTATCATCTCATTACTTTTGCCTTTGCATCTTCCTCAAATGTGACTTTTTGCCTTACTTTGCATCAGTTTTTAACTGACAAAACACATTGATTGTCAAAATTGATGATGGAATTGCAAAGTGGTTATAGAATATGAAAGATTAGTGCAAAAACAACCCAAAAGTCACAAAATTCAATTTATAAAGCATTCAATTGCATAAATGAGGAGTTACAAAAATTGATGAAATTGGACAATTAATCTATCCACATTGGATGAATCTGACATGGAATATGAAAGCAATCATCAATTCATCAGTTACAAGAATGAATCAAGCCCAAATTATTGATTAAATTCCTGAAAAATCAAGGGCAAAAATCAATTCATTTTCGAAATTGTTTGAAACGTAAAATTGAGCTTGCAACCTATAAATAGGAGGTCCTAGGATCAAAAGGCACAAGTCAATTTCAAGAAAACACATACATAACCACATCAATTCGAGATTCTCGAATTTAGGAAGAAAAATTCGAATTTTTCAAATTCGAAGTGATTGAATCGAATTTGATCAAAATTGAGTGTGTTAAGAATGTTAGAAACCTAATTTGATGTTTTAGTGTGCTTAGATTTGATCAAATTGATCGAATTAACCTCTGCAAATTTTTTTTTAATTTTTTCGATTTGCGCCGCCGTACAACCACCGCCGAACCGCCGCTGCCTCCGTTCTGGGCGCAACCACCACCTTCAGAGGACGTGGCCGTCGCAGCAGGGGTCGGGCCGACAAGCTCCAGCCACCGAGGACCACCGGAGCCGCCGGAATCCGCCCCGAAAGTCGCGTCATCGTCTTCTTCACCGCCGGAGCTCCGAGATCCGACCCGAAGATCCGATCCAACCCGGTCGGTCATCGGTCAACGGTCGTGCGGTCATCGTCAACGGTCAACTCAGATCGACGTCCAGATTCAATCAAGCAGATCAGCGGCTCAGATTTGATCAAGCAGATCAGACGCCCATATTCAATCAAGCAGATCACGGCTCAGATTTCATCAAGCGATCAGACGGCCCAGATTCATCAAGCGATCAACGGCAGATTAATCAAGCGATCAGACGGCTTCAGATCGAGTCAACAAGATCAGACGATCCAGATCGTCAGCACGATCGACGCTCCAGATCTCGTCCGCTTCATCCAACGGTCAGGTTAATCCGTATTATTTTATTATATTTTATTATATAATTAATTTCAGAAAATAATAAAAAATAGCAAAAAATAGTAAAAAATTCATAAAAAATCATAAAAAATTCAGAAAAATCCAGAAAAATCAAAATATTTATTTTTATATAAATTTATTTTTTTATTTTTTAATTTTTTAATATTTTTAAGTGTATTTATACACAAATTGCAGAAATGCATATTTAATGCATGAAAAATATTTTAATATATTAAATATTCTGGATATATTGTGAATTTATGATGATTTTTTTAAAAAAAATAAAAAATATAAAAAAAAAAATAAAAATAATAAAATTGGATTTTCCAAGAACAAAATTTCTAAAAAAAAATGATTTTTGGCTTAGAAAAATTGTATTTTCATAAAATAAAAAATCAATTGATTAGATCATAGGATCATCAAAAATGATTTTTATAAAAATTCAAAATTTAATGAACTTAAATGAAAAGAGTTCAAAAATTAAAATTGATCAACAAATTAAAGTTTTTTTTAAAAGAACTACGTTTTGTCTGATCTCGATTAGCGAGTACGTAGGCACCTGCGGGGCGACATTAAAAAATAAAAAAATGTTGTTTTTTTTTTTGTAAATAAATATTTTGTAAATATAAGATATTTTGTTGATGTTTATGTTCTAAAAAAAATAAAAATAAAAATAAGAAAAGCACATAAAAAATAAAATAAATGATTTGACTTTAAATATTTGTTATGTAATATATTATTTGATTTTTTTTAGCATGAAAAGGATAGATTATAAATTTAAAATTCCAAAAGTGGTAACCATTTGGTTTTAATAGGTTAGCCCCCGAATCCATGATATCTGGTTTTAAAAGTTGATTTTTTTAAATCAAATTTTCGCAGACTAGTAGCTAAGTTAGGATCAACCGACCCATTGATCCTAGCTTTTTATTTTTCCCGATTTATATCGGGTGGCGACTCTAAATTTTTTTAAAATTTCTTTTAACCCCTAGTCGAGGATTCATGTTAAATGGGTTCGGGTTTAATGTGAATCGGGTTAAGAAATGAACCAGATAAGATAGTGGAAAAAATCCAGGCTCGACAGCTTGGCGACTCCACTGGGGACGCCTAAATTTTTTTTAAAAAAAGAGGGGC
Source organism: Combretum micranthum (assembly GCA_024138025.1). NCBI lineage: Eukaryota > Viridiplantae > Streptophyta > Magnoliopsida > Myrtales > Combretaceae > Combretum > Combretum micranthum. The sequence goes on along the minus strand of JAMXBD010000905.1, from coordinate 130,030 downwards.
TAGCCACTTAGGAATTTTAAATTTTAAATTTATCCTTGCTCAATTTTTGTGAATATGATTCTTTGTATATTATATTGAATAATTGTTTGTAAATATATACTAACCTTGCAGGTATACAAAAAAAGAAGGCAAAAAGCTTGTTTGTTTATTTATTTAAGTATTTGCATTTGCATGCATATTAGCATAAATGTGTGCTAGATACGGTCGGACCCAGGCCGTCTTAAGAGCCTAAGCGAGGAGGACGAAGTAAGGTCCGGGGGCTGTGGCTTTCCACCCTCTAGATCAAGAAATGTCCTCCCACTCCGGTTTAGTACCACTAAATCGGGGAACCTATAGAACCCACCAAATCATGCATTCATTAACATGGGATTTTGACCAAACTTTTCAAAAAAATGGAGTTGTATTTTCTTCCAAAAAATGTTTTTTTTCAAAAAAAAAAAATTTCAAAAAAGTCCACCAAATTTTTTTAAATGTGGAGTTGTTTCTTTCCTAAAAAAGGAAGTTTTCAAAAATCAAACATTTTTTTAGTAAATAAAATTTTAGATTGAATGGTTTTTAAACCTTTATTTTTTAAAAAAAAAATAATACCACTTCAAGTAAAGTTTTTTTTGTCATTATCCCCATTGGCATGGATAGTGACTAATTTCTTTTTTTCAAATGGAGTCTTAATTAATTTTGTTATTTTTCAAAAAAAAAAGAAGATTTTCAAAAAAAATTTTTCATCAAAACTTTTTCACCAAAACTTTCAGGGTCCTTATCTCCATTTATATGGATAGTGACCAAAATTTTTTTAAAAAATGGAGTTATTTTTTTGTTTTAAAAAAAAAAGGTTTTCAAAAAAATAATTTTTCATCAACTCCAGCAAAATTTTTTCATCAAATTTTCAAGGTCATTATCCCCAATTGCATCTGTATGCTTGCATCTTTGCATCTTTTTTAAGAAAAAATAAAATAAAATAAAAAATGTGTACAGTAGACTTGTAAATACTCATAGAGTAAATTTTGTCCACCTATAGTTATAGGTCCTCTCCAATCAAAATTACCTTTGTCATATGTATTCCTCTCCCTTGTCTTCAGGATAATCATCCCTGTAAAAATCAACCCCCATTTGAATTTCCTTCTAAAAGAAAAAGGGGGGTCTTTTTTGTTCCACTATTCTTGTAAAATAATTTTTGCCTTAAAGAAAAAAGAAAAAAATGAATTATTTTTGTAAATATCCTTTTTCCACTTTAGGATAAATAATCATTTTCAAACATTCTTTTTTGTAAATATCCATTCAACAACTTTCTTTTTTTTGAAGATTTTTTAAAATAAAAAGTGAGAACAAAAAGTTGTTGTCTAAAAAAAAAAAGAGAATAAAAGTTTTTCAAACTTGTTCTCCAACAATTTTTTTAAGAAAAAAAAATGAAAATTGTTTTCCAACAAATGAGAAAGAGAATAAAGGTTATTTTCAAAAAAAAAAAAAAAAAATTAGAAAAGAAGGAAAATTGCCAACAGAAAAAGAATGTTTCAAAATTGTTACCCAATGATCATTCATTTTAAGCTAAAGGCAAATGAAATCAAAACTAGGGGCAACCAAAAGGACTTTACCGATTAGGGGCATTTGATAAATCCAAATGGGGCATTTAGTTATATATCCTGAGGCAATAAAAAAATGGATGATTGAAAACCCAAAAATTCTTATTAAATAGTGGCCTAGAATGAAAAGAGGCAAACTTAATCCCAAACACTACCCTACACACTAAGAGTGGAGTGAATTGTGAGAGATAAAATGGACTCATTCCTTAAAGGAGGTCTAGTTTGAATTTGATACATAGGTCAAAGTGACATTAGGCATTCATTTCAAAGTCCTAAACACATTATCCTTTGTTAACCCATTTGAGCCTATTAAGGAAGAATTTTTTAAAATTAAGCCCTGTCAAGAACCACCCTACATTAGGGTACCCCACAACGGGGCAATTTGGAGGTCAGGGTCATTATCAAGGAGAAAAAGGATTAACTTATATGCACTTGCCCTAGTTGCATCAATTCAAGAGTAGTCAATTGACATAAATAAATCATTTCCTTTGAAAGGAAGAAGAGTTTCTATCCCAAACCATACACAATCCATATACTTTGAGCTATAAGCCATCCAATGGAAAAAATACAAATCACCTTGCAAAAGAAGAAGAAAAAAGGGATGCATGAATAAAGTGCCAAAAAAAAAAAATGAAGAATAGCCAAGCAAGGTGATTAAACCAAGAAGTTAGAAGCATATGCTTAAAGCTCAAGGCCCATCAAAACACAAGGTCCAAAATTTATATCATGGACCCACCCACAATTCCACCCTGATGGAAGACAATCACACAAGGTGATATACCTAAACAGGGGGCACATGATCAAAGTTCAAGGCCCATCAAAACACAAGGTCCAAAATTTATATCATGGACCACCCACAATTCCACCCTGATGGAAGACAATCACACAAGGTGATCATACCCAAACACTGGGGGCACATGCTCAAAGTTCAAAGCCCATTAAAACACAAGGTCCAAAATCTATATTATGGGCCCATCCACAATTCCACCCTTTAGAGACTCTTTGGATCAAAGGAGTTGATTTATTAATGCTCTTGAAACTAGGAATAAGTGCATATTCAAGTTTTCCTTAAGGGTTCTTGACTTGTAAACCCGGGATGTGTTGAAAAATTTTCAAAAAAAGCCTTTATGAAATATCCTTTTTGATTAAAGCCAAAACCAAAAGCCCACATTACAGTCCAAAAAAGACCTAATAGATTGACCAAAGTGTGTCACTTGCAAGCCGGACCATAATTTTTGGAATCCGAGTCAAATGTGTGAAAATAAGCCTAAGAGAGTGTAAGGAAGTCCTCTTTGATTAGGTAACTTAAAATAAGATAACCAACCTTGGTGTAAGAATCATCCCAGGGGCATGAAATCATTTGCCCCAATTTGAAAGAAGTCTGCCTCAGGGTTAGGAATTAATTGCCCCAAAGTTGGAAACAATGCCCCAATTTTCAAATTAATGTCCTAAAAGAAAAACTTTGCCCCCAATGATTAAAATTTTTCAATAAAAGACCTTAGGTGGTTAATAGTGAAGCCTTAGGCTGAAAAAAAAAATGAGTGATCAATGGGGCAAACCCTATTTATGATTATTTTTACCTGTTGGTAACTTTCAAAAAAAAAGTTGGAATTCAAAAAAAAAAAAAGGAAACTTTTTACCTTTAAAAGGTCCAAGAAAAGAAGGAATTTCTTCCAAAAAAATAAAAAAAAAAGTTTTTTCCAAATATCTGAAAAGTAATAAAAAAAAAGAGAAAATAAGTTTTTTCATTAAAAGTAAAAAAAATTGCCTTTGGTTTAAATTTTTTAAAAGAATAAAAAAACTTTAAAAAAAAAAAGGGGCATAAGTTTTGGTTTTTAAAAAAAAAAATTCTCAAAGGTTTTCTTAAAAATTTTCAATGAAAAAAGGGGAAGAATTTCCCACATTAAAAAATTAGCCAAAAAAAAAAAATTTCAGGCTACGGTTTTCAAAACTTGATTTTCAAGTTTGTGTTTAAGTTTTAGGATCACCTGCTCAAAGGAGCGTCATCCTATTTGTTTAAGTTTTAGGATCGATTGCTCAAAAAAAAAGCGTCATCCTGTCTAAGTATTAGGGTCACCCGCTCAAAGGAGCGTCATCCTACCTTTCAATCTTTAGGATTATATGCCCAAAGGAGCATCATCCTATTTCTTCAGCATCAGGATAGTCTGCTCAAGGGAGCGTTGTCCTTTTTCAATCTTTAGGATCGTATGCTCAAAGGAGCTTCATCCTATTCTTCAAATTGAGAATCGCCAACTCAAGGAAGTGTTGTGCTGCCTTGTCAAGTTGTAAGTTTTAGGCCAGCTCAAGGAGCGCCTTAACAAGTCGAGTGTCAGCTCGAGAAGCGCACTAATGTTAAAACCAAAGCCAGTTCATAGGGTACGTTTGAACCAAGTTTTCCAAAAGAAAGAAAACTTGAAGCCCATCCAAGTTTTCAAACCAAGTTTTCCAAGAAGAAAGAAAAACTTGAAGCCCATCCAAGTTTTCAAACCAAGTCTTTCAAAAAAAAAAAAAAGAGAAGAAAAACTTGAAGCCCATCCAAGTTTTCAAACCAAGTTTTCCAAAAGAAAGAAAAACTTGAAGCCCATCCAAGTTTTCAAACCAAGTTTTCCAAAAAAAGAAAAACTTGAAGCCCATCCAAGTTTTCAAACCAAGTTTTCAAAAAAAAAAAAAAGAAAAACTTGAAGCCCATCCAAGTTTTCAAAAAAAAAAAAAAAATGCTTGAAGCCCATCCAAGTCTCCCAAAAAAGAAAAAAGTCTGAAGCCTATTCGAGTTTTCCAAAAAGAAAAACCAAGTCCCTAAGTGGATAAAAAAAAAAACCAGTTCCCCAGTGGATCAGAAAAACCAAGTCCCTAAGTGGATCAAAAGAAACCAGCTCTCCAAGTGGATCAGAAAAAAAAACCAAGTCCCCAAGTGGATAAGAAAAAAACCAAGTCCCCAAGTGGATTGAAAAATCACAAGTACCCCTCAGTCTAGACTCGACAGATAGTCTAGTACTGACCCAAATACAAAATCCATCCTTTAGAGATGGTGACCAATACAAAATCATCCTTTAGAGATGATGACCAAATACAAAATCCATCTTTAGAGATGGTGACCAAATACAAAATCCATCCTTTAGAGATGGTGACCAAATACAAAATCCATCATTTAGAGATGGTGACCAAATACAAAATCCATCCTTTAGATGGTGACCAAATTCAAAATCCATCCACTCAAGATGATGATGAAGACAGAAGTCAGAAATCCATCCATTCCAGATGGTGACCAAAAAAAGCCCATTGGTCCGGCAAATGACCTAACCAAAGCCCATTGGTCCGGCAAATGACCAAACCAAAGCCCATTGGTCCAGCAAATGACCAAACCAAAGCCCATTGGTCCGGCAAATGACCAAACCAAAGCCCATTGTTCCGGCAAATGACCAAACCAAAGCCCATTGGTCCGGCAAATGACCAAACCAAAGCCCGTTGGTCCGGCAAATGACCAAGCCAAAGCCCATTGGTCCGGCAAATGACCAAACCAAAGCCCATAGGTCGGTAAATGACCAAACCAAAGCCCATAGGTCCGGCAAATGACCTAACCAAAACCCATAGGTCCGACAGTTGACCTAGCAAAATCTCAAAGTCTAAACTCGACGGATAGTTTAGCACAAGATAAAAATCTCCTTAAATAAAATTTGGAAGAGAAGTTAAGCAAAAATTGGTTGTCTTTTTGTCTTTGTGGCAAAAGTTTTGTTCAAAACTTTACCACAAAGAGGGGCAGCTGTAGACACCCAATTTTTGCCCAAATTAATTAAGGCTTAAATTTAATTAAACTCATTTTTCCAAAAGCCTTAAGTATTGATGAAGTTGGCTAAGTGATCAAGGCACAGGCCAAATGGCTTGTTGTTAAACATATTGACCCAAACACACACTCAAGCTCAATGACACAAGTTCAAACCCTAACAAAGGCAAAATTTTGTCTTTTTATCATCTCATTGTTTTTGCCTTTGCATCTTCCTCAAATGTGACTTTTTGCCTTACTTTGCATCAGTTTTTAACTGACAAAACAACATTGATTGTCAAAATTGATGATGGAATTGCAAAGTGGTTATAGAATATGAAAGATTAGTGCAAAAAACAACCCAAAAGTCACAAAATTCAATTTATAAAGCATTCAATTGCACATGAATGAGGAGTTACAAAAATTGATGAAATTGGACAATTAATCTATCCACATTGGATGAATCTGACATGGAATATGAAAGCAATCATCAATTCATCAGTTACAAGAATGAATCAAGCCAAATTATTGATTAAATTCATGAAAAATCAAGGGGCAAAAATCGATTCATTTTCGAAACTGTTTGAAACGTAAAATTGAGCTTGCAACCTATAAATAGGAGGTCCTAGGATCAAAAGGCACAAGTCAATTTCAAGAAAACACATACATAACCACATCAATTCGAGATTCTCGAATTTAGGAAGAAAAATTCGAATTTTTCAAATTCGAAGTGATTGAATCGAATTTGATCAAAATTGAGTGTGTTAGGATGTTAGAAACCTAATTTGATGTTTTAGTGTGCTTAGATTTGATCAAATTGATCGAATTAACCTCTGCAAATTTTTTTTTTAATTTTCGGTTTTGCGCCCCCGTACAACCACCGCCGGAACCGCACTTGCCGCCGTTCTGGGCGCGAACCACCACCTTCAGAGGACGCGCCGTCGCAGCAGGGTCGGGCCGACAAGCTTCCAGCCACCGAGGACCACCGGAGCCGCCGGAATCCGCCCCGAAAAGTCGCGTCATCGTCTTCTTCACCCACCGGAGCTCCGAGATCCGACCCGAAGATCCGAATCCAACCCGGTTGGTCATCGGTCAAGGTCGTCGGTCAACAGTCAACTCAGATCGGACGTCCAGATACAATCAAGCAGATCAGACGCCCAGATTCATCAAGCAGATCAGCACTCAGATTTGATCAAGCAGATCAGACGGCCCATATTTAATCAAGCAGATCACGCTCAGATTTCATCAAGCGATCAAAACGGCCCAGATAGTCAACAAGATCAGACGATCCAGATCGGTCAGCACGATCGACGCTCCAATCTCGTCCACTTCATCCAACGTCCAGGTCAATTCGTATTATTTATTATATTTTTATAAATAATTAATTCAGAAAAATAATAAAAATAGCAAAAATAGTAAAAAATTTATTAAAATTCATAAAAATTCAGAAAAATCCAGAAAAATCAAAATATTTATTTTTCATATAAATTTATTTTTTTATATTTTTTAATATTTTAATGTGTATTTAACACAAATTGCCCTAGAAATGCATATTTAATGCATGAAAAAAATTATTTTAATATATTGTAAATTTATTCTGGAATATTGTGATTTATATGATGATTTTTTAAAAATATAAAAAAATAAAATAAAAATATTATAAAAAATAAATAAAAATAATAATATTGTATTTTCCAAAACAAAATTTCTAAAAAAAAATGATTTTTGGCTTAGAAAAATTGTATTTTCATAAAATAAAAATCAATTGATTATATCATAGGATCATCAAAAGTGATTTTTATGAAATTCAAAATTAATGAACTTAAAATGAAAGAGTTCAAAAATTAAAATGATCAACAAATTAAAGTTCTTCTTTTAAAGAACTACGTTTTGTCTGATCTCGATTAGCGAGTACGTAGCACCTGCGGGCGACATTAAAAAAAAAAATGTTCTTTTTTTGTAAATATTTTTGTAAATATAAGATATTTTGTTGATGTTTATGTTCTAAAAATAATAAAAAATAAAAATGAAGAAAAGCACATAAAAAATAAAAATAAATGATTTGACTTGCAAATATTTGTTATGTAATATATTATTTGATTTTTTTTTTAGCATGAAAAGGATAGATTTAAATTTAAAATTCCAAAAGTGGTAACTAATTTGGTTTAATAGGTTAGCCCTCGAATCCATGATATCTGGTTTTAAAAGTTGATTTTTTAAATCAATTTTCGCAACAGTAGCTAAGTTAGATCAACCGACCCATTGATCCTAGCTTTTTATTTTTTCCCGATTTATATCGTGGCGACTCTAAATTTTTTTAAAAAATTTCTTTTAACCCCTAGATTCAGGATTCATGTTAAATGGGTTCGGGTTTAATGTGAATCGGGTTAAGAGAAATAAACCAGATAAGATTAGTGAAAAAATCCAGGCTCGACACTATAGACTATCTGTTTGACAAGGATCAGTTTAGGATTTAAAGTTTCCCTTGATCACAACCCGAATTATTAACTCGGAATATGGAAATCTTGTTTTTGGAAACAATTGGGGTCAAGAAGTCTTTTTATAGTCTATGAATCCCAACCATTCAAATTTAAAGTATCTATCTAACTAAATTTCTAATTAATTCTTAAGGTTACTAGTTAGCCCATAATTTCTAATCTAGGGTTGTATCGTATGATGAAGTTTTCGGGGTTTACACTTGAAATTCATAAATACTCCTTAGGAGATTCAAGAGTGGCACTAAACTTAGAAGAAGTAGTTAAGAGGTTTTATTTGTAAACAAACAAATCAGAAATTCTCTCATTATCTTTATACTCTTATTCATTAATTTGCAAAATCTACAAAGAGAGAAAATCATTTAGTACTTTGTTCTTGTATCTATCATCTATAAGAAAGCATCTTGAGATAGAAGGATATATTTTATTTCCTGAGTGTTGAAAACTGTGTACTGCTCTATTTAAGCCCATATTATTAAGATCAACAAAGTGTGTCTAGTCTTCTAATTGGAGGCGATTTGGGTAATTATGGAGAGTAAGAAGCAGTCGAACTTCACGTAAATTCTGGGCTTATATCTTTTTTACCCATCACGTTAATATTCTTTTCAGACTCTATTATTGCCATAATGTTGCTATTAAAGTTTAATTTGATCTCTTGCACAAAAATTTATTGTTTTAGATTTTTAGGGCAAATACACAAGTCACGACCCCTCCTCCCCAGTATTTTTTAGTTTGTTTTCATCCCAACTCTGTATCAATTTTTTTTTTCATTTATTCTATTTTTTTTTTGTCGAATCTAGTTTAAACATATGTTTGTAGAATTTTAATTCCTCTATGTACTTGTTAAATCCTTTTAGCTTTCTTCTATCATTGTCTATAATTCCTCTTTTCAGTGTTTAAGAATAAGTTTATTTTAAGGTATCAATGTTATAAGTGGTTAGAAAGAGGAATCAATTTAAGGAATAAATTCATTAAAAGTATCAACATCTCAAATGGTTAAAAAGAAGAATCAATGTTTTGTAAAGTGAGTTAAGTAAGATATCAACAATTGATCATTAACAAAAATCAAAGAAACTTAATTGCAAACTAATCTTAACATTGATATGTTAAATGAACTCTATAAGACATTGATATCTTATTTGATTGCTTTGTGAAATATTGATTTCTCTTTTTAACCACTAGAAATACTGATATCTTAAATAAATTTACCTCTAAATGTTGATACGTTCTAGTGTAATTTATCCTTATCAAAATACAATAACTGTTTGATGTCATATGATGATTATAAAGCGAACTTGATCTATCTAAATCCCTAAAATTTAGCCAGCAAAATATATATATTATATAATGACTATAGATATTTCATAATTTTAGCTATAAATGGCTAATATTAATAGGCTATTGATCACAAAAATTTGGATATCAATAATAATATCTATTATATTGAAAACAATTAGTCAATCAGGTGTCATATAATAATTATGGTGCAAAATTAACCTATCTAAGTAAACAATCTCCTCTAAATCGAGCATTATTAGATCATATAAAATTTAATCGTGTGGATTTGAAAGAAATAGGAAAAACGATGCAAGGCAATTTGAAGTGCTTTTTCAAAGTTAAAGTTTAATAAATTCTTTATTTTTCTATCTACTTGCTATTTTATTAAGACTATACTTAATTTTTCCTTTTTTCCCTTTAAAGTCTATACTTAATATTTGAATTATATAAATCTTTATTAATTACCTTAACAAAGGCCATGGGTCATTATTAACAAAATCCAAAGAAAAGGCATCTTTCACTATATTTAGAAATCTTAAAATCCATCTCACATTTTTAATCAAACTCACAAATAATCCATTTCCAAAAACTAAGAAGAAAAAAATGAGAAAAATTAATCAATTACTTATATAAAACCTACTTATCATCAGAAATCACAAGAAAGAACTAAATGTATTACAAGCAATAAAAAGAAAAACGAATCAAAGGAGATTGAAAAAAAGAAGAAGAAGAAGAAGAAGAAAAAGAAGGAAACTTTGAAATGTTATCATTACAAGCAATTAAGTCTATTACAAGGAAAAGATATGCTTGCAAAAGCTCATAAACTTCATGCAAAATGGTTCATGCAAGGTGTTATTTTGTCACTAATGTTTGTTGGTCCAGCCATTATTTTATATTAATGCAAAGAGTCAAGCTTAGCTAGATGTTCCTTTGCAAAAACATAACTTCTGGCAAGCAGGTACTTCTTGTAAAAATGTGCATGTAGAGTGGAGAAATTATAGGGACCAAGTTCTTCGAACAAGCCTCTCCTTGCAACAAATAAGTTCTTGCAACAAGATATTCCACGTAATAACACTCTGACACATGTTAGTGACTTAATATAAGGTATATTCATTACAAGAAGTTACTTTTTATAGAAAGTATCTCTCTGCAAATGTATTACATTTTTTTATATGCAATTAGAAATTATTTTCATTTAACTATTTTAATAATCATTTTATATTTGGAAAGTTGAATATTTAAAATTAAAAATATATTTTTAATTTTCATATTATATTTTCTACATATCATTTATATACAAAAATAATAAACATAAATTTCAATAAAACCACAAAGATCATAAAATAATGATGATATCTAAAACTAGTAAAGTGATTACATCACATTAGTTCCACTGGTGCATAAAAAACTAATATGAGATTAAAAAAAAAAAAATCTAAGAGAGTTCCAGTAGTTCATAAACATCATATGCAAAATAAAGAAACAACCTAAAAAAACTTTAAGAGGCTCCAACAATTCACAACACTACATGCAAATAAAGAAACAACCTAAAAAAAGTCTAAAGAGAGTTCCAATAGTTCATAAACACCATATGCAAAATAAAGAAACAACCTATCTTGAAAAATGCCTAAACAAACATTAAGCATGAGGCCTTCGTATCTCCTCCTCCTATTCAGGTTCAAGCTAATTTGTGGTTGCATCACACCTTGTCTACTGGGTGATTCCCTTACATTTGTAGTGATAGAAACATCATATGAAATTGACCCATAGAAGGCTATGGTTGTCCTCCTGCAAAGCCTTCATGTAGGATGGCATAGATGAACCATCTATCTATCCCTAAAGATAAGATCCATGGCTCAAATAATCGTATGGTGGCATAAACCCAAAAGGATTTCTTGAGTGTTGACTATTGATAAGCCGATCTACCTTTTGACTTAACTCCATAAGTGTTCATAGTAGTTCTTGGTTCTTTGCCTCCAAATCATTTATTTCTAGTTGTGAATTATCATGAGGGCATTCGTTTGCATTGTGTCCAACACACGTTAATTGAGGTTTAGGCCTTCTATAATCCATCCCATTGGTATATCCAAATTTGTATCCAAGGACATCAATTAGAATTTGTAATTCAGACATTAGCTCCTCCCTTGATTCTTGTGATTGTTGCACAGAATCGACTTTGTTTTGTACTATCGTAGCCTATAATGACAAACAAACCATGAACAATTTACTAGTAGTACGAGTGCAAACCAACATATTCAAATCTTCATTTAATGTATCGCGAAACCTCATATCATTAAAGTCATATTTACCCACTACATACTAGTGATTATCATAACTAGTACAAAGGATTCATGAAACCTCAATCTTGTCACAATTCCCTTTGCTACTCATTATTCATTACCCATCATAATAAATAGTAGAAAATAGGATAAGTAATCATCACCCATCACAATCTAAATTTTAAGCAATACATGAGAATTTCACATTCAAGTACATATGTAAAATAACATCAAACTCAACTACAATTGCAATTGCAATTGGCTAAAGAATCAACTTAGGTAGATAATTGTTCTTGGTCCAATTAGAGATGATTTCAGTTGCATTCTGTCAAAATCAAACTAATTGTAAACCCCAAACTTTTGTGATCAATTAAGCTTAAACTCTAATTAGAAAGTCAATCGGAATTCCTAAAGTCAACAAAACCCTAGTCAAACGTAACCGTTCAAGTCTGGCAATCTCGTGTAAGCAACCCTAAGAAAGTAAGTAAGAGATTAGTATGTAGAATAGTTCGTAATAACATGAGAAAGCTTAAAAATATCAGATTAGTTAAACCGCGATTCGTTTTGAGCATATCGGATACAGTTTTCGAAAAGCGTTTCCCGGGGTTTGGAATGGTAAAAATATTCTGAATATACCGTTAGACTCTGAAAAATAAAGGTTTTCAAAAATATCAGTTTGATAATTTTTTGGTAACTAAAAATATCAGATATCGCAATTATACGCATATTTTCTCACTACCAGTACTTTAATTATCATGTCTACTTTACATTACACTACTTATTACTATTATATACCATTTATCTATCTCTACTTTTTCTTACAACCTACTCTTACAACCATACCTCTATTTTCTTACTATTTTTATTTCCAATATAACTTCACATCTTTCATATTTTACTTTTCATTAACAAAAATACAAAAAAAAAAAAAATTTCTCTCTCTCACACACTCACAAATTACGTCGGCCCCTCTTCTTTCCCCTCATATTGTTTTAATTCCATTTATTTAATTAACATAAATTTCCCCACATTTTCCTATAAATACCCTATCTTCCTTCAATTTCCTTCACACCTTTCATACACTAAAATTACTCTCTCAATATTTCTACAAGAGTTCTCTAAAAGTTCTCTCAAGTTTAGTTTTTATAAGTAATACTTCTTTAAGTTTCCTTTATGTTCATTTACTTAGTATGAGCATAATGTGTGTTTTCTAAAACCATAAAGGTTAAGAAAGAAAAAATATGTTCATACTTTGTTTTTGTTATGAATCTATTTTCCTCTATATTGCTTTCATATATATTTAACTAAATATATTCTATGTAGCTATATATATCTTTTAGTTCATATAAGCTCCTTGTTATTGCAATTTATTTACTTTCAAGTTATTTAAGACTAGTCTTTCTAGCCTTAGATTTGTGATCATCAAGTCAAAACAATATTCTTTTTCTTTTGGGACTAGTCTATTCTTAGTCTCGAGATACCTTGATGAGGCTAAGGTTCCAATACTTGACATATTTCTTCACTAGCTTATTTCTTTAATTTTTATGTCTTTCTTATGTTTTCATAACTTTATGATTTCATATTCATGAACATGCATGAACATATTGATTTTTGTCTCAACAAGATAAAGGAGGAAAAGTTTTCTTACAATAGAAGTTCTTCTCTAAAAATAAATGTTGTTATTTTTCATAAAAACTTAGGCATTTATCTTAACAAACTTTTTCTAGAAATCTAGAGGAGTTCATTATAAATTTTAAGAACATAGGAAATTTTTTTAAACAAAACATATATACACTTTACAAAGTCATAAAATGGAAAGAAATTCTTGATTAAACAAAAGTTTTACTAAACTTCATCTTTCATCAATACTAGTTTGACAAACACCAAGAAATTTCCTTTCATAAAAGTAGAATGATCTTAAGAAATAAGGAAACTATTTCTATAAATATAGAATTATTACTACTTTTAAAAAGTACTAGAAACTAAGCTTAGAAAATAAAATTCATTCTTTAGAAATTTAAAAAGACTAAAGAAATGAAATTAAGGAAAAGAAAAATACTCATTTAAAATAACTTGAGATATTTTCTAGCAAGCTAAGAGAAAATTTTCAAAAGTTTCACTTTTCCAAAATCTTTAGAAGACTTTATTTTACCAAAAATTCATGATTGAGACAAATTCATTAATTTCATGCATTTGATATGAGTCAATGAATACATATATAAATACATTTCAAAAGTTTTACAAACTATTATAATATCAATCTCTTTTATATGAGTTTTTGTAAAAAGAAGGAAGCAAGTTTTGTGAAATTCATGGTGAATTTGTTCACCACTATTTCAGAGCTCAAACGACTTAGTTTGATGCAAATATTTATAGAAATAGGTAGATCTTTTCGAGTAGGTAGAAAACGGAATATAATATGCGAAATTTCGAGTTAAAATGAGCAAGTTATGGCCATTTTAAGTTGGAATTTCCTTCAATCTGATTTTACTGCGAATTCAGATAGATTTAGAATCTTCAAAAATAGAAATTCCATTAAAGACTCATTTTGGGTATTTCATCTTGTTTAGGTGAAGAAGGAATCGATATCGCCTTCCCAGAAGATTACTTCAACTAGGAGCGATCGTCATGGTGTGAGTTAATCCCTTATTAGTTACATTTCCTTATTTGTGCTTATAAGTATTAGCACTAGAAAATAAGGAAAAAGATAAATGAACAAATTTTGTGTGATTTGGATTCATGATTGATTGCATAAAAGCTAAGAATATCGAAAGAGGAATTGATAAATAACTTATGTTTTCTTGCAATGATATGATGAATATTGTTTTGATCGCCTTTAACTTGAACTCGACATTAATTGAATAAACCTATATTGAAAACAATTCATACATATCATATTTGTGAGTCACATTTATTTTCACTACTATTCTTCGTGTGGGAAAACGAGGAGTTGTAGTGATGGCAAGTAGGAGCCGGAAAGTCTGTAGGCAAGTAAGAGCCAGTAAGTCTGCAAATATTGATGGTTATGGGCCTGTAACCACCAACCCCCGACATGGAGGGCGTAAAATCCATGCTACACATGGTTTCCAGTTAATCGTGTGTATTTTGTTTGCTTATATGATTGATGCATTTACATATGATTTTCTAAATACTTATGTGTTTTATGGAAATGTTATGTAGATGGAAGTTATCTCACTAAGCTAGTTTTGCTTATACCCCTATAGCTTTTGTTACAGTACGATTACTTGTGGTTGGCACCAAGGAGCCCTTTTTGTCAGGTATGAGCCAAAGCTACTAGGAGTTTTTGGAAGAAGTTTATATATATTTAGTTTTGGATATAGACTTCTAAGAAAAATCTCTATAGTAGACTTATGTTATATTTATGTATATTTTGATAATAGCTTAGTTGAACAAGACTATTAGAACGGGGGAATGCCCCTAAGAAGTTGTAAGAGACTTTTATTCTAATGAATATTACATGTTTATCTATATAAGCTCTTGCATGCTTTTATTATCTGCTTAAACGTAATACCCATGTGAGTCTCCTACCATCTTGGAAGCACACCTTGCACATGATATCGAAGCTCCTGCGTAACTAAGGTTGTCATTCATTAGCTTTAATATTATATGCGGCGGACTGCTACATTTAAGGTACCCTCAGGGCATGACACTAATATAGGCTAAATATTAATATCTCTATCTCAAAAGATAGTAAAAACATCAATTGGACTCATAAAAAATAGTGATGGAGAAGGGTGTGATGCTTTGCAATGAAGCTTGAAAAAATGGAAATATTCACAATTGAAAAATGTTGGAATTAATTCTGACTTTGATGCAGCTGTTTCTTTATTATTTAATAATGGTACATTATAAATGACTTATATTAGGTTATAAAATATCATTTTTTGTTTAATAAAATATTCTCACATCTTGAGAAATTAAATTGCTCCCAATTAATATGAAGTCATAAGATTGATAAACTCCAAGAGGATTACAAAATGTTTTCCAAAGTTCTATATTTGTTGCAATGTGAGAATATTATATTTTAAAAAATGATATTTTGTAACATAAAATTCCATATGTAGAAAATATCAGTAAACATAATGGCGTGCGTGAAGGAGCTTCATTATATCGTGCTTGCTTCAGCACGTTCCAAGGAAGCTAAACTACCCAATAGACATCTTTTGCTCAATAAATGCCCTAATATGAGAAAACATTGATTCCTAAATATTAACTATAATATGCATTAGAAAGATAGTATAAATCCAACTCTTAAACAAAATTAAAATGTAAAAAGAAAAACATAATTCAATACATTATAGTCTAATGGTATTATCATTAGTCTCCTAATTAGAATGTATTAGGTGCAAATCCAACTGCCCATTATAATAGCCAAGGAAAAAAATATTATATCTAAGACACACAGTGATATGAACAACCCCACAAAAAAAAAAAAAAGAAATAAGGATGGCCATATTTTTAATATATATTTATTTCTTTAGTAGCATATATACATGCTAGATTTATCTTCTTTCCCATGTTTTTACAAAGTAAATCAGCTTATTTATACAGCAAGATAGACATTTTTTTTTCTTGAAATTCAACAATATTTAAGCATTTAACATCCTTCCATACTTAATTTAACATAAGACAGTAGTTTAAGACCTCAAAATACATTTCCCCTAGTTTTAGACCTAAATACAACACTAATATGTTCCCAAGTTTTAACATATGACAATAGTTTAATGAATGATGAATGTTAGATGGTGTGATTAGCATGCAACCAACAGCTAATAGTGACCAGCTACTTTCAAAAACCATATAATAAAAAAAAAAGACATGATACCTAATTTTTACTAGCTCCCAAATAGTAACTTGATATCTCACACCACCTACATCCTACAAGTACTAGTTATAATACACTATTATGAACTATAGAAAGTTTATTATTGTAAACATGAAAGTATTTCTACACTCTATATGTAATTCCTGTAATAGCAGATACCAAAACTTCGCAACATCATCTCCATAATTATTAAAATAACTCTAATCATTTATATATTACTTAAAACTACAATCCATAACATACTTCAACAGTAGCAATGGTGCATAACCTAAAAATCTAACATAGCCAATTAACATTAGTTACATCATAACAGTCTAGCCAAAAGATGAACAAAGTTTACAAAATATATAATGCCTAGTAACTAAGTTCAACCTAAACTAATCATGCTGCATTCATTTAGATATGGTAAGTCCATATGTAATATTCCTTAAAACTTCTAAACTTATGTGTTTGTCCTTCGCATATCATTGACCCAATCACTACAGTTGCCTCTCTACGATAAAGTTTTCAAATAACTTTATTTCTCCTAATTTCTGCAAATTGTACAATAGTGGTACAAATTAAATGTGGGAAATTTAAAATAAATTCTCTTGCTATCATAAACAGAAGAAAAATTTATCCCTTTTTTTTTAAATTAATCTCTAAGCGAGTTTAGATAAATAAGATGCAAAAAAAAAAAGAAAAAGAAAACATTGTTACATGCCACATAACTAATGTAAATAAAACATTAGGAATACCTTATGCACCACATCATTATCAAAGAAATCACATAGGGCTATCTAATCTGTTGGTGAAGTCATATACAAGTTGGCACATTTTGTTGAGCCACCTACCTCATCCCATAGCCTTATGATGCATCTCATAGTTACATCGAACTAAAGAGTAAACCCTTCTTGCGTTCTAATTTAGATAATCCCACCAAAGTTGGCTTCCAAACCATTCTTGTGCTTCAAATTTTTCTTGTTGTATAACAAAATATAAGGTTATATTATATTGAACATCAATCAGTGTTAATGCAAGTGTCCAATCCTCCAAAAGGAGCTATATAAAGATACTATTATGTTACTTATCGTGACCTTCATTATAGTCATCTTTCTTATATTTTTCGACGATGCTAACCATGTCAGCCCTTTATTATCATGAATTGCTAATGGCAAATCTTGTCATATTTGCAATCTTATTTCCATAAACAAGATGTTCACAATTCCTGCAATAACTCCATTGCCTTTATCATCAATCTTCATGTCCAGTAGAGGCCAGTGACCATTCTTACGATAGTAGTCATGACAAAACATACCTTTATATGGCCCATAACCTTCCTTTGCCCTATAGGCGAGTCACATTGCTTGTGGGTAACAGCATCACCATCATGGTTATTTGATGTATCATTGTTTTCAATAGCATATGTATGATATACCATCAAGACCCCAATCTTGATGTCGATCATATTACCCCATGTTCAACAAGTTCATAAATCCAGGTGGTCCATCCATCCTATACCAAAAAGAAACTATCATGAGATAACAAAAAACACATAAAAACAACAAAAAAATATTATATGAAAAAGAGTACCAAATATGTGTTAATCATCTCCTTCTCCATACTTACTCTTCTCACTATGGTATACTATGGTTGTATTTTCACTTAGAGCAGGTAGTCGAGCAAAAGGGCCTAAATCAATAAATACATGGTTGATTGGAATTGAACAAAGTACACTTATATCTTGTTAAAGTGCTTCCTCTAGTTGTGATTGATCTATTATATCATCTTCAAATTCATCATTCATTTGAAATAATACCCGATCAAAAAAGTGTCGATAAGTGACCTTTTGAACCACTTTCCAACCATCGTTACACTTCTTTAGATCTTTCAAGTAAATTACTTGTTAGCACATATCAGCAAGCACGTATGGATCATTTTCATACCACGTGCAACTAGTGTTTATGCTTATCATATCCTCATTTATGCTCTCTAGTTGTTGGCGATGTGTGTCAAACCATTTGCATTTGAAGAATAACACTTGTTGACCACCAAAATTGCATGATATTATTCAGTATTCCATAGAAGATGATCGAGCTTCCATTATACTTCACCATAATGGAAACTCCACTATTTTGTGTTTTCAAGCCAGCTTCTTTAAATTTTGTAATAAACCTAATCATATTCATCACACAAGCGTGAAAAACTTGAATACGGTTATATGGACCCCAAGATAATGCTTGAAGTTCATTTTATTTCTGTCATACTAAATGCTTTCAACTGCATTATCTGTATGCCAATGCATTAATTTAATTAAATGATGTGTCATTTTGTTAAAAATGTTTTACAAGTTAGGTAAGCTATACTCTTACCTTGTTTCTAAACCTCCCATTAAATTGTGATGCAAGAATGTGGCTTACATCTCTAACATCACGTGATAGCATTTCTTATTCAAATTCCCTACTTATTAAAATCTTCCATAAGTATTAAGCGTAACATTAATAGTGATACACATGAGAAAAGAAAAGTATACCTTATGTATGGTTGAACCTCTTCACAATTATTCAATACAAATCAGTGCATCTTATTCATTTCTTCATCCAAATCGACATAAGTGAATGCACCAATTGGTCACACGAGCTGTGTAAAAACTTGCATATCAAACTTTAAAGACATATCAAGTCCATCCCATTGCCTATAAGGCTTATTAAGTTTCGATTCCATGTTATCAAAATACATTGAGCAAAATATAATACTTTCTCATACAACATAAGCTTCTGTTATGGAATCTCCTAGCCTAGCTTTATTCCCAATTTTCCCTTTGAGGACACCTAAGTAACTTGCTACTGGGTACACCTACATATACTGCACTGCACCGCAAATACAAGCTTCTTTAAGCAAATCTACCATTAGATGTACCATGATGTCAAAAAGTCTGGTGGAAATATCATTTCAAGTTTACATAATGTCATAACTATGCTTTTCTCCATTGATTTCAATATGTCCACTCGTAACTCTTTTACACAAAGCTCTCTAAAGTACCATGATATTTCGCAAACTACATCATAAATTTCATCACGAAGAAACCCACGCAAAACAACCAGAAGAATACGTTGAAGTAAAACATGGCAATTATGGACCTTTAAGTGTTGCCTCTGACTAACCTAGACATGATGCAATATTGGAAGCATGCCCATGTAGAAGTTATACTTCTTTTATTAAGCAACACACCTCCCTTATATGATGTAAGGGTAACTTAAAATACATTGGTGGCTTGATGGTTTGACCCCCTTGAGTAATAAGATGTAGCTCGGGTTGAATTCTCATCTCTTGTAGTATCTTTCTAATCTTCTCTGTATCTTTAGACTTACCCTTGATATTCAGTAGTGTGCTAACCAAGCTATCGCATACATTTTTTTTCTATGTGCATCACATCTAGGTTATGTTTAACTTCTAATTCCTTCCAATATGGCAATTCCCAAATAATGTTTTTCTTACATCGATTGGTGCTGTCATCATTTTGCCGTCTTCTCATCTTAATAGACTTTCTAAGTAAATCATTTTTATAATTTGACAATTGTTGCAAAATATCGTTGTTTGACCTTGGTACAGGTCTTATCTCTACTAATCCATTAAATTTCATGAAACAATGCAAATGATGAGACAAAAGGTAGAAACCATCTATGCTTCATGAAATGAAATTTACTCTTAGAGTATCAACTAGTCACATCTACATTACAAACGGGACAAGCTTTGTATTTAGTACTCCATCCTGATACGTCATCATATGTTGAAAAATCATGAATTGTCCATAATATTGTTGCTCACACAAAAAGATTGTTCCACAACAATATCAAACGTTCTAACCCCGTTCGATCACAGTTCCTTCAATTCATCGATTAAAGGCTGCATGAAGACATCGATATCCTTACCTGGCAATCTTGGCCTCGGAACAAGTACGGACATCAATAAATATGGCTCTTTCATGTTTCTAAGGAGAAATATTATATATAAACAAAAATACTACCCATGCACTATACATACTACTCAAATTGCCAAAGGGATTGAAATAATCGGTAGCAATACCTATACACACATTCCAAATCTTCTTTCCAAATTAAGGAAACTTATTGTCCAAAGTCTTCCATGCTTGAGAGTCAAAGGGGTGTTTTAAAATGTTATCCTCTATGACATGCCCTTCACCATGCATCTCATATCTAGAGCCATTTTTTTACACAAAAACATGCGTCGAAGGCGTAGAATCAAAGAAAAATGTCTCAAGACCTTCACTACAACCTTCTTTTTTGGTTTGTTATTCTTGGGTTTCCACCTATACTAATTACACCTTAGGTAATAATCGACATTCTTAAACTCCTTCCTAAATAATACATAGTCATTCCAACATGCATCAATCAATTTGCAAACATTCCAAGTGCCCGCAACATTTGTTGTGCCTTATAATAAGATGGTAGCAATCTCTCCCAAGGCAATATGTTTTTCACAAAAGATAACCAAGGATTAAAACTCTTGATAGATTGTTAGCCATCTACCTTTAGATTCATCATTGAATAACCATAAAAGAAGAGAAAAATTTGAACATCTAGGATATACTTTACGCTTTGCATCTTCAAACAAACTACTCTAATCATTGGAACCAACTTCACCACCAACATCTTCACTCTTTGAATCTTCATCATCATGTTCATCTTCAAGCCAAGAGCCATGTCTTCAAACATCTGGTAGTCTATACTCTCCTCAAAAGTTTGGTCATTGATTTTTACATTGTTATCCACATTTAAGACTTCAACTACACTTGACTCACCCATAAATGTCGGGAGTTCATCATGATAGGTCCACCTATTGTAACCCTAAGCCATACTCCTTTTGAAATAAATGATGTTGAATAACCTTAATTGGGTGCCACTCATATTCAAGCAATTATGACAAGGATACCAAATATGACCTTTAGATTCTCAAGCAAACTTCATTGCCACTTGAAGGAAATCCCTGACCTCTCCCCCAATGCAGTGGAAGAGATGGCAATTGATGCATTAGAGAAGTGGCATAGGATGGAGAGGAGGAACAAGTGTTAAAAATTCTACACTACCCCCTACATCGGTGGCCAGTTACTTGCACTGTCAGCCTTGCATTATAGGATATCGACCTTGAAGGCAGCCTTCTTTTACTTGTCATTCGAATTTTTCTAATTTTTTATTGTTAGAAATATTTTAGGTATTTCTGGTTGTTTCTTTATATATATGTAAGCCCTAGGGCATATGAGAGATAGTCATTGATATTGAATAGAATTTCTTTAAGCGTGTTTTACTCTTTATCCCAAATCTCGAATTCTTGTATAGGATTTTGATTTTGAATGCTAGGTACCTAGGTATTCTTAGAATCAATAGATATTTGAATATCACAAATCAGCAATCGTGTGCGATTCGATGATTTACGACAATCCATTCGCTTGTACGTTTCATCATATTGGTATCAGAGTCGCGCTTGTTCCGAAAGTAACAATATTGGCTCATAGATAATCAAACCAGCGTTGTGTCGCTACTGATGGAATTTATGATCGTAAAGATTGGGGAAGACAATTTAGCCAGATATTTGATGATCGGCTAGATGCGGAGTGGGAACATAGGTTAGAGAGGATTATGGATAGATTTCCAAAAAGAATGGTCGCACTCAAAGGAATGAAAACTCTAGAAAGGAATGAAACCCTGATTCGATGCTAGAGAGGATGGTGGAGATTATGTTGAATCAGAATAGTTGTAAGAACCCTAGTCTTAATCTGATGTCTGGT
This sequence comes from Combretum micranthum, assembly GCA_024138025.1. Lineage (NCBI taxonomy): Eukaryota > Viridiplantae > Streptophyta > Magnoliopsida > Myrtales > Combretaceae > Combretum > Combretum micranthum. The sequence goes on along the minus strand of JAMXBD010000905.1, from coordinate 108,010 downwards.
GTAGATTTTGAAGAATTAGATGATGATTCTTCATTAGTTGACGAGGGCTATTATGCGAATGAAGAAAGGGAGGATGAAGTAATTTTTTAGGCTTATAGAGGACTAATCTTTGATGCTTATGAGGATGAGCCAATGGATAACTTTTCTTTTGTTGAGGAGAATGAGGCTATGTTTGAAGCAGGAGATAACTTTTTTGAGCCTATTGGTGATGGTAAAATTTTTTTTTTTTTATGCTATTGAACAGGAAAGTATGATTGGAGAAGATGATTTGTTTGAGGCTAAAGCGATTGGAAAACCTATCTTCGATGTAGAATATGAGGGGGGGGTTTTGGGAGGAGATGGCAGAAAGAATTTGGTGGTTAGGAGTCATGTATGACCCCTAAGACAATCAAAGAGGAGATTCATGGTTCTGATATTGTGTTTGCTTTGGAGGGTAAGGAGGTTGAAGGAGAAGTGGAGCTATCTGGAGTAGCCGTTTCAATAGTGGAGGAGATTTGGGATGTGTTTCCTGAAGAATTGCATGATGACTTATCACCTCTGTGTGATAATCAACACCAGATTGTTCTTGAACTAGGTGTAACCCTTCCAAACCATCCAAATTATTGAATAGGCCCTACAGATCATGAAGAGTTAAGAAGCCTCATAGATGAACATGTGAAGAGTTAGGATCAAAATGTGAATCTAGCTGAATTTGCACATAACCATGCTGTGATCTACAATAATGTATCTAGCCCTTTCTAGGTAATTTATTTTGTTATTTACAAAAGGATCTTGCATGATACAATTGAAATTCGAGGGCAAACTTTGTCCAACCAGGGGAGTATAATGTAGTGGAAGAGATGGCAATTGGTGCATTGGAAAAGTGGCATAGGATGGAGAAGAGGAACAAGTGTCAAAAATTCTACACCGCCCCTTACACTAGCGGCCTTGCCACTTACACCCCTGACTTTGCATTATAGGCCGCCAGCCTTGAAGGCAACCTTCTTTTACTTGTCATTCACATTTTTCTAATTTTTCAATTTTAGGAATATTTTAGGTATTTTTGGGTATATATATATATATGTAAGCCCTAAGGTATATGAGAGATAGTGTTTGATATTAAATAGAATTTCTTCAAGCTTGTTTTTCTCTTCATCCCAAATCTTGAATTCTTATGTAGAATTTCGATTTTTGATGCCAGGTACCTAGGTATTCTTAGAATCAATAGGTATTTGAAGATCACAAATTGGCAATCCTGCGCTATTAAAGGTTTACGATAATCCATCAGCTTATACGTTGCATCATCCCTTCAACATCATGTTCTTTCTGACATCCTAAAAATTAAACTACATTATTTCATTATTTTCCAAACCCCTCAAATGTATGTATAGTAAGAATCCAATCATATTTACTTTTAAATAATACGAAAAGAAAGGAAAAAAAAAAGAAAGAAAAAGGATAGATATTTCGACATTCAAGTTATATGAAGTTTCATATATCATTTTAGCTTTCCAAGCTTTATATAGTATATTGATGAATCTACGGTATGTAAAGTTGATTGTCTTATTTTACAAAACAACACATAGAAAGATTAACATGAGAGAGAGTAATTTAGATTTATTTATAGAATATTGTTCCTAATATAGAAGTCGAGATAAGGGTCTAACCATAATTGACTATACTTAGTTTTCAAGCAATCTTAAATACCAAATATAAATCCCATGCTAACAAATTCCTAAATTTTCAAATGCATAGTGGATAGATGGAGATAAGTACCAATTATATCTAATGTTGGATTGCATGTAGTGATCTATTCTAGCTTTCACCTAATGGTGTTGCTACAATTTTTTTTTCGTATTAATTTTTGTTGTTGACTTTCATAACTATAGAGATAGATTAAATGATTTATCATGGTCCTACCCACTACTGGTTTAGCAAGAATGTCAAATGAATTCACCTAGGTTTTCATTATTATGTCTACTCAACCTATTAGAGTTGCAAGGAAAAATAACATCTTTTGTCCTATTAACCACAAGAACTGAATTTGTTAATTCCATCCACTATAACACAATCACACAGGCCAGGAAAAAAAAAAAAAGATAGATAGAAAAACTCAACCTAACTCAAGCTCCGCATATCCTTACATGCATCTAAAATATATCTTTTTTTTTTTTTTTTTTGGTCATATGTAAGTAATGTGAAAGGGGGAAAAAAGCATTATATGGATAATATATTATTGAACTTGTTCTTGTTGAAAAAGGGTTTATAGTGAAAGGGAGAAAGGGAATAAAGAAAAAATTAATTTTGATGCTTTTAGTTTCATGGAATTTAGAAATAATCGTCATTTCATTTTACAATAATAAAAAAGAATTAGCTAGGAAGCTAGCTCCTTTTAAGAATATAAGGAGCCAATAATAGTGAGTACATCACCACTAAATGAATCATAAATAATAATAAACATCACTTGCAATTTCATTTAGTAAGTAATATGAATGGCTTAGAAATAAACTTGATGCAAAGGGTAGCTATGAGATCCTCTATAGTCAGAGTTATTACCTGGTGTGCTCCAATACCTTATTTTTGTTATTCAATTTAAGGTAAATAAATGCTAGGCCATCGTATCACTTGTTGAATAATTCCACTCACAAAACTACAATAAAAAAAAAAAAAAAACCATCTATACATTTATATTCATTTTTAAATTTAAATGTTGAAACATAGCTAAAATTAATTAATCTAGATGACAGGTCATTTAATTTTGTACTAATTGAATTTTGAAGGAAGAGAAAGTTAATATGACATTGTTAATTTCTTGAAAGCAAAAAAAAAAAAAAAAAAAAATCTTTCATCATGAAAGGAAAAAATAGAATAGAGTTTTATTAAAATTTAAGGAAAAAAAAATATCTATTAAGCTATCTTACATATATAAATATCAAAAAGAAGCTGGGGAATAGACAATTAAAAATCATGTTAGATTATTCCACCGAATTTCTTTCACGATTTTGAATAATGATATATTAGTTGTCTTTGCAGATCATCAATGACAAAATAGATGATAATCTTTATTAATTTATTTATCTTTATTAATGTAATAAAATCAACTAAATAAATAAAAAAAGAATTTTAAAGTCTATACTATGCTTCCTAATGTCCAACATAAGAAAATTGTCCTTGACATTCGAATTTTTAGGCTAAGTACTTATGGACAAAGAAATAGGTGAAGCTAATGCACTTAAATAACAAGGGAGAAATTATACTATAAAGATAGGGCATTTCAAATTTAAAATGGATAATGCGGCAACTGCGTATTTTTCACTCTTTAACTAAAACATTCTTAAACGATCCTTTTTTCATCATCTCATTTAGCACCAACATCTTGACCGCTTTCAACCAATTCATTGCAAATAGTATTTCATATAGAAATATATATTTGACTAAAACATCTAAAGGAACATTTTCATTAACAAAAGCCATCTATACTGTAATATAGAGGGATCCACATGATACAACAAAAACATGAGAGGAGATATATAACATTACTAGTACATACCTTGAAAAAATAAAAAAAGAGAAAAATTCATATAGAAATTGTCTTCACAACACTTAAAAAGAGAAATTTAACAACTACTAAGATAGTTAATAATCCATTTCAATTTTTTAATTGTTATTGTCCTCTTTTGTCTCTCAACTAATTTTTTTATCTTCATGTCCCCTACAAGTACAACAATTTTGAAATATTAGGATGAAATCAAGAAAAGAGACATGAATTTGACAAGATGCATTACATTATAAAGCAGCCAGATCCATATTTAAATGATTCAAGAAAAGGTCTGGTAGTATAGAGGAAAAGAAAGAACCATCTCAATGGTATGTGAGGATGTAATGCCTATGACCAAAGAATTAATTCCGTTCAATGAAGCAACAAGGAGGCTTAATCTATAACCTAATTCAACTGACTTATGGAAAGAAAAACTAAAAGAATATCGTGATTCCAACTGAAGAGCTCACAAGAATACATCGAACTAGCATTGGCAAGAGGATAGTAATTTAGGCCTTAATGAAGAGAAGACATAAAGTATTATGCTGGATATGGACTTAACTTTTATAAGAAAGGTCGAACAGTAGGCTATAGAGATCCAAAAACCAATGGAAGTTCTTGTCCTAAAGAAATACACATTCATAAACTTAAACGTGAATCTCTAGTGTCCTATGAATTTAGCACAATTATGGCTGTAATGAATCACTCCGTTGGAGATGGCACATTTCTACCGACTAGGTTAAGTTTCCACTCTAAGTGCACACCGAAACAACCCCACTTCTGAGACAAGATCATTAACAGCCACACACAGGCGAATTATCTAAACTGTATAGTTTTGGTTAAGGGCAAATTGTCAATTAAAGGCAATCTGCTGCAAAAAAGAAAAGGATGCAGCAAAGGAAGATTACTTAATCTATCTGCCATGAATGGTTAGATTTAACTATAGAATCAGCCGATACGAATGTTTAGAACCATAGATATGTCTCTAAAGTAAACTCATATAGGAGTATATCGAAACTGTAAAAGTAAAGAGGAATTGGCATGCTACACCAACACTTCTCAATAATTTTACAAGTAAATACATTAGGAAGTCATCTCGTCAAACGTTAATTTAGCTTTCTCAATCTCCCCTACCACTAATACCCAGTAATCATAACTGTGTACCGTACCACATCAGGCCTGCATCCATGTTTAACCATTTCATCAAAGAAATATCTACAAGCATCTAAGATCCCTGCCCCAACTCAATCCATCAATCAAGGTCATAAAATGAAAAACAGTAGGATCTAAACCCACTTCCTTCATGTGCTTCAAAAGCTTAAGAGCTACAAGTGGCTTATCCCCTTTACCAAGAAAATGAAGAATTATATTATATGTATGAAAATCCGGGGAAAAACCTCGCCAGCCCATTTCGTCAAGCAACCTGTGAAATTGTTCTAGCTTCCCTAATCTATACTTGGCGCACATGAGTATATTGTAAGTTAAGGTATCAAGAGAAAAACCATCAACTCGCATCTGCCAGTAAGCCCACTCTATCAATCTATACTGTTTAAGGTGAGTAGAGAGTGCATAATTGCAGTATAGGAGTGTTGAATGGCCTAAGAAAATTTTACACTAAAAAAAAAAAAAAATGGGAACATTACCAAAAGAAATATGAAAAAGAATGGATCTACCAATAACACCAACAACAATACCACTACTTAATCTCACTCATCACAACAACATTTGAAATCACAGACGGATTTTTTTTTTTTTTTTGTAAAACGAAAAAAATATGTTATATATATATATATATATATATATTATAAAGAAAGAACTATGATATAAAAATTAAGTGTAGTATAGTAATTAAGCATTTATTTTTATATCATTGAGGTCATGGGTTCAAATTCCATGAGAATACCTTTTTTTTTTCAATATGCATTTATTACACCAACTACTTTTTTCTCTTATACTAACTTCTCTCTCTCTCCCCATACATACATACATATATATATATATATGTTTCTTTTTAACTTTTTCTTTCACAATAACTAATAACATTAAATTCTTTCATCATAAATTATCAAACTAAATAAATTCTTATTAATAACTATTTCATGTTCAAAGTATACGGCAAAGGTAATAATTATTACTATTCATATTACAATTCAATATTATTGCACACTAATCATATAATTTGATTTAGTAACTTTTTTTTTCTTCAATTAATGTTATTTAAATGTATATGAATTATTGAACAACTATCATATCTACAAATATTTTATGATCTATTTGTGCTAAAAGTAATCACATTGCACATTAATTATAGAATCAAACGACACACCTACGACACATGTGCAAAGAAAACAACCCAACATATATAATTAAATAGATATATTGTTTTGAGAAGTTGAAAAATGACAACCTTAATTAGTCTACAAAATTAGGGAATTAATTATCAATCTTAATTACAATTGTATTTTCCGCTAGTAACTTCTCCATGTTAGGTAACTATCATGCACAAATATGATATCAAAGCTTTAAATAGGTATATAAAGAGGTATATCTATTCAACCTTTATTTAATTCTATTCAAACCCTATTTAGTTTCATTATTTCAGGGATACCAAAAATATTTTACCCCCATATGCTAAAAAAAAAAAGGACTATGTCTATTCAACCCGTATTTAATTCTATTCAAGCCCTATTTATTTTGATGATTTCAAATATATCAAAAATATCTTACGTGGTAAAGACTGTGTCTATTCAACACTTATTTAATTCTATTCAAACCCTAATTAATTTCATGATTTCAAGGATACCAAAAATATTATATGCCCATATGCTAAAAAAGGGAAAGACTATGTCTATTCAACCATTATTTAATCATATTCAAACCTTATTTAATTTTCATGATTTTAGGTATATGAAAAATATTTTATGCCCATATGCTAAAAAAATTATATTAAAAATATTTACACTAAAAATATTTACACTAAAGACATCAAAGGGGGTGGTTTTGCTTTATAGTATAGATAATTTGATTTAGTAACATTATTTTTTTTTTTTATATGCAATGCTAGGAAAATGAACATAAAGTATTTAATAAATATCCTATCTAGATATATTTTATGATTTATTTTTATTAAATGCAAAATTTATACAGATATTAACTCTATATTTTTTATTAATAATTAATTTTCAAGTAACATATATATTATCCCTTATGAAATGCAATAAATACTCTTAATTATTGTTTGAATGACCTTTTTTAATGAAGTTTTAAAAAATATCACATTGAAATCATTATAAAATTCTTATAAATATATAAGATGTAATATAATTGTAATAACAAGTAAATTTTAATAAATAATTTTAAAATTAACTTAATTAAGATTTGCCCTCCAGCAATATAATCCTGTGTCCGCCCCTGTTTGAAATCAAAATTTGGTCGTAGTGTTGATAAAATTCAACAAATCATATACACCTACACCCATGCTAGTTTTCACCCTCTCTCTCTTTCTATACATAGTAATCAAAGATTGATTTTAAATTGATGGGAAAATGCTAGGAAGGAAAAAAGCTAGGAAGAAGAAACACTCCACGGAATTTAGGTAAACCTACACCTACCCCTATTATTCAACACCTTGAATGAAAATTGACATACTCAACTCCGCATTTTATCTAATTATTATAACAACACCCACTTCAAGCACTGATCCCTTAAGTTATAGCAAAAAGCCAATGACACATACCTTAACAAATTCAGTTTACATTCTAAAAACCAAAACAATCAAAAGATTATGATGATAAAAGAATAGAATCAATGAAAAAGGCATACCTTGATGATGATTATACTCAAAATAACCAATGCATTCATATCTGGAAAAAAAAAAAAGAAAAAAAGCTAATCAATGTTAAAAAATTAAAAATTAAAAAAAAATAGTGAGAACAACTTCAGAAGAGATTCATTACAAGATGACTAGAGTAGGAAGAGAATGGAGAGGAAAGAAATGGAAAAAACCGCGGCAAAGACAGAATAGAGAAGGGAGGGAAAAATGAAATTTAGAGAGTCAGAGAGAGAGTATGAAGAGAGGGAAGTGTCACAAGAATAAAAGAGTAAGGGATTAGTTTTGATTTTTTTTTTTTTTTTTAACCGAAGGAAGAGGGATTAGTTTCAGAGATAAAAGAAGGAGTGGATTTAATTGCTGATGTCATGATCCTAATAGAGGCCTAGTAGGATTGTCCTAAAATTATCATATCACATGTGCACGCATAATATGAGAACCGTATTACAAGTCAAAAATAACAAGACTAATTATTTATTAATTTCTTGTACATTAATTATACATATATATAATACTATTATTCAAACTCAACTATGGAATCCAATTTTTTCACATTTCACCCAAATTGCAGAGAATCAGTATCCCCTACTAAATGGTAAAATAAAGTGATAACCTACAAAATATAACATCTTAAATGTTTGTACAGTTTATCTAAATTGTATTCTAAGTTTCATAGTAACCTAACTATCTATCTTCACAAAGGTCTAATGGAGGATCACTCTTCACATATTCCTAGCCCATTTCCAGCAAGTGTTGTTCCTGCACATAAATTGTTAGGGGTAAGCGAAACCATAGCTTAGTGAGTTCATTCCTCACCACTACTAATCACACAAGTTATCAAGTATTAGTTAAACATTTATGCAGAGCTATCTACATGCGATATGAATACACGCGTGATGAATACAAGCAACACATCTATGGAAGTCCGAAACCATAGACGATGTAGATTTACACTGTCTACATTTCAATTGTCTCCCATACTTACCCGCATGGGATACCCCACCTTACACGAATGGGGCTCCCTGTAGTAGCATCCAACCAAACTCATCGAATGCTTACCCATCATTTGTAAAAAGCAAATATTCCCCAACACGCGTTTTATCCTCTTTAATATTTAAATCTCACCATCACCAAATAATGGCAAATCAAACCAACCATCACCAAATAACGGTGAATCATTCTGACCATCACCAAATAAAGATGAACCAAGCTGGCCATCACCAAATAATGGTAAATCAGGCAGGTAAACCCCAACTCATATAACATCTACCGCCAAAACATTACTCAGAAATGTCCCAGGTTTATTTCATAAACTCATTTGGTAAAACTCATTTAGAAGATAAACATGGAGCAACTTGAGATTCTCCATGTCATGTTCTTTGAAACTACCTCTCAAAATACTTTCAATTGTAAAATCCAAGGGCATTTCCTATAGATGAGTTGAATCACATGCGATGAGTATACCCGATTAATTTAGTCTAGTGATTAAAGTTATCATTTATTCTGATGATGATGCAGATGATGCCATTCATAACAATCAATTTCAACAAACAAGTAATGCAACCAACATAACAATAAACAGTAGCAAATACAAGCAAATAGCAGATCTTCAGAATTCCCTCACTTAAGCATTCTTATTTGTTTCATACAACCTTTGAAAATACCTAGTTTGAGAACTCAGACTTAATATCTCTTATGAAATGAAATAACAGATATTCATTATTGCACGTGTTTTTGTTTAATCATTCTAATTGTACTCGTTCATGTCCTAATGAAAATTTATTAATCCTGATCTATTTTTGTAATTAATTGGGATTTTTAAATATAATAAAAGATATATTCTACCAGTAAAGTCATAAAATTTGCAATAATATATTTTATGTAAGAGAAGTCTTTCTATAATTTTTTATATGTCAATTTTTAATTGTATAAATTTAAACAGGCCTATTGTATCCCTTTTAGCTCTGTTTTTAGTAGATTAATACTCGATTTAATGCTCATAGAGTTTTCTAATTTCTAGTATTTATATATAAATTGGCACTAAATTTTTTATTTATGAAAAGTGGTTTAAAAAGTTTCTAATGTTAGTTTTTATCATGTAATTTTCAACTAAGCCTATAATATTCATTTTAACTCGAATTTTCATATATAAATAGGCATTGGAAAGCCTGTTTTAAGTACTATATGATAGTTAATTTAATTTACTATTCTATAAATTCTATTTGCTCTATGATTGCTAATAAGTGTTATAGAATATTTTAAGTCTTATTTTTCTTAATAATTTTGTTATTAAATTTTGTTTATGTGGTCTTTTTAGTATGTCTAATTTAAGGTAGTTAATATTTATTATCTATTATTTATTTATTGTGTTTTCTTGTTTCTAACTTGGGTTTTTACCTATATTTAAGGGAATCATACTATTATAATCTGTTTGTATTTATATCCTTTAATGCCTACTTTGATAAGGAAATTTTCTTTATTATCTACTTTATTTGTCAACCTTATTTATCTACGTAAATTGGAATTTCTATTATTTATAAGGTTATATTCTATCATTTAATCACTAGTTTATTTTTCTAACATATTTGTAGGTTTTAGAGTTAAATATGTATCAAATGTATATTAAACCTGCATTTTCTTTTTAAGATTGTAACATATATGTTGTAGTTCTTAGAGTTTGTCTTCGTATTGGAAAGGAAAGGAAAATAGTGGTGTCTACACAAGTGGGCTACACGGGCTTGTAGAAGGAAGGATGATGCTTTGTTTCCTATACTCCTAGTAAATGACTTGTGTAGAAGGAAAAATAATGCTCTGTTTCTACACTACTATTCTACACGACTTGTGTAGGGGTTGTGTAGAAATGTTTTGTAGTTTTTCCTTGGTTTTATGAGATGATTCATGTTATCATTATAGAGTTGAATTTTCTTCTTAGGTTTCTAAGATTTCTTTTTATTGAATTTCATTTTTGTAAACCATGTCACAGATGCACCTCATCAAATATTAGATTAGTGTTATCATGATACATGTATTGTAGCATCCTTTTCCGACATGAACTGAATAATAGAATTCTTTGTCCCTTTTGCACTTGTAAGTTTTTCTATGATATTTCTTAGCATAGGACATAAATGATTCGAGTTTGATAAATTATCAAATAATTATCTATACTTATATAGCCTATCCGAACATATAAATACCCATAGACATTTCATTTCATGAGATATCTTAGTTTTCTACATAATAAAATATATGCTATAGGATAAGGTAGATATTACCATGTTCGGATTGAAATGAATATGGTGAGCTTTTCCCTTATGCAGGACCGAACCTTTAGAATAGGATTCTTAGAGCTTGATCTTGTTCTAGCTATTAAAAGCTTCTCCTTTAGAGTTCATAGTGGTAGGTGTAGTTTAGTGGATGATACTTGATGTGTGTTGCTTGTTGAATTTCATTGTAGGGTTCAGGGTTTCAATTTGGAAGGAAGAAAAATGTTATCTGGTTTGATATGAGTTATTTTAGGAGGAGATGGCTGTCACGATTCTAACGTAGGGAATTTATGGCCTTTGTTTGTTGTCTATTTATTGTTAAAGTATCATATTGATGTGTGTGGGAATTTAGGAAAATTTCACATGGTATTTAGGCAAGCAGTTGATTACATCCTTGTCTTGAATTCACGGTGATAATTTTGTTAGCTGGAGGAATTGTTTCCTATCTACTAATGGAGCTTAAATGGATAAGTCAATGTGTATCTATACATGTGTCCCTTTAATGAATTGTTATTGGATCTTGGTGGTCATGCGGTTCTTTATTTGTTGACTGCTCCCATTTCTAGAATTCTCTAAGGAAATTTACAGCTAGAAAGAGGATGTATTGGTGCATTATTGTGTCTAATATCTTAGTGAAATACTCGGTGAATTTGGAAACAATTTGCATCGGTTTAAGCTTGTTTAAGATAGTAGTTCCTAAAGTCAACATGTTGTGACTTAGGTGTCAATCTAGTGAATTTCTATTAGTGCTTTTTTGGTCAATTTTTCAAAGTTTATTGACTTGGTGTACTTTCATGGAATTCTAAACGCAATATTTAGTGAAGGAAATAGATAGAATTTTGTTTGTTTTGTCAAAGTTTCTTATGAATTTTCAGTGCAAGTGGGATAGAAATAGCTAGTTTGTAACATGTAAAAATTGTGTTGTCCTAGTTCATTTAATGTCTAGATTAGTTAGTAGTTTAACATTTGTTGAAGTTCCTTTATACTGACTTTTATGGACAACTTGCTTCAAATTAGAGGGCAACTGGTGTGAGTTATTTTTAAAGAAGGTAATCGGTCGTCAAGGGTTGTTTTCCACTGTAAGTTGCATAGGTAGGTTAGAATAATAGTAATTTAATGAAATATCTAAATTTTCAAGTATTTTACTAGGCTATACACATAAATATATCAATTATATAGGAGTTTTTAGCTCTAAAAGCTCATCTAAAGTCTCTATAGTATTCATAGGTTATCTTTGAGTTCAAATCTCGATTTTAAAGTTTACGCGATTGAGTATTTTTAGAGTTTTATTTTACGCAATTCAGTTTTCAAGTTGATGGGCTAAATTAGGATTCTAGTTCCTACATACTCCAAATTTTCTAACTAGAACGCTAAAGCAAACCAAATCTTTATTTTAAGCTTAGATTGTTAGTTATAGAGTTGTTTTCATTTACATCACGTGTTTATAACCCTAATGACTCATTTTAAGTTACGTTTTTAGCCAATAGGCTCCACTGACTAATTGCTTTATATTACTCTTGAAATTTAGAGTTGATTATATTCTCATATTGAGTTTTCTATACCGATCACAAAATCTTGTATTTGGTATCTTTTACTATCTAGAAAATTTCTATTTAGGATTTTAAGTTATAAACAAGTTATTATTCAAAGTTTTAACTGAGGTTTTCGTTGGTTCATTACTTCACCATCAATTAGCATCCACTATTCTAACCATTATACAAGTATGAAAATTCTCAAGGATTACAAGGTCAAATTAGGATTGTTTCTATAGATCAAACTTTCTAACTAGTATGTTTATATAGTTTAGATTTTTATTTGAGGTCCAGATTTATAGATTAGATCTGTTTTTTATTTTATTGCATATTTTGTAATCCTACCATGCATCTTTAAGCTATCTTTTTATTATCCATAGACCCTAAAAATTAATCGTCTTTTATTGTAATTGAAGACTAAAGTAAACTTTGATTACTTGTCGAATTATCAACTCGCTTTGCAGAATCTTGTCCTAAGAATTATTTATTTTGAGAATTGATGATCATAAATCTTCTAATGCTACTTTAGGGTTTTAAAATATTAAAGATAATTCGAAAACCATTGTATCATTATTTAACAAGTGTAGAATTTATTTCCAAGTACTAAACTTAAGGTAGAAGGATCTTGCAATTTACAGTAACGATAGATTTACCATCGATCATTGGTTGTATAAGGTAATAGAAGTTACATTTTGCATTTCAAAATTTTATTGGTAAAGATTCTAATCTTTCTAATCTCTAATCAATTGGTTCAAACTTTATTAATTTTAAATTGCGAAAAATTGAGAGTGATTTTCGCTACTTTTCCTAAAATTCTTTACGATTCTATATTTTCTTTTTTTACAATCAGATTACGTAAAATTAGGGGGATTACGGCTGATGTCATATATTTTATTAGTTCATTGTTTATTATGTATCTAAATTAAAATGCATTTTTGCAAGGTTACATTTGTTATATTACATAAAATATTATTAGGATGGTCACAAATTAAAATGCCTTTTTACAAGGATATATTTGTTATATTACATAAAATATTATTAGGCTAGTCACAGAAAACTTATTTGTCACTATTGGCTCCTTACAACAACTAGAATTTCTTATAGGACATCTCATCTACAAATAAGAAAGTCCAAGAAACCAAATCTTGTCGAAAAAACTCAACTAAAATCAAAATGCAAACACATAAAAATCCTAGTAAAATCATGTCATATAGTCATCAAAACATCCTAAACTTCATCAACGAATAAAGTATTTGTGATCAAACTCAACCAAAGTGCCCTAAAATCCAAAAACTACCCTACCATCTCTTCTCTTCCTCCACTCCATGAAAACCTCAAAAACCCCTCTTGCACGAATACACTCCTCGGTGTTGCTCTTCACTAGCAAGTGTTGTATCTTTTTTGGCACCTTTGCCTTTCGGCACCTCAGCCTCATCTAAAAATGGAATTCATGTCTTGCCAAGTATTGATTATTCCTAGAAGTGGATGGCTCAAAGCCAAACCTAACTACCTCTACATACATGCAACCCTAATCAATAATCTCCCCAAATCTCATTGTCGTACCATAGCTCCGACATGGGTTTGCATCGGCTACTTTTCTTATCAAGTGTATTTGTTCATCACCTAGTTCAATCCAAAACCAGGCTTTAAAACTGGCATCAAGTCAACCAGAAATGTTGGGAGGCGTGTCATCAAGGCCTTCGGCACTAAGCTGGGTGATAACAATATCATATTTAGCTATTTCTCCAAAATCTTAGGGATTCTAACCATGCAATAATGATATTAATCGAATAGAATTCTTATCCTTCTCGTCATCATCATTATAAAGATTAGCAATTTGAATCAATGAAGAAACATCTTTCTTTTCATCATGAGGAATGTGTTTGATGAAGATGTTGCAGTAATAATTAGTAATTGAGATCAACCTAGGATGTTGTTCTTCATCCTCTAGAGTAGAATCAGAATCATCATCAACATTATCATCATCTTCCTCCAACATATCCAAATTTAAGTAGATGAATTCATCATTAGCATTGCGAAGCAAGTTACGAATATCTTCATCTATGTCCATTTGATCAGTAGGATCAGATGGTGCAAGAGCGAGAACAAGAAGGGAAATTTTTAAAAGAAAGAAAGTGGTTTGATTTTGTTTGTAGAGAAAAGAATTTGTGAGTTTGTCAATATAGTTAGAAGACCCTATAGCTTTAAAGCATTTGAGTTTGGTTTTAAGCTAACATATTATTTTATATGTAAAATAACACATTTTATATGGAAATCGATTTATAAAATTCAAGGAAAAATGGACGATGTGAAAATAACAATTTAAAATATATATTACAATAAATCATAATTTACTAAAATTGGTTAGCATGTTTAATATATCTATAATATATGTATATGTAAATTATTATAAAAATATATATTACGCAAAAAAAATTATTATATAAATATATATAATCTATAATATGTTGTAATTTCATAGGATAGCTAAATCGCATTTCTATATTTTCCGTAAAATGACGTGTAATTTTGAAAGAGTTGAAAACATAAGAATGCAAAAATGAATATAAAAAGTCAATATATTTTTAAGCATTACTAATTCATAAGTCATTTAGCTACTTTTATTAAACATTACATAAAATACACACAAATACAATATTTATGTTAACCAGCAACAATGAGCAGGGATAATCGTCACTGCCAATCAATGCATTTTAGTTTTTCTTTTTTACATAAGCTACAACAGTTGCTATATAGCAAAGGGCATAATAATTTGCCGCTCATATTTTAATATTTAAGCAGCAACCAATCTTATATGGGCTAGGATGAATGTTTGTTGTTGCAAAATTGATATTTAATTATATTTTTACCAATTTTAATACGATGATATGTAACCAAATCACATAACTTAACATAAATATTACTTATCAATACTGCCACATATTTAATTAAAACTGGTTATGACAGAGATAACATAATTGGGACAGCAAAATTGATCCCATAGGCTGCTACTTAAAGCATCAAGAAGAAACACATGTGGCATTCTCCACCACTTAGATAAATTTGTCTACAAAATCCAATCTTCCTCCCATTTTGAATCCATCCAAGTTCACGCCTCTCACTCTCTCTTCTACCTCTGGTGATGTTCAAGTATCTTGCGTGTTATTGAATCTTATAATATATCAGTCACATTGTATGCTTCAAAATGTATTAGTATTGTATGTTCATAAATATATTTCATGTCTAGAAGTAATAGTAGCTATGAATTGTATTGTGGACAAACAAGTGCATATTACTAATTATGCATATAATGTATAATAATTTAGTATATATTGGCAAACCAAACCAAGTTAAATAGTAACACGTATCCCTTCTCAACTTGGATAGCTACATGTAAACGTCACCCCGATTTAAATAAACAATCACTTTTAGAAATTTATATCTTAATTGAACATCTACTGTAAATATTGCCAATGTATTCGAATAGCCACATTTATAGGGTAGGAAATAGAAAAATTGTCATATTTATACATCATACTTTAGTCTAACAATTGTATATAAAGGTTATTCATCCTATGCAAAACCACGTCTAAAAATCATCAATTCGGTAACTTAGTCATGTGTAAATGTCACTAATCATAAATTGGTCTACCTTTAAAGTTAAGGAATAAGAATTAAGTGTAATTTAGTCATGTGTAAAAGTCGCTAATCATAAATTTCCTTAACTTTAAAATCGGCGGAATACGAATTAAGTGCATTTAACCACACATAAGTGTGGCCAATACATAACAGTAGGCCACGTGTAAACATTGCCTAATAAAGTCCATTTAGCACCTAAATATCTTTTGGTGAGTTTCAATTTTTAACATTATCTACTTAATATGTAATGGACCTTTTGCTACATCTATAAGGCCACCGTATATTAAATATCAATAAAAAGCTTTGGTCATGTTTAATTAATTTGTAGCGACGTTTATTAAACGTAGTCGAATACCATTTTCCATGGCAATGTTCACTTTTTTTTTTCCATTTCACTCTAAATTAACAAAATATTTATATTTATTGTTGTAGGTACACATGATAGATAAGGAGCCATAAAGCATTAAACCTCACTAATAATAAAAAATAAAAAACGATATGTGTTATTGATTTTGTACAAGTGTTTTATTCTTAAGACTAAAATTCAGCAACACGGTAGCATTTTTCTAATATTTTTAATTAATCTAAATGAAGAGAGACTACGAATATTTATAGAGTTTGGATATAGATGTCTTCCATCATATCACACAAACAATTGACGATTAAAATGAACCTTTTTCAGTAATGGATCTCAAAGTGGGTTCTCACAAACTTCAACCTATTAAGAGCTATTTTGTAGCACATGAACCTTGCTGAGAAAATTAAAATTAGGAAGCCATTTTTAATGGATCCTCCTCTAAACCCATAATGTCAAGTCTCTCTAGATTATGTCAAATAATAAATGGCTTGACTTTTTAAACTCTATTATCTTAACCAATAGAGTCAAATCCAAATAACTATCAAATTATAGTCTAGAATTAGATTTAGCTTGTTTTTTGTGGAATGGACACTTGTAAGTGGACTAATGTACTATTGATTCATCAATATTTCTTAAGGACAACACAACTAGTGGAATTTAGAAGCGTTACCCGTATTGGTCTATGCATGTATGCATCTATTTACTATAGAGTCATGAGGCCCTCTTACTACATTGAGTCATCAAATGAAATTTTATTTGTTATATTTTTTACAAATGGCAGACTTGATGTGTCATACTATATGACATGGCACAATGAAGACATGTTGGCATTATCCTACCAAATGAGTATTTAATTTTTTAAGAGCAATTAATTAGAATACGTAAATAGATGCTTTAAGTTAGAAATTGCCACAATTCTAGAACCAAAACCTCGAGTTTCAAGTCTCAAAATTGAGGAATATAAACATGAATCGTCTTCAACAAAAGACGATTCTAGTTCATTCTAGTTCAATCCTATGGATTTAGCGGTTACCAATGACTAAAACTGGGGAACCAACATTTTTTTCAAATAAAAATAAATGACTTTATTTTTAATAAAATAAATTATAAACTCAAATTAATAATTGAGTCTAAAAGTGTTCAATTATTTAACCAATTTTTTTGAAAATTTGTTTAGGATGCGCATTCATTTACACACACACACCTATCTAATAATATGAGATTACAAAATACTCTAGAGAGTGAATAGAAAATTACAATATAAAAAAATAATCTCACGTTATTAAAGAAAGTGGTTTTACTTTTAGGAGAAGTTTATGTGAACTAAATTATATATGTTTTTAAATTATATTTATTTGTGCCGTTAATAATAACACATTAAATACCTTAAATAGTTAATAAATTTCACTATTCATATGAAATAGTTTAAACATTAATAATTATATATTTAATATTATTTTAAATTTTTTCTCTATTTTTCAATGAAATCTATTGGAACTACTGGTTCTACCCAAATCTAGGCTAAAGAACCGCCTAGGAATAGGGAAACTGGTGGTTCTTTAGCTGATTTTGGAACCACCCAACTGATTTGGTTCTTGTTTTGGAACTTCCTGTAGTGGTTCTGTTCGATTCCTAATTTAGAACTAAACCATGTGTATGTCTAGTTTAAGCTATTACTTATACTTTAATAGCAAAGCTAACCCTAGCCATTATAGGACTCTGATATAATTATATAAGTTGGAATTCTACATTAGAGGATAGATGGATACATGAGAGTTTCTTAAAAATAGTTTTGATTCAGGGATGCATTCCATGTGTGCTTAGCAAACATATATTATTATGCTTTGTAAAACTAATATGACCGATATGGACAAGATAAATACTAAAATTTTTCCCTTACATTAGATTTACTTGCAACAAAGTTATTGCTAATATCGTAGGGGAAGGGAAAGTAATATTATTAATTTAAAAAAATTACAGAAATTTCATTGGAATAAAAATTATCTCAATTTTAGGCAATTGACTTTATCTCTTGAAGAGACGAGGTTATTGTAAATACTAAATATATTCTTTTACCCCCTATGGAATTTCTCTAACATTGAAGAAAAATTGGAGCTTGAAGATGAAGACTTTGATTACAAGTTCGATCATCAACAAACTAAGTCGCTGTCACCTAGAAGGCCTTACAGGCCCATGCGTAATAAGGGAGGTTCTAGTGGCTCTAAAAATAAAAATGATGATTTTGATTCAGATGATGAAGCCCCGATTCTTCTTTAGTGGAGATCTAACCATGTTGCTAATTATAGACAAAGTGGTAATTGAGGTTAGAGGGACCCTTGGGATGATGATTTTGACGAATCTCCACAAGAGTCTCACAGCAATAATAAAGGTTCTCGAATGGGGAATTTTGGGGACAAGAGAATGGACCATCAAGGGGGAGGTTCAGGGAATTTTAGTCCAAGGGTAAAAGAATTTGGAAATCACCAACATGAAAGTTTAGCAAGTATGGCAAGGAAAGATTCTAATGATTTTAGGAACAAAAAGTATGTTATTGAGCAATAGTCTTGGTAATCTATCTAGTAAATTATCATTGCAACTAACCTTGTCTCTTTAAGAAGCGAGGTCAGTTTATTATAATTAACCTCGTCTCTTGAAAAGATAAGGTCAACCACTTATGACCTTGTCTCTTTACAATACAAGGTCAACTTGTATAAAACTGCGATTATTCTGGTCCCAATAGTATTTTTGTAATTTTTTTAAAATTAATAATATTAATTTTCATTTCCCAATATAGTAATATACCTTCCACAACGTGTTTCCCTTATTTGAACCCATTTTGTACCCTTTTCAAAACATATATTTAACAATACCAAAAAGATGAATATATAAATACGTGTACACCCTAAGTGAATAAATCAAAATTCCTATAAAATTAAACTTATTTATTAGTCATATTTCAAATGAAATTTTTTTAAAATTTTTTATGTAAAAATACATGAACTTTCGCTTCTTAACTTTTTACTAAAATACCTAAAAAAAATCTATTTTAAAGTCAAGGAAATTCATTAATGTGAATACGTTTTTATTAGGATTTTATTTTGTTATAATTTTAATTTATCTTGCTTTACAAGGAAAACTACATCATATTAATAAGATGACAAAATAAAACAAAATCATTGTAGATAAAGAGTAAGGGTATTATCAAGTTATCATGATCTTGGTGATGAGTACATGATTTTAAAAGGACTAGGATTTCAAAATCAATATAAGGTAAAAATCTAAACATTAATTTTATTCTTTTAGTTATAAGAAGTTTTATTTTTATTATTATTGTAAAGGATTGATTACAGTGTTAATCTATCAGATGTATATAGCGTCTATTAGAATATCTCAATAATTATTATTTCTAATTAAGATGATATGGAGTTGAATATAATTTAAATAAAACAAAAAAATACTAAGATTTCTTTTCAAGACTACTAAATGATCATCCTTCCTATTTATGTCACAGAATTTTTAGAATAAATAATAATGATTATTATAATAATAATGACATGTGTATATACATCTTCTAATCATAATCCACAATAACCTATCCATTATAAACAAATAGTCACAATCAATGGCACATCGATAAATGTAAATAATTTTGTAGAAACCCTATTAAATCCACACACACACACACACACACACACATATATATATATATATAATCTACTTCATATCTTTCCATAATCATAAATAATAACCTGTACATCTTCTTTTAGATCTATAAACCCTCTTTATTCCATAATTCCCAAAAACCTATAACCAATAGGAGAACCTTGAGAAAATTTCTTAGAATTAGATTTAACACCTATGAAGAGGATCAACAAACATTTCTAGAAAGATTGGTGCTTTCGTACAGCTATTAGTGGAGGAAAGAATTATATCTAAAGGTTAGGTAAGATTGATATATTTGTGGATTGAAGAAATTCAAGGAAGTTAGACAAGCAACACCAAGAATATTGTACTCACAATTATATTCAAGACTTTGATCGTGAGGGATCTATTATTCTAGGTATGCAGTGACATGTTTGTTGCTTGCTATGATAGAAATTGCTAATAACTTGACTAATACATAAAGTCGGCTAATAAAGTGTCATGTTTGCTATTTGGTCATCTTGAGTCAAAGAATGACACCCTTATTAAGGTCTTAGATCCTAACATGACAATTAGGCGCTTAGGCCATCTTGTTGTGGCTTGGTGGGTAGTTAATGATGAGAACGGTATCAGTCATAACGATCACCCAAACAGAGAGAAATTATATTAGGTGTATTTTGGGGATTATGGATTTTGGTAGACTATTCAATATAAATGGAATATGACGATAGTGTATGAATAATGTTTGTGAATTTTAGAGGAGGCTACTATCTTTTTTTTTTTTTTCCTTTTTAGGTGAGAGCCAACTATTTTCGTCAACCCCTAATACTGCTGCGATAATATTGGAAACTAGGACCCTCGTCGTGTTGCTCGGAGTCGTAAGTACTCCTATGTTGCTTCTTGCACTTAATATCTATATTTAAATTAATGCTTGTTGCATTAGTATAGGATTGCATGTACACATCATGTGTGTTCCCATTGCTAGGTACTAGGCTTTAGCTTACCCTTTTCGAGGAATTTTTTTTTTTTTTCTAGATACAGGAGATATTTGTGTACTATGATGGTGACCTCAGCTTGTGGAATCAGGCATATGCTTTAGAGTTTCGAGACAGCTTATAGAATAGGTTGTTTAGTTAAATCGTAATACTTTAGTTAGATTTAAATTATTGAAAATTGTGGAGCTATAATATGTTGAGATTCATCATAACATGTGATATTTCTAATGCTTGTGGTTTTTTATTACTGATTTTAGTTGTTATAAGTCTTAGCAAACTCATAACATCATATGAGTATGTGACAAACTGTTCATGCCCTTCGATTTTGGGGCGTGATATTTACTCTCTGATATGATATTTATTATAAGTATAAAAAGATTTAGCTAGGTTTAAAATAAATAGAAACAAAGAAGAATAGTTTTTCAAATATCATATTTCAAATAGATATAAATAAGAAATAGATATAAAAAAAGATACATAAAGATTTAAAAAAAAACAATCCTAAATTATTCAATTACATCTTAACGGCGATCATTCTACAAGAAAATTTTTCTACATATACCTAATGATAGGAATTTCTATCTAGTTTAACATCTTCCAAATTAACTTCTAATTAATTGGCTCTTGATTCACTTTTTCTTAAATGGACATTTATATTACAATTGAATTTTCAGTTGAATGTCAATGTCTCAAAGTATATGTTTATTTCTAATTGAGGTAATTTACTTAATAATTAACTTGTGAATATATATATTGGACTCCTACTAGACATGGGCATGATTTGGTTTTAGACCAAGAACCAGACTGGAACCACCCGAACTAGCATATCAAGTTCTAAAACCGAGATAAAACTGCCAGTTTCATTAGTTCTTGGCCATGAAAAAAAATTGCTCTATTTGTAGCAAGTTGAGTAGGAAAATTTGTTTAAGAAAAAAAATTAAAAACAACTACCGTATTTGCAGCGAATTGAGTGGGAAATTTTATTTTAAAAAAAGAGAGAGAACAGCTGCAAATTTAGACCTTTAAGCTCCATTTCATTGATAGAGAGAGAGAAAGAGATGGAATTAGGGGGTAAGGGGCTGGGGGAAAGGAGATAGATACAAAGAGAGAGGGGGGAAGGTGGGTAAAAAGGATAAAGAGAGTGGGGGATGGAGAATTTGGTGGGTAAGGGCTTAAGAGGAGTAGAGAGAGATATAGCGAGAGAGAGAGTGAAAAAAGAAAGAAAAATTAATGGGAAGATAGATATGCTCGACACCATATGACAAAAAATTTAAAATTTCAATAAAAGTTAAAATTTCAATATTGTGTAGCAATTATTTCAAATCAAGGCTACAAAAGTAGCAACGATGAACAGTCAAAGCATTGAAATTAACAGGAAGATAGATATATTAGACATCGTATGATGAACAAATTGAAATTTCAATATCGTGTAGTGATTGTTTCAAATTAAGGCTACAAAAGCAGCAACGATGAACGGTTAGAAGCATTGAATTTTGAAATTTAAACATTAGGGTACCAACAAAATCAATCTATAAATTTAGCTAATTGCAAACATTTATCTCTACACTCTCACTTTCTTGCTCCCATACTTTTCTTACATAAATTTGCACATTGTTGTTAATGCTTGAAAGCTCTGAAATAATATGAAAATTACAAATAGATGTCCAATTATTTGTGTATTCTATTGACCACTTATCTAGCAGATATATCTGTCTATTTTTTTTTTTCCTCTTTACTTTATGATAACTCACAAAAAAATATATATAGAATGGCATTGTTCTTTCATGGAGCCTCAAGTAAATCAAGGAAAGCAAAGAACCAAATAGATAAGGGAAAAGGTAAGGAAGCCATAAGCAAGCAATACGTAGACTAACAGTGCGATTACCATGACTGTAATGAGTTATGAGCCGATGACTTGCTTCCGAAGGAAGTCCTTCCAGTTCTTTGTCTACCAATTTTCAAGCATGTAACACCTATGTACGACACAAATGCATAAATAGAGTCACAAGACTCAGAAGTGCAAGAAATTCAACCATTGGAAATTGAAGAGGACAGTGAAGGTGATGACAGTCCTTAATGCAATGGTGGAAACAATAACGGCCCGTTCACTTTGTTGAATGAATAAGGCTGTAATGGAATTCCTATTATGGAGGAATGGAATAGAGCTGTGATAGGATTTTTCTCTATTAATTTTTTATTTAAATGGTGCTATTTTGAAAAAAAGATAGTTCCAGCATTGAATTGATATTCATAGGTTTGAATAAAGAATGGCTATTCAATATTTTGTGCAATAGGGATTCATTGCGGAATCGTTATTCAGTGAACTAAACGGCGTAATAGCTATTCGTAAGGAATAAGGCTGTAATGGAATTGCAATTACAGCAAAGTGAACGAGCAGTTAAAAGTAAGCCTGTAAGACCCCTAAAATTGGATATTATTACCCAACATTTTCGAAAGGGCATAAGGCCATATGGGAAGGGATGGGCATATTGTAACTACTGTAGTGGAAGTTATGCTTAGAAGACCGGAGACAAGTACGAGACTTTGAAAAAACATATGCGGTCATGCTATCTAACCAAATATTGTGGGGACCTGTCACGACAACAAATTGATTGGTCATCAGCTAGCAATTGCAGATATGCACTTAACTTTTACAATAACTGAACATCCTAACCTCAATTATATAGCTTAGGAATGCCTCAATTCGAATGCACGTAAGTACAATGCCACAATGATGTGCAGTGAAAGATTGAAGTTATATCACGAGAGTCAGTGGAAGCTCACCTGTAAGTTTCACTCTCTTGATACATATGTGTCTATATACCCGACATTTGGTCAAATAGTTGGCAGGAACACTTATATATGGGAGTAACATGTCATTGGATAAATGAGAAATGGGTTATGCATAACGATTAATTGCACTAAGAAAATGGATGGACAACATACTACACGAAATATTTATACAATTATAAGTATTATCTTAGGGGAATATAAGTTAACTAAAAAAATCTTTTCGATTGGATTCAATAATGTATTAATAAAAACAACAAGCATACCTGAACTCCAAGAATCATGTCAACCCACTTTAGGTGGCACATTTTTCCATATTGGATGTGCATGTCATATCTTAAATATGTGTGTGAAAGAAGGAATGGGCACCCTAGATCTTAAATACTAACTAATCAAGCAAGTAATCGACTACATAACAGATTACCCCTAAGTCCAAAAAGCTTGGCATAATTTATATAGGGAAAACTAAATAAGACCTAAAAATTTTAAAAAAGATGTCCAACAAGGGTGAAATTCCGCATATGAACTTCTAAACAGCATGCTTGACTATAAAAATGCATTGTGTAATTTTGCCATAATACACATACCAAATATAGCATTACATTCTAACGATTGGAATGCCCGTAGTAAGTTTTTGTAGGTCCTCAAAATCTTTTTATGATTACATGAAAACTTTCTCGCAACTGTACTATCTAAGTGCACATTTATTTTTAGTTAAGGCAGTTAACATTGTTGGTACTTTGAAAGAGTTCAGCATGATCTATTCTCACAGGCTCGTGTAAGTGACATACGCAAAAGGTGGTTAGATTACTATACGGAAATTCTGAAGATTTATCTAATTGCTATGTTGCTTGATCCTCATTGTAAAAGCAATGGACTTGCTAGTTATCTAAATTTTCATTATAAATATGTCAACAAACTATCAGACACTTATAATGCATATAAGGTGATTCTATCTCAAGTAACCGGAGGGGTAAGTAGCATTCTTTCGGAGTTGTATTGACGGTTTTCATTTATTTATGGGGGCCAAGTCCCTATGAGTCCATCCCCCATGTCGATGTCAAAATCATCATCGATAGGCAGTCCACCTTATGGCCTCACATTCCTAAACAAACTTATGAAAAAGCATAAAGGAGTTGGTGGGACCAATACTAGTTCAAAAATCGACAATATATGATAACCTTCTTCGAGTTTAGCAACAACACAGAAGCACAAGAATTTAACATATTGAATTGGTGGAAGGGGCATTCAAAGACATATCTTATACTTTCTAAAATCGCGAGATAGGTTTTTGCAGCACTAGCTTCAAATGTTGCAGTAGAACAAGCTTTCGACGCTGCTGGCCTTATATATTGGATGAGTATAGGTCAAAACTAACTCCAATTATCATAGAAGCCATCACTTGCAATGATGATTGGGACAAAGTGAAAAGGCAACTGCAAGATATGGTATACACCACTACTGAAGATGAATACTTTAATGACTACACACATCTAGTGGAAGCATAGCTAGCTCTACACCCTTGAGTGAGTATCCTTCACT
Source organism: Combretum micranthum (assembly GCA_024138025.1). Classification (NCBI taxonomy): domain Eukaryota; kingdom Viridiplantae; phylum Streptophyta; class Magnoliopsida; order Myrtales; family Combretaceae; genus Combretum; species Combretum micranthum. The sequence continues at coordinate 82,903 of JAMXBD010000905.1, read as the reverse complement.
TTTAGGTAGTTGAAAAAAAAAAAAAACCTTTTGTTACATAAAAAAATCGTTTTCATAATTACATGAAAAATGGAAATGGCTTTTTCCCACAAAAAATAGACACTTAAGGTTTTGTCAAAATTCTTGATTAAATTAGATTCTTCAGATATTTTGAAAAATTAAATAATTGGTCTACTACTAAAACATGGCTCTGATTTCCTAATTAAAATTTATCAACACACTAAAGTTCTTACAAAAAAAAATGAACTATGGCGGTTTGATTCTAACTAGGAAATATGAAGGACCTACGAGGCAACCTTAAAAATTTGTAAAAAATGTTTTTCCTCGCATACTTTGCAATTTCATTCCTTGAAAACCAGTTCAAATGCGTATAGTATCACTTAGTTATTTCTCTCACATTTCATGCATACCAAGTAAATGTTAACTTCAATTTTATTTATTTTTTCATAACTGCTAATGAGCTTGTAATATTTGCTCTTATTGAATGTGATTTATTGTATCTTAATGGAACAAACTAGTGTATGGTGGCCCATTTTTTTTTTCTTTTGTTTTGCCAATTTTTTTTTTTCTATGTCATTAAAATTTTCAAAAGAAAAAATTGGATAGTTCTCCAGTTCCAATTCGGGCTAGTTTAGAACTAATAAATGTTTAGCTCCAACAAACTAATAATAACACTAATCATGGTGTTCATCTCACTTATGAACTATACAATTCTACGAGTTTGTAGTTATATGAGTTTTTTCTCTTGATTAAAATAAATGTAAAAACTTTTGAAGCATAGATTTTATGTAATTATAAATTTAAATCTAATTCTATAATCTTATAATTTCACTGTTTTTATTACAATGTTATATAATTTTTTGATTGCACATATCTTAATTCTTAATACATTTTTATACTCAATTAAATACTCCTCGATGATGATAACAAAGCATTAATGTGAGGAAAGGACAAAGAATCCCATCTGGTTCTTTAAAAAACCCTAACATTTATCATATTGTACCTTGCACTTATAATCACATTCGAAAGACCAAATTTTTCAAGTGAAGTCGTTAAATAACTTATTGTCGTTCTTGATATAAGCATGCATTGGGCAAAATAAAAAAATAATATATAGATATATGCACCCAAAATATTCAAGATTTCGATTATTCTAAGTGGAAAAAGAAAAGAACAAAAATTAAAAGAGAGAGATGGTTTTTTTTTTTAATTAGAACGGAAAGAGGAGATTCGAACCTACTACTTCTTGTTTGAGAAACTAGAAGAAATATCACTAAACTATAATGCTGCTGAGAAAATTAAAAAAAAATAGTTATTACTCGTAAAAAATTAAAAAAATCATATGAGAGATATCCACTTCATGGATATAACAATGTCCCCTCCACGAACACAATTTCTTCCTTCGAGTCTTGTAAGTCCAAACGGCCTGTTCGGATGCCAAACCGCCGCCAGTAAAGGAATCCGCACCCGACCAACGTGGATTTCCCATTATCTGATGTCCCTGGTTCCGAATCAAACTGAACCACTTCCAATTTTAAATACCCAAAATCCATCAATTGATCAAAACCTAATGAAAATTTCTGCCCCCATGTAACTCTAGGAGTGAATTTAGGATCTAAACAAAATTTTTCCTCTCGGGTACAATATACGCATTCAAACCCCGGTTCGGTCCAGAACCGAACCTGATATTATTACCTCGAACCGGCATGCCCTCAACATGATGGATGATTAAGTTGAGAGTGAAATTGGGACGTTTTGCAAAAACTTGGTACCTTCGAATCCAACTATTGTTTGGAAAAATTTGCTGCATGTGCAGTTGAAATTTCCCTCCCATCACAAAAGGAAAAAATAAAAAAAACAAAACTAAGAACTATGATGTTGTGTTGTTTGTTTGGTATTTCAGACTACAATTTATACTCCAAATCTTGAATTGGAATATGTTTAGATTGCAATAAGTTTGTGAAAGTGATAAACGAAAATACGTATATATCAATAAGATCTATTTAAATTAGATTTTCAAAGCATATCCCTAAGTTTAATATTAAAGAGATATTATTTCGTGATACAAAATCTATAGGAAATCTTTTAGAGATAGATATTATTAGAAATTTTTTCTCTGATAGCTATCGGAAAAATAAAATCATACCAAAATATGCTATATGCTTACTCTGAATATATCAAGTTGTATCTAATAAACCATCTTCCTTAGTACCACTAAAAATTTCAATCACGAAATAGATTATTCTTTTCCCGAAGCCACAAACTCAATTCAATTATCCCGAAACAGATGATCCTTCTATAGATAAAGTTCTACAATAGATCACAATTCAATTATCCAATCAAAATTATAATTTCATAAGTTTGTTGATATATATTATATCAATTTGTGTAGCAAAGTAAGATAACATTGTTTTATTTTTATTTTTCAAATGATAGATATGTATATACGTCATCATATTGGTATCTAATATACAAAACCTGACTTTAATATATGTTTATTTATATAGTTATTATATCTACTATTTTACATATTAAACAATGTATTCGTAAGCTATTAAAAAAATCTTTTCACTATATGTTTTCTTATATTTTTATATATATATATATATATAATAAGTCAGTGCATAAGTAGCATCAATAAAAATTATTGTTGCTTATAATATTCAAACAGTTGCTTATAATAATGAAGCTTAATCAAATGACCTTCAAATATTGATGCAAATAGAATATATCATGTTTCAACAATCATGGTTGTGTTAGTTGTAGCCTAATTTAAAAAACATTACCATTGTTTAATTAAGATGTTATCTTAATACAAAATCTATTGCCTTAAGATAAAATTACCATTGCATTAATATTTTATTCTATACTTCTATTTAGTTAGTAGGGGTGAGTAAGCAATCCTATCATATAGTGCATCCACCCGGACCCTACTCGACTGCGTAAGGTCTGTTGAGTACTAAGGGCCACAAGGTAGGATATAGCTTAAATTTTTTGAAACATGCTCTCACAGGATGGTACGAATACAAATATGAATACTCTGTACCCACCCTAGAACCTTAACTATACTGTAGAATGTACATGTTCCAAGGTATCATGTATTCACTCTATTAAATATTACATAAAATTAATATATAATAAATAATAATATTCCATATTTATTTTGCCCTACTTATATTCAAGATTATAATATTTGTAGAGTACATTATAGAAGGATTTACACAATTTTATTTTAGAATGACTTATTATTTTTATTTTAGAAGAACTATGGTTATATGTATGTACTTGAACTCTCAAATTACACAGAGATATTGTTTTTATGACACCAATTAATATATAGTGGTTCCAAAGTTTTTAATTTTAGAATTAGGTGTAAGTTTATAATTTTGTTAATATCACGTAAATATGTTCCACAGATATTTGTTGCCGGTATTAATTTTCATGCATGAATAGATTTTATATATTGTAAAACTTATGATATTAACAAATTACTTTTTAAATTTCTTTCCACATGTTATTTATATTGAATATATGAAATAAGATATAGTGTTAAATATTACATGAAAACATCTCAAAAACTATAAACTTGATTTTTAAAAAGAAAGGAAATAGAGTTTTCGTAAAAAGAAAAAAAAAAGAATTTACAGGTTCCATAAGGTACTTGTATATAGGATAGGTATAAGAAGCCACAGGGTAGGTTCCAAGTATGAAATTTATTACCCTATACTTTACAAGGAATAGTACAGGTAATACTTCATACCCTACCCACCATGTACGCGTTCATCCCTATTAGTTAAGCAACATATATATTATATTGCATTTAGCAAATTATTCATTTTCTTTTATTTAAATACACTTAGTGTAATGGGAAAAAATTATTATTTAAACCATTAAGCAACAAATTCAAAAGCAACTGCAACTAATCGTGTTGATGTTTTAAACTGTTTTAATGCCTCTAAATTACCAATATTAAGGAATTGCTTGTAAATATAGGAAAACAAATGGAAATCATAATTCTATTTTAGATTCACTATCACATATCAAACATAAGATTAAAAGTGCATAAAACATTTTTTTTAAAGGGTTTTACAGTTCTCACATAGAGTATTGCTAAAGTTACCATGATTTTTACCAAATATAACTCAGTGATTATTAGGAACAAAAGCATCAAAGTATTTACTATTATACTAGAATTTGCAGGTAGACGGTTTATTTTAAAAGTAGTTTTCTTTTTGTTATTTTCTTTTTTTGAGAAGGAAGAATGTATATTAACATATCTAAAAAGCTCATGCAAAAAAAAATGCCAAAAATAATAATTAGTACATGCATTATGGCTTTTTAATAATTTCCCGAGTCATTCACTCATGATCACTGAACCACTATGTTCTTTTTTTAGCAAAATATTTAGCATAATCAGTAACAAATTGATCTAACCTAACATTATGCAAGATCATGACCTAAAACATATAAGAAAATACAATAATACGACCAATAGGGCTAACATCATTTTGAGCACAAACTTGTATCTCCCATATAATTTGTCACCACTCCAACAAGTCATCCTAATGAGATACCAAGGTAAGACCTAGGCCGCAAACAGGTTAAATAGAATAAAATTGAGATTTTAGGTCAAACTAAGATATTATCGAGTTCAAATCGAGCCAAGTCTGTATTAAGTCTAGAAAGTACAAACTCGAGCTCAAACTCATTAAAAATCCCTAAGCCCAAGAGCTCAAGCTCAATTGTAAATTTGTTTGGATTAACGAACATAAATGAGCCTAAATCTGAGCTCAACCTCATTGTAGATGTAATACCTAAATTCAAGGTCATTTACAGCCTGCCATAGGTCTATATTAAACATGGATTTGTAAATGCTTAAAATTTGCTATTATCTACCGTAAACACTATAAATAATCCAACGCATTCATATATTGATGACTCTCAATATTATTGGTTTACACACGCAAATAATTACTTTTGATCTTTAAGAGTTTAACTAAAACCCACCCCATTAAAGCTATAAGGATTATAGGTGATCACTAAAAGATACTCTATAGTAAACATTAAGCATATACTGCTCTTTAGACAAACTACTTTATTTTTAATAAATTTTCACATGATCTCTATTCATCATCTGGAAGGACTTCAATCCTAGAAACATACCTAGCCCACTTACCATAAACATCTAACAAAACAACAATCTACACATTCATCGAGTATGGTATACCACAAACACACACACATGATGCAAGAAGCACATATTCGCATACAAACCTACTACTAATGCAACAACCAACATTTTATTATCTTTACTTTAAGTCGAACAACCAATATATGGATAACTCAGTATCCCACCACTTATAAGTATAGTAAGACATATATGATATTAGGTATTTTCCAATATCCATGAGTTCAAAAATGAATATTAGACAATCCCCAATATTCCAGAATCGAAACACCTAGATCTACCTAAATCATTTCCATACATGACTCATGTGAAACCCCGTAAATTTATAAGAGATGAAGTCAAGTTAAGTACAATTTAATTATTAACAAGGCCCAAAAAGATCAATGCTAATAACTTACACCCTTAATGAATAAATTATAATACACGATCACTAATATAAAAGCCAAAAAATAAAAGTATTGAATTAAAGATTTTAAGTTGTAGTGTTTGGAATATTTAATATAGTAGGCTCACAAAGTCTTTGTCCAAAAATATTATCAAATATGTAGTTATCGTACGTATCATTTGGACCGAGGAAATAAAATTATTCCCTAAGTTTTCAAAATCCTTCCCCTGCATGTACATTTCTCCTTAAGTCAATCACATTATACATACCCTCTTTCTCGCCTCTTCTCTAAAAATTCTCTTTCTTCTCTCTCTCTCTCTCTCTCTCTCTCTCTCTCTCTCTCTCTCCCTCTCCCTCTCCTTGTAATCTTTTCTCCCAAGTGTCAAAAAGGAAAAAAAAATCAATAAAAAGCTTCCATCAATTACAATATTCCATATCTCTCACCAACTATAACCAATTTAAAAATTCAAAAGTTGTGTTGTGATCATGGTAGTGTACTCTTCGATTTAAGACTAGATGTGGTAAGATTTCATCCACTCTAAAATCGTGCAAATAAGATACTGAACTTAAATTTTCATAATCTTTGGAATTCCTACATTAATCTTTACTACAATATATATATATATATATATTTAAATACACTAAGCTTAGAAAAGTGCTTTTCTTTTACATTTTAGGTAGCGTACAATAATTTTGATTAAGAATAATAAAGCCAAAGTGAGCGGCAAATTTTATGATTTACTACATTTGTTGTATATTGATGTGTTCATATAATATTTTGATTATTGATATTTGTTCAATATCACTTGTGACATGTTTAAATGTTATCTAGAGGTTGTAAATATATATACGTACGTTACGTTTTTATACTATAGTATGTTTAAAAAAGAAAAATATATATGTATATGATAAGCATAAATTATCCATGATTTCCTTAGGATATTAAGTACAATTTAGTGCTTATTTTGACAATTTATTCAAGGATGTGGTACTTGAATTATAAATATATTCATTTTAGGTATAAAAAGGCAAAACATCAACAAATTGGATCAAATTTGGACAAGACTTGAAGTTAAAAATAGCATCTAGATCACATCATGCCCGTGATAGGGTCGATGATCATCTCACATGTATATTAAAGGAGCTATCGCGTGTGTGATGAAGAAGAAAAAGCGATACAATGGAGATCACAGGCCTTAATATGGTCGTGATACAGATGCTGATCTCCATTGATCACGTATACAAAGTAGATATGATCGTAATCTAAAGGAAAAGAAGGAAGCACAAAGTTGATTATGGGCCTTGGCACAACTGTGACTAACAGGGGACCAAAGTAATAGTATGAAGGTTTGATCACGAGCATTGTCGAGCTTGAAATATTGATCCAAGGAGATCACGACCTCCATCACAGTGGTGATCTACCTTGGATAGCTAGATCCTAAGGAGATAACGGCCCATGATGCGACCATGATGGAAGTTACTTTATTTTAACTCTAGTTTAGATTTAAAAGGGCATTTTTGAAAAAGGACTGTATAGTGCACTACAAGAAAACTGGGCTTTAGAGACAAAAATTCTGTCTCTAAAGGCCTATTTTCTTGTAGTGGTGGAGTTATTGTAGCTGGCCAATCAGGTGTCGTAAGCGTAGCATCAACCTGAGAGAAGTCCTGAACTAATGACACTTGTACAAATGTTGCAAAGAGAGGCATGAGAAGAGGAACAGGCAAACCCGATTTCTTGAGTGCACAAGTGTGACAGAAGATAAATCAGATAGATTTGATCTATCTGGACTCGTTCCTTGTGAATTAGTTGCTTTAATTCTTTCAACAGTTATTTCGATTGAGTTTTTGTGTTACTATCATTCTTAGCAATACATAGAATGACCCCGAAAGAGAAGAGAAGCCATTTATTTATAGATGGCGGAGGTTAATATCAGCCATTGGATAACGCCTGATCAAACGCATGAGATTAAGCATGGTTAATGACCATTAGATCATATCCAAATAATCCGATGGTCGTTATTGAAGCATTCTTTTCTTTAATGGTGGGCTAAGCTAAGCTTTGTGAATGGGCTAGAGGGCATTATTTATATTATAAAGAGAAGCCAATTATTATTAAAACAACTCATTTTAAACATAAAAGGGCTTAAGGCTTATCTTATTCCACATAAGCACTAATTTAGTCAAACAAAGCACAAATTAACCTTGAAAGACATTTTTAGAGTCTACTTTTCGTGCTTTAAAAGACCGAATTAGGCTGAAACCTAAATGAATCAGTCCAACGATCCCTGTTTCAAGCCTACCAAGTCGAATCTCCTTATGACATCCCTTACAGAAGACCAACCCATGGTATTAAATTTGAGGCTCTAAGCCTAATTTCCAAAATGACCCTTTACAGGGACAAAGACTAATTGAGACAAAGCTTCACCATTCTATCATACTTGATGATGCAAGCAAATAAACAATCTCCTAAAACATTGCAAAGGATCATGAATCATATTATTTACCTTGTAATCCCAAACATGTGTAATCTGTGTGACGAGAGTATCTTTGTAAGTGAATCTACTATATTCAAGTGTTATATCTTTTAACTTTTCCAAAAGAACTTGGAAGAGAGAAGATAGAAATCGTTGTTCATATTCGCTGCAAACAGTTTTACAGTTGAATTTAAAAAGTGGTTTCCTTCTATTACTTTTTTTCTATCTCTGTTTCATTTTTGTCTCTGCATATTGTCTGCATTTATTTTTGTTTCATCATGTGTGAGTAGTAAGTTAGGGCCTGCAACATCATATTAGCATGAACATGAACTTGAACTTGTTAATTCCCAATAATTGTTAGTTTTTAGTGGATTGGATTAATAAATTTAAGGCTGGTGTAGTGCACGACACTAACTTAAATCATATTTCAATAGAATATGTCAAGGGACAATTCCATCAAATATATTTAATTTACTAGAACAATTTAATCACAATGATAGAGATGTTATTAAGAAAGCTATTGCATTTTCAAGGAATCTAATGCAATGTTATGAATTCAATGTGGTTTTAATTGGTTGTTAATTTAGAAGAGATTCTAATAGACACACTTAATATTGGGAGTAATTAATTCTAAGAAGATGCTTGCAAATTAATAATTTCCTGCAAATAATGATTATTAGGATAAAATCTACTAATGACTCATGAAATGTGATGAAGCAAGTCTACCCATTAACTGTGATTTTGTGAATTACTTTGGACTAGTTGTATTGGTTGTAATTCGTTTATGGATTAGTGTAGCTTTTTTTAGTAAACTTAGAGTCTTAATACTTAACTATCTACTAAATTGAGTTGCTAGATAATGGGGAGATTATTTAGTACTAGTGTTTCATTCCCCGTGAAGACGACCTTGTACTCCATCATTTACTATAAAATGATAAGTGCACTTGCCTATCAAAATGGGGTGAGAAAAAGAATCATTAGTTATAAATATTTAAAACTCAGAAGCCATAAAAAGAGGACATCAGTATATATATATATGTATATGTATGTTCTTATAATGATATAATATTATGTCGTACTAGCCTATGTTCTCAATGTTTTAATTAGTTGAAATGGAGTTTTATTCAACAAAAAGATAAAACATCCATTTGAAATATGATATTTATTGTATATGGATTATTACAAATATAAGTCATGTCGAACCATTCGTATAATAAGGATTTAATCATTCATGATTTTTATGCTAAAAAGATTACTTGTTATAAGGCATAAGTTATAAAAGTTTTACCATGGAATTTTATGAGAAAGGTGTGACAATAACTTATGACTATTGCCTTGTCTTTGAATTTGTTTTACTGTTAAAATTTTGATATAAATTTAATTATTCATTGAAGTGTACACTCTTACATATTATATGTGTTTTTTGAATTATATTTTGATTGGTTACCCTTGAATCTATTAATGAAGATTGGGATGTAATAAAACATGACAAGCATTATACGGCATCTTGCATCAATGTCATCACCGTCACACAATGGATAAGGAGGAAATTTAAGTTATTCCAGATAGCAACCAAGGTATCCATGAGTATTAAGGAAATTTGTTTTTTGATATAAATTTTATCAAAATCTCTTATAAGTATTTGTAAGTATCATGTTTTGATAATACAAACTATAAGATTTAGGGAAGTCGCGTATTATCAAAGCCTTAAACTATCGTCATTGTGGGTCATTTTGTGAGTTTTATGGACTTAGGGCTGCATTTAAGTTTTCTTAAGTTATTTCAAGACTGCATTTAAGGTTTCCATAAGTATTATAAGAATTACTTGGATATTCCATCTTAAGACTATATTTAAGGTATTCTAAGCAGGACTACATTTAAAATAACCTAAGCCTTACGAGATAAAAGAAATTTGTTGGACGACTTGGACACTAATGGAACTATTAATTCCTTAACCCAAGGTCAGAGGGGGTTTATACTCCAGACTTCACGTTGGTTACCAAAAAATCACATGCAATATTGCGTTCCATACTCTTGTTCATGCATAGCATCTGATTAATAACTTATTTGTGCTTAAGGCAGTAATGAGAATATTATACTCTCATCTCACTAAGCCATGGTTTTACTCATCTCACTAGATTGTTTTGCAAGTAACCTCATAAAAATAGGATGAGATAAAGTTAGTGTGCATGAGAGTTATTCAACTCTAAGACAGTTTCTGCAGAAGCCTAAAAGGTTATGTAGTAATGTAGGTAGTAATTATAATGACATGGTTGTGGATTGGTTTTTTATTTCTTGAATTAGCATAAGCTACCTATTTTACTGATTGGCAGGGGATACCGACTCTCCACAATTCTACCAATTTGTAGGAAGTCAAGTTCCATATAGTTATTTACATATTATAAAGTGTGTATATATACTATGATTTCCTAAAAGAATCGAATATTTAAATAGAGTCTCATGATACTCATGAGATGGCTCTCATGTAACTGGTACAAATGTTCCATGATGGCTTTTAATGTTTTCTATTAGTGGGTCGTCACAACTCCACTTAAGACAACATCACACATGGATCATCGAGATGCTAAGATTGTAGTGTAAGTACTCTTTATCTATTACCAATAGCCATGCAAAAGTAACAAACACATCATTTAAATCAAATAGTTAAATTAGTCCATTTAATCCATACAACACAAGCAACAAGCAAGGCATAAGTGCACCTAAAGGTCATTTCATTCCAAAACCAGTATCTACTACTTAAATTACATATAATTAAATTGTTTAAAAACTTCTATATGTCTACTTTGAGCTCTCATTACATTCCTATCGCTCTCAGTCCTATTCCATTTCCCCTAGATTCTCAAAATATTAAAGTACACTTAAATCATAAAAGGAAGAGTTTAACGAATCCAATCATTTTTAAGCTAGAAAAAGATGATTTTTATGGTGTTTTAACGTGCATAAACTAGCATACAAGTGGGATGATAGGTGGGTATCACTTAGGCGAAGAAAATAAGGATATAGAGAGGTCCATGAGAAAGAACATTGGCAAAACCTAGAGTACACAAGGAAGAATATGGTCGTGTTTCTCTTTGTGTTCTTCTCCATGCAAAGTTTTAAAAATCATAGAGGAGCAAAAGCAAGAACAGGGGACCGTATATATGTCATGTTCTTTACCAGTCCCTTTTATTAAAATCACAAAGAGAAACATGACTAGATACACGAGACCATGTATTTCTAGAAAACTCTATTTTAATACATAAAGAGCTACACAACCAAGAACACAAGGTTGTGTATTGGTCATGTACATGTAGAAATCGCTCTTTTTTGCAATTTTCCTTTTATTTCTGAACCAATACATGTTTAAACACTTTAATAATTATATTTCATCACTACAACACCTTTTATACCTTAATAAACATTCTACACCATCAATTACCAACAATTCCATATTTCCCAAAGCAAAGAATGTTCAAGAAGTGTAAAGACAAGAAAAATCTTTTACATTTCAAGTTTTTCTTCCTAACTTTCCCCTAACTATTTCTACGTCCATCTGATGACAACTTTCTTTTATGTTATTTCTTCAAGAATCTCTCAATTAATTCTTTCTTCATGTATTTCGCCAAATCTAAAAAGTATAGGGTTAGGTTTTAGTTCATGCTTGCTAAGGATTCTCAAGCTTGATCTCCATTCATAAGCCCAAGATGGAGTTATTATGAAAAGGAGAACTTAATTTTTTTTATTTTACATCCATTATTTATTTTAACTTTTTTATGACTTTTATAAGAATATTTATAGTTTTTCAAAGCTATTTTGTATAGGCTGTAGAAATTTACGTTTGTATGTTTTGATTCCACGTTCCGACTTTATGAACCCTCTGAGGATTTTACGTAAAATCACGAGTTTGACAACTTTAATCTTACCTATTAAAAAGTGTGTTAACAAGCTGCACACAAGTTTCAGCTCATCATGTTAGAAACAAAAAAAAATTATTTGAGTTTGAACTCAATTCCTTTATGAAATGAGACGAGTTTAGACCAAGTCGAGCTTGAGTAAGATAAAACGATTTGGCTCTTTTGTAGCCTAATTAATACTTGATTAGGTCTCAATGCCAGGATATTTGAAATACTTTACAAAATAATATGGACGAGCTGATGATTGAATTTTATCTCTTTTATTTAGTTCAAATCATCCAAACCACCACTTATAGTAGTTCGAATGATTTCATAAATTTTTTAACTTAATAAAAATTTGATATTTTAGGTAATTTTTTAATACTTTCAAGACATTATAAATAATTTCAAAATCTATTTACATAATTAAAAATATTTAATTATGCAAATAGTGAAGAGGCTTGAAATTTTCTTTTTGTAGGACTACATTATGAAAAAAACAAAGTTGACTATGAATAAAAATGAAATATGCCATATCAGTCTTATTAAAACCAAATCGATCCATCCAGCTCAACCAAATGTGGGCTAATCTACCATAAATAACTAGATTAATATCAACCCACTATTAACAAAATGACTCGGCTGGTTCACCACGACTAGCCAACCCAGACGGCTCTTATGAGTCCCAATGCAATTCCAAAAAATGGACCAACCTACAAGCCTTTAACTAAGTTACACGGAAAGCTAAAATTAAGCCAAAATGATGGCCCAGTAACAAAGCTTTCGTGCTAATGAACATATCCATTTAAAGGAATAACTTTAATTAATGATGAACAATTAACTCATTACCACAACTTTCACTTTTTTTTCTTCTCCATTGTGTCTTGTATATTAACTTTTGTGAGAGAGAAAATCAGGTTGAGTTGAGTTCCTTTGTCCTGGGTAACTTTGTCAAAGAGGGGCCATCTTCCTCTGCTGCCACAGTGCTAATTTATCACGTGTTCTGTTGCTGATGAAGCCTTCCTCAATAAAAGTCTCATTTCCTTGATAATTACTTTGGAGAAGCTCATATTTTAGTGTCAAATGAAATCTCTGAAACATTAATAAATTTTCACCTATCAAGTTTTGGTGCTTGGTGTAGTTGGCAATACCTCTTTAGAGTGCATTTAAAGATTGAGAATGGTAGTTACTGTTGTGTTAATCCATTCAAATTATAAGGTTTGTTTGGATGGTGTAATTTTCATCTATATATTTTATATGTATCTAATTTATAGCTATATCTTATCTGTATTTGATTTGTTTTGTCTGTTTATGAGTAAATATGTTTGTTTTTTATGTGTATCTATTTCTTTATAAATATCTATTTAAAAATGATATATGTAAAATATCAAAATGACCGGAAAAAAGATGAAACAAGCAAACTCTTTCATTTTATAATTATAAAAGTATCATAACATGACATTCTTCACTTATATTAACGCTATAATTATAATATGAGTTTTTCACTTAGTTTGTTGCAATATGGTATACTAATTTATTTGAACTTCTAATTTAATATAATTATATTTTTTTATTTTTATATTAAAATAAATTTTTTCTATATCTTTGTTGACCTTGATTCAACGTTCATCAAACCGGATTTAACCTCTTGGTTCTTGACCCTTTCGCGTGCTTGGGTGAATCACCGAGTTGATTCACTGCGTCTTAACGAGAAACGGCAATGATTTTGACGTGAATATGGTGGGAGTGGCAACAAAATGCAATTTGATTTTTCTAAAACTAGCATCATCTCACTAGGAAGCGCCTGTAGCTCAGTGGATAGAGCGTCTGTTTCCTAAGCAGAAAGTCGTAGGTTCGACCCCTACCTGGCGCGGTTAAATTGTTTTGGATTTTGAGATTTTACCATCTTGTTGCGTTCAAAATTTCCGAATTGGGTATTAACCCTAATAATCTTTGCACAATTTGAAAAAAAAAAAAAAACAAAAACAAAATTAAGGCGGGTGATATGATTTTATCCCAAAAATAATAGTGAAATGAATAAAATATAAATAAGACAAAAGAAATTCAATTGGGCAAGTTGAACAACTTCAATTAACAATTTTTCTCAATAATTGGCAACAGCTTAATATTAAAGTAATAAAAAGGATGAAAAGAAAAAATAACTTACTGTTCGAGCTATTGTTTTCATGAATTACTCCATTAATTATTCTTCTTTAGGGTTTACGATTCCTATCCTCCAAATCAATAAATTTTCGGTTTGGTTCACTTTGCCAATTTTTTTAATCCTAATCATAATAATAAAAAGAAATCGAGAGAAATATATAAATAGCCTTCTAAACTTTAATGTAGATGGAGATATACTTCCTGAATTTTAAATGTGGCAAATCATTCTTAATTTTGATGAATCAGTAAATAGCTTACAAAAGTTGAAAATCCCTGTCTTTTAATTTCAGAGCAAAATTAGCCCTCAAACTTATCAAAATCCATTTTAACATAACCTAAAAATTGAATTCAATATGTTTTCATTAAACTAAAAAGTTTCAGTGTCTTTTTGTTGGTAATTTATCAAAATTAGAAAGGTTACTTACAATATTTGAAAGGTAGAGAAAATATATCCATACTTATATGATTTCTCTAAAATTAATAATTTCTCTAAATGTAGTAATAGCTTAATATTATAGACACCTCTCATTCAAACACATTTAATCAAATATAAATGACACTAAGGAAGTACATAAATTTTAAGAATAGAATACACCATGCAAAAGGTTAGAGGCCAATAAAATTAGCTACTCAGATGGTTAGTCTAATGGAGGATAGTTCTAATTTTTGTTGTAGGGATAAAGAATTAAAATAATTAATAACATACCTATTGTAATTTATAATTGTGTAAGTCTTTTTTCATGCATTTCACCTGTCACGCCTCAATAGTATCCTAATAGTAATATATATCATGATATAGCCTGATAATCCAGACGATATCAAATACACATATTCATACTAGAACTACTTTGGAAAGTGACGTGTGTTTAACAAAACAGGATCTTTTTTGTTGCGTGATAAGAAACGATGAAAGTAAATAAAATCACAATACCATAATTAAGTACTACAGTCTGAATAATAACTATTACAAACCATAAAACTATCTAAGTTCTCAGATAATAAAATTGATGCACTAACATCAATTAATACATATAAATAAATAAAGAAACTACTTTTCCCTGTTTCCAAAACTCTTCCAGCTTTAGAAGCATATCGGCTCTAAGCTCCTAGAAGCCACCAACCAAGGCTTAAGAGTCATCCTGTAAGGACTGTAGAAGTGTGAGCATAACCACGAGCTCAGTGAATAACCAGACTTATCACAACAAGCAAGTTATTATCAATCATATGTAATGCATCAATCAAACACATGAACAATTACAAGCTTGGACAAACCGGAATCCAAACAGGATGGAGATTTACGCCCTCTCATCGGGGTTGAAGGAACCGATCTCTGAATCACCTACCCAGGAGGAACTAAGTACACAAGAAATCCATATTCCTCACAATTATTATCTCTTTATGTTTAATGATATTTTAGACACTCAGTTCCTGTTTTGTACCTTAGAAACTCCACTAAGTGTTAGACATTTCATAGCGATACATGGGCAGCGTCCTTCGTTACCAGTTAGTTCCCATGGAACGACAGAACTAAAGGTAAAACTTGCGTAGAACTAAATAGCCTCTTGCCTAGAAAACCAAGTATTACCAGAGAACGAAATTCTAACACGTAGTAGGCTATCATAGAAACATAATGCAGTTTGTGCAAATCATGCTATGCATCACCATTTTACTTATGAGTTCGATAATTTTTTTTTTTTTTTTAGTTAGGTTAAAGGTGTTCAAACTCATTCAGACATTCAACATGCATCACATACAATAATTTACAAGCAATTCGTTATCACTTTTGATTAGAAATATTTCAAGCAAATAATTTCAAACACAGCAAATCCCATAATCCATTACACATGAGAGTTCATTATATTATCTTTGTATTTTTAGTGCAACTAAACTACAATCACAAACATGTAACAAGTCTAAGTTACTCACCTGCTCATACTGATCAGTGTGAGTAACCAACCACGAAATCTCCAACAGTATCGAAATTTCCTATTAAGAAAAAGTATTTGTCAAGTATTCATAAATAGAAATTAAATTCCTATGAGTTTCTAAGTGTCCTGTCGGTATTTGGTATTATTCCATGGTTTATTATCGATTTCTTAAAGTATTGATTCTTATGGAAAGAATATTATCTTTCAATTCTTTTAAGTTTCTTTGATGAGAATAGTTTAGAGGATCCATTTAACTTCAATTTACATCATAGTTCCATCATAACCTATAGGTGTCTCGGTATGTAAACTTTCATGAATTTGTTGTACACTTTTTTGTAATGTAGGTCTTCTAATCATGTTTGTAAAGCTTGTGTTATCAAGCTTATGTTCATATAAGGTCTTAAAGCTTTAAACATGCAATTTAGACTAGATGAGATGAAGTTTGAGTCTTGTTTTGTCCACTTTGTCCTTAAATCCGAATTTACTATTACCATGATCATAATACTTCTAGTTGTTGTTTTTCTCTTCCAACAATATATAACATTCTAACACATCAATCATCTATCCCTTGAATTCATTCAAGGATTAGCACTTCTATCAACCACAAAACTTCTTCAAATGCTCAAAATTCATCCAAGTCTATTCACAATTTAACAAGATAGGTTTAGTTTGGAACTTACCTTGGAATGGAATGGAAGGAGGATGTTCAACTTCCTCTTAAAGAAGAATTAAACCTAAATCAAAGATTAGATGATGAGTTTCTAAACTAAACACATTAACTATAATGGGAGATTTACTAATGAAATCAATATTTCACATTGTCACGCTAATTTCCTCCTCTTGAACCCTAGGATAACTTTGGATTTTTTATTCAGTTTTGGTTGTTATGATGAGCTTAGTGTGTATGTAAGGTAGGCTAGGGTTATGGTTGTTCATACAAGAGATTTCTAAGCTTTTATGCTGAAGGAGTAAGGGAAAAGGAAAAGTAAATTGTTGGACGCACTTGTGGTTGCAGCTGAGATTTTAGAGTTGTTTTTGTGGAATTTATGAGCTCAAATTTTGTCTAAACTTAGGCTTATATACTTATCTAGGACTAACTAAGTTTTAGAGGCTAGGATGGGTTTTGGACTTGAAAAATGTCCACAAATGCAGCTGGAATTTTCTTACACGATTTTGGAAAGTTGGATGCAAATTTGAGTGGGTTTGACAGATTTTTAGTGGCTATCTTGAGGGCTTTAAGGTGTTTTTTGGTAGCTAATTAATGCTATTTTGTGTGTAAAAAAAGATTAACTTGTGTAAAACGGGTCAAAATCTATTGAAGTTTGAAGTGTGAAAGTTTGAAATTTCTGGAACAATCCACCTTGATTTTTGGATGAATTTTGGATCCGATTTTCTCATTAATTTTTGGTGTATGAAGTTTCCATTTGAAGGCTCCTTATTGGTGTTTAATTGGTCAAAATATCAGCTCATTTAATCTAGGAATGTTGCAAAAATCGGAGTTAGATTTGGAGAAGTGTGCTGCTGTAATTGTTGAATTTCTCTCCTCTGTTGCAGCTGTAACCTCTGATTTTTGGCAAAATATTTAGGACGGTTATGGTTGTTTATCCAAGCTGAACTTCTCCTCATTTAATGTTATTTACATGTGGAGTGTTTTGGTTGGCTTTTGGGTCAATTTCATTTGAAATTTAAGGTTCAAATTTGGATCAAAGTTGGTTAAGGAAAATCGGGTCTCTGCAGCAGGGGAGGTTTTTGGACTGCTGCATCACGATTTTCTATCCAAATTTGGAGTTGTTTTCCTATTCCATTTGGTCTGTAATTCTTACACATTAATTATGGGTTATAGGTGTAGCTTTTGGGTTGGTTTGGGTGTCCTTTTCGGGTTGAAATTCGTAGCAAAAATCGGATCAAAGTTGGGTTAAAGTCAGTGATTGTGCTGTTGCTGCTCTGTTTCCATGGTGCTCTGTTCCTCTTGGGCTATGCTGTGCGTGTGTGGGAGTTGGTGCTCGGTGGCTACTGCTGCTTGCGTGAACACACCTTGCTCCAGGGTGCTACAGCTGCTGCGTTCCTTCCTTGATCGTTCCTTGCTGCCTGATCGTTCCAGTTGCTAGTGTGTTGAAGATGCTGTACGTCCGCTGGAGTTGCTACTGCTTGTGCGCCTGAGAATCCACTGCTCGGTAAACTCCTGCAGTGTGCGTGGAAATTAGCTCGCTCGATGGACCCTGCTCGAGGAATTCTCTGGTGCGTGTGGAGCTGGTCGGTCAATCATCCTGCAGTGCACGTGGAATTCCTTTGTTCGCCGCTGCTCTACGTTCCAACTTCATTCATGCAGCGCCCAGCGATTGAAAATAAAATCCAACTCCTTCTTTTTTTTTATTTATATGTATATATACATATTTACTAGTTACAAAAAAAATATTTTCATAAAAAAATAATATAAATTATTCGCATATATTTAGACTCGTTATATTTACGTTTTATTGAGTTAGAATTCACCTAAGTTACTATAACACTTTAAAACTTCACACAATTAATTATTTTTAGTATTTTTAACTTACGTGATTAAATTTTCAAGTTCGACGAATTAAATTAGGAACCAAGTCCTAATAAAGTTAGAATTTCCTAACAATTAAAACAGCGGGTTTGAAATTTTCTTTTTAGTTTTAAATTGATAGTTATTGTTCAGTATTAGTGTCCATTTGTATTTGTAATCTATTGTTTTATACCGATAAGCTCTATAAATAAATTGTATCTTATCGGTTTCGAAAGTTTTAAACTATTTTTAATTATATCTTGAATTATCAGTTCCAGATACGAAATCTCTTTTTTTTTTTTTTTTTTGGTATATATTAAGGTCGAGAAAATTTTTATTCGGGTTTTTCAAACTAGAAATGAGTTTATCACAACTCATAGGTTTATTTTAGGATTTCTATTGGTTTCTAAATTCACTATCTATTTTACGTTTTCTATTCTATTACTGTATACTATTGTGAAAATTTCCGGGGCTTACATCACCTATTTGAAATTATACCACTTCAAAAGAAGCATTAGTTATTTGACATTTTCTTAAATCTGAACGTACCCTTTCAAAAAAATCAAATTTTGTAACTATATCTCTTAGGTTTGACCCATTTAAAAATAATACCTCTTCATAAAAAAAAGGGGCAGATATCCTATTCACTATCTAAACTTTATTTCCTTTTTTTTTTTAATAAACTACCTGATTTTAAAAATGTCAATTTCCTACACAAACTTTTTGAAGTGATATATAGTAAGTAGATTGGATAATTTATTACAAATATGGATAAAGTTTAGGTAGTTTTTTGAAGAATAACTAAAGTTTAAATAGTTAATTGGAAAATAATCAGGAATTAAATTAACACCTTTCAATTCAGGGTAGTTAATTACATAAACATTAGGTACTAAACGTAAAATTTAAAGAAAAAAATAAAAGTGAGTTTACTTCTTGAGACAATACTCTACATGCAATTTGAAATAATATTGTTTATTCATTTTAGATACTTACATCAAAAATGTTTTTTTTTTTTTTCATTTTCTAACTTTTGTGATGGTAGGTCACAACCTACACCACTTTTTGATAATCAAAAACTCTTCCTAATTTTTTAAGGTATTTTTTCTCTTTTTATTGTGTTAATTTAGTTAACATGTATATATAAAATGTAATATCATGTTGCTATCTAATATGTGTGTGTCTGTTGCAGATGAAAAATCGTCGGTAGTGGGTCTTAAGAGATAGTAAGCAAATGTAAAAATAAAGCATCAAAGTAAAATCATGCACCCTTTTCTTTATTCCTTTAGATTCTATTTATAAGCAATAACCATATCAGAATGGGGAATCACGAAATATTCTCTGTCCACAAGGCATATTCCTAAAAGAGGGAATTAAGGAAAGTGAGGACCGCTTGTTAGTATCTTGTATGAACCCAAGATGGTGGTGGTGGTGGTGGTATCCATCCGAAGAGAGTGTCTAGATAGGTGAAGAGCTATATCTTTGGAGCACCATTGGGGAGGATCTCAATGGAGACATGGAGAGCCAAGGAGGTTTGAAATACCTCCAATGAGATACTCTTGTCAGTGGAGGAATTCAATTGAAGATGATCTAGGTCTGGATTCTTAAGTGGTTTGAAGTAGATTGACTTCTAACTAGGTGAATGGTCGAGGCCCATGGGCCGAGGTAGTCTAAGGTACTTGATAGGCTTCAAGGACCTTATTGCTCGTCCATTTCGCAAGTATTGATCATGATCAAATAAAGCCTATCAACTATATGCATTTTTATTATTTTATTTTTTTGAATTTATTTTTATTTGTATAATTTTAATTAATAAATGTAATTTTAATATTTAAATAAAATTATTAATGATAATAACATAGTAATGATGTAGCCATGACAGTAGAGCATTTATGTCATAATTACTAACATATTATAAGTGGGAGCCATAGGGTCTCTTTAGGGTTATGATTTTTCACTGTCATATTAGACGATAGAGAAAATCTGTAACCCTAACAGAGAGAAAAACACAAAAAAAAAAACTCCATTCTTCCTAATCAATCTAGGAGTGTTCTAGATTTTGCTAGCACACAAGGTGATTCTTTTTTGGTGTGCTTGTTCGTGTGGACTACATAGAGAGTACAACGATATCGTGATGCCTTGTAGATCCAAATCATAAGTGACCGAATTCAAATCTCTGAATACGAAATTGCAAGGTATTTTTCGGATTCATTCTTATTGGTACCTAATTTAATCAAAACACATGGATCCCGTTTTAGGTTTTTGAATTTTCAGCTGCATAATTTTTATTTTAAATTCACTTTGAAACCTTACAGTAGTATCAGTGGTATCTCTTATACAAATAGTGTTGTTGTATTTTTACAAAGTTCATAAACATAATTAAATGATTTATCGTGTATTGTTTATCTTACATACCAATTGCAAGTCAACCCATATTCTTCACCTTAATGAAAATATGCAAGCTCAAACCTATTAATAAATCCACAATTTCAACGATTGTTCAACTCTCCAAATACTTATGAAAGAAATGAGTTTTTCAATAATTAAATCCATCTATCTTTATCATCTATAATCTAATAGCTAGATTAACACATTCCCATCCCCATTCGAGGGATAACAGCTGTGTGGGTATCAATCTGGATGCAACGATCACGTACGTGTCACGTAACTATCGCGCTACACGTGACCTAGGGAAACAACACGTGATAGGATGATCAAGAGAGTATCGTGTAGGGAGGAGGAGTAGGCAATCTCAATAGGCTCTAACACACGTGTGACAGGCGAGAGAGCTATTAAGCATCAACCTCACTAAGTACCACGAATATCGTACGTGTTCTTGAGTGAGTCAAGCAATCAATTCACTAAGATGGAAATCCAGCAGCACAACGGTGTTTGTCCAAGATTTCACCTTTTCCAAATGAGGTAAGGACTAAGGTATTTATAGAGAATTTGGCCGTCGATGTTGTCCGTCAGATGAGATCGACGACCAACGACTAGGATGAGTCCCTTCATTATGGATATGAATATGGGCTCCCTTATGGACCCAGGCCCATCAAAGCCTTCATTTACAATATGTGTGAGCCAACTTGAGAAAGGTTGGAATTGGGTAGGCCAATTCCAATGGGCCCTACTCCAAGCCTACCATGCCAAAACTCCCATGATCATCCCAATTGAACTAGACCTAATTCTTTAAGCCCTGTCACATTAGCCCAAAGAATTAAACCCAAATAAGAATAAGGCTCAAGGCCTTTGTAATCAGATTTGTACATCTACAACAGCTATCAGCATTTGAATACAAAATCGCAAATAAGCAAGTTGCGTAACACTAGATAGAAAATCGTAAATAACTAAGTTATGTAGCACTAGATATAACTACACCATTTATAACTACATAACAATTTCATAAAGCATAGCTAAATTTATTGCAATAATAAATATAAAAACACTCAACATAATCCTAGTAATTAAGACTTGGAGTAGGTAATGACCTCCATTACATTTGCCAAAACTAAAAGGTAAATTTCATTAGTGGTATCCAAACTTTTCTTATAGCGAAATTTTACCTAAATAAAATTTTTCATAAAAATATATAAATTTTTTAAATCTTGCACTCACAATATTTTTAGCTGGAATTCAGCCAAAGATCATGTGATATGCTGATGTGGTAGGTAATCTCTATTAAAAATTATTTTTAATTTCTTACTTAGCATGTTTTTTTTTTCTTTTTTCTTTTAGTTTTTCTACTTTCCTCTCTCTCTCTCTCTGCACTCTTCTTCTTCTTCTTCTTCTTCTTCTTCTCTTCTTCTTCTTCTTCTTCTTCTTCTTCTTCTTCTTCCCATAAAAAAGAATTAAAACATAAAACCTAAATCAAATGACCCACATAAAAAACCAAAGCAAAAGACCCATATAGGAAAAACCCCAAAATCGGTAAAAAAGAAACCCAAATCAAAAGAAAACAAAAATCATTCTCATCTTCACTTCCATTCTTTTTACTCTTGCTTATCTAATCACTTTCTTCTCTAGTTCCTCCAAATCAACATACCAAACCCGTATGCACTAACTTTGACCAGCGGAAGCTTGAGCAAGGTCTTCACGCCATCTCCTTCAAAAAGTTCCCAATCTCTTTCTCTCTCAACACTTTCCTTAATTTCTCTCTCTAGGGCATTCTCCCTAATTTTTTCACACCATCCCCTTTACCAAACCATTATTGTCACGTCCTTTGCCACAACACTACAAAACCAAACATAAATCCCAAACTCATAGTTGAAGTGACATCAATAAGTAAATCTTCTTTTCTTTTTTTTTTTTATCTTAATAAATTTCATGGCACATTGTTGTCGACATTTATAATTCTTTTTCAAAGGCCACGAGCTCAAGTCAATGGGAAGGTTTTAGAAGATAACCCTCCGGTTGTTGATGATGCAATGAATGGAGCTTGATATCTCACAGGCTTTTATTTGTTCACTATGAATTTGCTTCAAAGAATGTGGATTAAGCCAATATAATTGACACCATTTCTCATCTCTTTTCTACTAGAAAATGAAATACATACTGCCAAAAAAAAAAAATGGAACTTAAGCAAGGTTTTTTTTTTTTTTTTTTGTCTTGATGTACCATGCCTTACAGTGTCTCCATTTGCATTGCCATGTATTATGGAATTTTTAGCATTTGTTATCCAATAAATAGATGAATGAAATTAAAATGCTCCATTAACAAGCCCAACTTGAACAACACTTTGTGCAATTGCAACTCACCAATAGCCTTAATGAAAAAGATCAGCAAGCTAATCTTTAGAAGAAACATGATGAAACTTGAGAAAACCGCAAGTAATTTGATCTCTTGTGAAATGTATATCCACATCAATGTGTTTTGTTCTTCCATGTAAACATGGATTCCCCACAATGAGTTGTGCTAATCTATTATCGGTATGAAGAACAACTAGTAAATCAACAGAGACATGTAAATCGTGAAGCAAGTTTGAAAGCCATAATAATTCTTTAGTAGCAAAAGCCATGCTATGATATTCATCCTCTGTTGAAGAGGTTGACACCATTGCTCGTTTTTTTGTTTTTCATGAAGTTAAGGAATTACCAAGAAACATGCAATATCATGTTAATGATTTCCTATCAACAACACTTACACCCCAATCCGCATCCAAAAAATCATTTAAATGATGAATAAAAAGGACCTTTATCAAAAGAGCCTTTAAGGTAACACAAGACATGAATAGTCGCCTCATAATGATCATTCTTGGAGCAATTGAGAAAGTTGTTGCACAGCAAGAGAAATATTTGGCCTAAATCATGGTCAGATACAAAAGTTGTTCAATCATTCGTCGATAGCAACTTGGGTCTTGCAATAGTGTCCCTGATTCCTTGTGTAAACAAAGACCTGGAGGAAAAGGAACATATACTGGTTTGACTCCTGTTAGACCAGAATTTGTTAAAATATCAAACAAAAATTTTCCCTGATTGAGCATTAGTCCCTTCTCTATTCAACATGCTTCTAGTCCAAGAAAAAAAATGAATCTCACCAAGATCTTTTAGAGTATAAGTAGTATGCAATTTTGCTTTCACATTAGAAATGTCAGTTAATGAATCTCTAACAATAAGCACGTCATCTACATAAACCAACAATGCAAGAAAACCATCGTAATCAACCTTTATGAATAAAGAATAATCAACTTTCGATTGTGTAAAACCAAGAGAATTTATAAAGTGTGTAAGCTCTCAATTCCATTGACGAGATGCTTGTTTTAAACCATATAACGAGCATAGTAGTTTACACACATGTCCTGGAGGAGCTGAATCATATTCATTGAGAGGAGTCATATAAAGTTCTTCATCTAAGGACCCATCCAAAAAAGCATTATTTACATCTAATTGATGTATATGTCACTTTCAAGATATAGCTACTGCCAACAACAATCTAATAGTGGACAACTTCGCTACTAGCAAAAAAGTATGGGTATAATCAACTCCTTCAACTTGAGTATATCCTTTAGCAACTAATCGTACTTTATATCTCTCCATAGAGCCATCAGGTTTGTATTTAATTTTGTATCCCATTTTGAACCAATAGCTTTCTTCCTTTTTAGCAAAGACACTATTTCTTAGGTACGATTAGATTCCAATTCCACTAACTCCTTGGCCATGGCTTCTTTCCAATTAGGATCTAATTTTATAACGATGAGGTTATTGAATTGCTAATATATTAGCCAAGGATGCAATGTAGTTTAGTGGGAAGTGGTTAAGTGTTTAAAGTGATAAAAGGGGATATTTGCTACTAGAATTATGTGCCATTGCTGTAGCTAATTTAGAATGAACATTTTGAACAAAATGATCAAGCCAAGACAGTAGCTTTCGAGTCCTAGTAGAAACACGAATAGCAGGACTAGAAGACAAACATCCTAGTACAATAGAAGACCCTTTAGAAATGTAATTTGATGTAAGTTCTCTAGAATTATGTATGTTGACCTGATCTAATGAAGATGTTTGAGACATGATAGGTTCTGCTAAAACTACTTGATCTCCTATTTCTCTGTAGCAAGGAAAAAGGCTCGAACAAGAAGAAGACAATGAATCTTGAAAAGAATGTTTAAACGAAAACACATGTTTCACAAAAATAACATCTCTACTAACAAAGACTTGTTGTTTATCAAGGTCAAACAACTTACAACCTTTGTGATTTTCAGGTTACCCTATAAAAACACATCGACATCCCTTTACATCCATCTTATCATTGGATCCATTCAAAATTGGAGCATAACAAAGATAGCCTATAGTGTGAAGATCACTATAGGTTGACGGTTTGCCAAACAAGAGTTCACAGGGTGATTTCCATTGGAATTTGTCAATTGGCAACCTATTAATGAGTGTAGTTGCAACTACTACGCACTCTCCCTAAAATCTCTTATGCAAGTTAGCTTGAAGTCTAATTGCCCTTGCCGTATCCAAGAGGTGTCTATGTTTTCTCTCTACAATCTCATTTTGTTAAGGTGTATGAGGAATAGTTCTTTGATGAATTATCCCCTTGAAATCAAAATTGTGTTGGCATTCATGCAACAAGAATTCTCCTCCATTATCACTCCTTACAAATTTTGGTGTTGCATCAAAATATGTATGGCTATAAGAAAGGAATTTAGCAAATGTGTTTGAGGTTTGTGAGTTATTTGGCAAAAGATAAGTCCATATACATCTACTTTTGTCATCAAACAAAGTAAAGAAGTATTTTGCTCCTAAAATGGATGAAATACTATAGGGTCCCCATAAATCCTTATGAATCAATTCAAAATTATGACGTGAATAAGAAGTAATCAAAGAAAAAGGAAGTCTATGTGTTTTGGCAAGATGACAAGTATCACAAACAAAAGTATCATCAAATTTGACATCACTTGAGGAAATGTGTTTCATTTTGCACATGGAAGGATATCCCAATTGACTATGTAGAACACAAAACAATTGACTAAATTTCACACGAGAACTATTACACTTTGACAAATTGCGTAACTAAAGGCCTTAACTTCATTACATACAAGCCATTCTTTAAACCAGCTGAAGCCACAATTCCTCTAGTGCTCGAGTCCTAAAACAAGCATGTTTTTGTAGAAATATCACTAACCAATTTGTATTAGAAAGAAGTTCATGTATGGATAAAAGATTGTGGTAAAAAATCAGATACATATAGAACACCATTTAAGATGATGTTCTTGGTTAAGTATAAGGTACCTATTTCATGAACAGTTTTTGTGGTTTCATATGGAAGTTTAATGTGTGTGAGATGAATCAATTTTTGTACATCATGTAGAAAGTGTTTATAAGGTGTTATGTGGTCTGAGGTTCTAATATCCATAATCCAATCATACTCACCATTGTAATGATCAATTCTAGATTCTATAAAAGAGCCAAGACAAGAAATCTAACCTACAAAATCATTCATATGTAGCTTTGTAGACCATTGAGTGTGTTCATCATTTCCATTGCTCTTAAGAACCTTCATAACCTACTGACATATTTGAGAAACAAGCTCATCATTAGTAAAAACATTTTTCGTTATGGCACCAATGTTTAATGAATCAAATGGCATCTCTTGTTGAATATACTCAACTTGTCCTGCAAATCTGGATTGTTTCTTTGTTTATTATCTCCAAACCAATCAGGATATCCATGTAATTCAAAACAATTCTCAATTATGTGACCATTCTTTTTGCAATGTGTACAAACTAGTCTTGTGTTAGACCTAGGCTTATGAGTCTCTTTTCTATCAACCCCTCTTGGTTGAAGTCGAGCATTAAAGGCATTTGATTCATCATCCATTCTAGTAGCATTAGAAATATGCTTCTATTTTTCAACTTAATTAATCAAATAATATGCTTTGTTGATTGATGGAAGTGGATCAAGTGACACAACATGATTCCTAACATGCTCATAAGAACTATTCAATTCCATAAGAAATTGCAATAGTCTATTCCAGCTTTCCAGCTCTGCAATTTTTTAAGCAAGGTTACATGTACAATTCATCATAACACCATAAGAACACTCTGGAAAAATCACTAAGCTATCCAATTCATCCAATAATTTCTTCAATTTACTATAGGAAACTGTGACAGAATCATTTCCTTGATGCAAATTAGATACTTCGTATTATATTTGATAAAGTAATGAATCATTCATCTGTCCAAATCTTTCAAACAAATCATCCCATAATTCTGTAGACCATGCATACATGAATCCCTCAGCAATTTCTTTTGTCATCATGCTCAAAAGCCAACAACGAATCATTAAATCACATCTATTCCATTTCGGCAATTTTGATCTATCATTCTCTTGTTTCTCAAAAGATCCATCAACAAATCCTAATTTAGACTTTGCTCCTAGGGGCTACTTTTATAGATCTACTCCATGAAAGAAAACTTGTCCCATTAAACACTATATTTGTGATTAAAGTGCCAGGATTTTTAATGATTGGAAGATTGAATGGACCATTAAAAAGTAAATTCATATTTGTCGAAGTAATGCTAATATTCATCTTCAAAACAAGTAAGACGAAAATCGAGTAAGAAAAGATATTACCAGATCAATGAAAACTTCAGTTGAACATTGCTTTGATACCATGAAAACAAAACAAGATCAAATTTTGGAATTAATGGAGATTGTGAATTGTGTCTATAACTATTTCCATGAAACGTGAACAGAGAATATCAAGAAACGAAAAGTGAAATTTATTAGCTTTTTTTTTTTTTGTTACATGTTCTAATATATATATACACACACATGTCTGTACAAAGACCTACACTAACTACTAACACCTGTATAATCACTAACACATATAAGCCATGTGTATGTAAATAAATAACTTCCATAAGGTTTCATGTTTTAATTCTTTTTTATGGGAAGAAGAAGAAGAGTGCACAAAAAGAGAGGGAGGAAGAAAGAGAGAGGGAAAAGTAAAAAAATAAAAGAAAAAATATCTATATATGCCAAGTGAGAAATAAAAAATAATTTTTTAATAAGGATTACTTGTCACATTACTATATCACCGAACTTTTGACCAAAAACCGGTCAAAAGTACCATGGATATAAGATTTAAAAAGTTTATGTATTTTTATGGGCACAAATTTTGTTTAGGTACAATTAAATTATATTTAAAATTTTCACGTACCATTAGTAAATCTTACCTAAACCTAAATATCAATAAAAACATATTTGGAAGGAACAATTTGACTCAACACCTAGGGATGTAATCGGGTAGGTTATTAATGGGATTTTGACCAGTCCAACCCAATAAAAACCCTATAAGGTAATAGGGTTAAGTTTGGATATAGGTAAAAAAATCATGTATGGTATTAAGGTCGGGTTCGGATACTACTAAAACCCAATGGATACTCGACTCGTATCACCCAACCTGTTAGTCTTAGTGTAAAAAAATTGTAATATAAATACATTTACTAAATGTAAACATAGTAACAAGCTAAATTTAAAAAAAAAAAAAAAGGTTGGCAAAACAAAAGGTTAATTGCTGTATTATTAGACTAGCAAGTTCAAGTTGATAATCGGGCGGGTAATCGGGTTGATAGCAAGCAGGTAACCGGGTGAGTGGTGGATTTTAGAGTAAACCCTATAGGACAGGCTTAGATATAGAAAAAAACCCTACAGAGTTATAGTGTCAGATTTGGTATGTCCTATAGTGTAGCGGATTCGAATTTGGGTTTATATGACCTACTTGAAACCCGATCCAGTTGTATCTCTATCTACACCATGATGGTAACGATAATAAATAATCTCATCTTAAGTTTACCATCTACATCGCGTCATCAATAGTATAATCCATCTTCAATGTTTAAATTGGTGTCTCGTATAACCAGTTCACCATAATGCGACTTCATCCCTGCTCATCTAACCTGGTCTAGCCACATTTTGCTCATGTTGACTACTTGTGAAGTCATCATAATCATAGCCTAAGTGACACGACAAGCGAACCCTAGGTATATAAAACCTAGGACCCAAACAATTCGGTGATGGAATTTGAACCCTAGGATCATCTTGAAACGAGTAAAGAGGAACTCAACCCCAATTGAACCCATCAATTGAAACCAAAGTTATCAAATTGTAGCAATCGGAACTTGACCCTAACCAAACTTGTCAATTGGAACCATGGTTATCAAGAATGGAACCTGACCCTAATTGAACCTGTTAATTAGATCCAAAGTTATCAAATACAGTTCTTATCACAAGAACTAAAAGAAAGCTCTCATAAATGGAGATATGATAATTTGTCCTTAAAACAAAAACAAGGACCTATAAATAACAAAACATAGGAAAACTAAAAGACACAAAATAAAATAAGCCTATCATACAAAGAAGGCCTGTGGCCTTTAATTATAAGTCAGCGGCCTATATCAACTAAACTAACAGTGTTCAAGGTGGCTTTAAAAATTTGGATTGTAGGAACTTTGAAAAAGCTGGTGGCTTACTCCACCAAGGCCAGCAGCATACTTCAGCAAGGGCGGCAGCCTTCTTACTGGTGTACAGTGTTCTGGTTGAAGGCTGGTTAATCGTTGATCTAAGCTAGCAGCTTTGATCCTCTGGTAGCTTGTTCCTCCAATATTTGAAAATTTTTAATCTTACACGTCGATGCCAGCTGATCATCACCATTCCCTTCTTCAAAAAGATTCGTCCTTGAATTTTCACCATCTTTGCAATCAAGTATAATGGATCATTTCCTCTTGGATACAACTTGATCACCACTATTGTAGGAATTTCTTCTTATGCATATGCACCCACTTATCTGGTTCAAGTACAAACTCCTTGTGCTCCTTCTTTTTTGGTTTTGCATATTACTTGTTCCACTCTATCTTCTCTTACATTCACACTTCCCATAGAAAACTCATTAGTGGAAAAATAATCTTCTTTGTACATGGGTACAAGTGATTGTTGTTCTTCATTGGCTTGCACATTCAAAGCACCTTGAATCACCAAAGACTTCTCTTGAGTTGAATACTCAACTTTATTATCATCCTTTAATGGTAGCATAGGATCTTCATTTTCTTGTCCACTTTCTATCTCAATCTCATTATTAAGCATCACAAGGACCAATAAATAATAAAACATAGGAAAACTAAAAGACACAAAATAAAATAAGCCTACCATACAAAGAAGGCTAGTGGCCTTTAATTATAAGTTGGCAGCCTATATCAACTAAATTAGCAGTGTTCAAGGCGGCTTTAAAAATTTGGATTCTGGGAACCTTCGAAGCTGGCTACAAGCCGGTGACCTACTCCACCAAGGCTGGTGGCATACGCCAATGAGGCTGTTAGCCTTCCCACCGACATATAGTGTTCTGATTAAAGGTCGGTTAATCTCTGATCTAAGCTAGCGGCTTTGATCCGCCGGTAGCTTGTTTCTCCAATATTTGAAACATTTTAATCTTTCATGTCAACACCACCCGATCCTCATCACTAAGTGTATTACTAACACATCATCAAGAGATGGACCATTTTAACGTGACGAGATCCCAAACCAAGGTACATGTTTACAAATCTTAAGTGACATGGCACTTAATCATTAAATAGGTATTGTTTAATTTCTCTCTCTAATCTTACAAGCACAGACAACATGCAACCCAATAACTAGTCTAATGCTTTAACAAACTTTATCTAAATTCCAAGTAAAAAACTTACATAGATTCATCAAAATCATAATTTTAAGTCTAAAGTTTAAATCCTCTTTTATATACTCGTTTTTAGTCTTTTAGACCTAATAGACTCGTAATAGTTCACTATGGAGTCACCCAATCGACTTAAGTCCATAAAGTTGTCGACAAGCTAAGAATTGGGGGGAGAGATTGACCTCACCATAGGGCTTGTAATTAATCGAGTGTAAGGTCATCCTCTTTATTCTTTCTTCCCAATCGATTGATGGTAAAGGTTTGGATAAGAATTATATATAATCCTCCATTCCTTTCCATTTAATGCAAGCCCTAAGAGACAAATGAAGTTTTTTTTTTTTTATTCATTGACTTAATATCTTCTTATTTTCTTTTTCTATAAATTTCTTTAGTTTTTGAGTCATTGAATTCCTATGCCATAGCACACTAGAGAAGCACCCCTTCTAATCATTAAAACAAGTTCACTATTACATATTGGGAGATGGAATTTTATATAACCATTTGATAAGTCATTTTTACTCTAAATTTTCATAGGATTTTGAGCTCATTTTGCTAAGAATTTCAGATAAAATCCTGTAAAACTTATGTTTTTTATAAATAATGTTGTTTTGAAGCTCTTAGAATCCAATGAGAAATAATCAAAGTGTTTTTTATCAGATTTGGAGCAAAAATAACAAGTCAAGATTGTAGAAGTCGAGCCCTGTAAAGTCACAGTCGAGGCCAAACAAAGGAAGAAAATAGCAAAAATTAGTCTATCAAGCTTTAACTGCAAGTCCTAAATATAACCCTCGACTTCAATCGAATTGATCGAGCATCATTCTAGAGAAAATACACTGTCGAGCCTCAAATCTTGACCCTCAACAAGTGCTTTTACAGACCAATTCTTCATCAGAATTGCCCTGAGCCTCAGCAATACGACCTTGACTTTCTCAATTTTACCCTCGATAGAGCAATGGACAAAAACGCACAATTTACTTTAGCAATTCCCGAAGTCGAACCTGATTTTGCTTTATATAAGCGTCAACCAACAGATCCAACGCGCCTCGACAAGTGTTTTCATAGATTATATGTGCACGTGGAAAATTATCACAAATTCTGTTAGAAAGAATCTGCCACGTGTCAATAAAGTAGGCCATGCTTTCTGTGCCCAATAGCCTATAAATAAATGGAAAAGCATGCGTTGTAAAGTATGTACCAACAGTGTAAATCAGCATATTAACGTAGATTAGTTTTCTGAAGGATTCTTGGGTAAAAGAATTTATTTTTCTTCTTACTTAAGAATTTCGCCTGTTTTCTAGGTAAAATCAATTCAACTCGAAGTTTGTAATTTTCATAAATTTCTTAGCAATTAATAGATTAATCTTTCAAATCTGATTTATTTCTTCTTATTCGCGTTTATTATGATAATTCCATAGAAAAATAAACTCCTACAGCTCAGAGATTACGAATCCAATTCCTGATTCGGTTGATTTCAAATGCACTTTCAAGTTAATTTGATTGAGTATTTGTAATTAGTGACCTAAACTTAAACTTGTGGTTTTTAAAGGAGTGGTGCACTCTTTTAGATCCACGATTGATTTCAATTCGATAGATCAAGAGATCATTCAATTGAATAGATCTGTGATTGCTAATAGAGTAAATCCTAACTACCTCTTATCGAGGAACGGGTGAAGACTTTCTATTGCTTGTTTTAAAAAATTCATTGAGTTGTTTTTTTTTTTTCGAAATAATGGATTCCTATTCTTTATGCAGGTTTAATTGGAATTTCATATTATTGATTTCGATTAGATCTAGAACTACTGACTTCGAGAGAAGCTTTAGTTTAAATTAGAGAATCCAGCGGTATAAACACACAATTCAAACAGCTTTTAAGAAGTTCATTGTTTTTAAGAAATCATTCTAATAAGGAATTGATGAAGTAACCCTGAGCTGCTGTTTCATAAAAGTTACAGGCTTATTTTTTACTTTGCATATTAAACGTTTGTGAATACTCCTAACTTAGGATTTTCCTTTTTTTTTCATTATGATTTTCTAAACCTTTCTTTAGCTAGATAATGGGTGAGGTTGGGAGTATATTAGCTACCAACCATTCCTCTGGGATCTACCTAAATCACTATATATGCTACATCTGATTGATGCACTTGCTCTGTGAGACCGTAGTTATTGAAAACGATTTAGAAAACATTTATAAATTTAAAAAAACTTGGTCAATGATCAGTATGAAATCAACTGAAAACAACATCAAGCACCATTCTTGTCCCATCAATCAGTAAAACATTTAAATAGTAGAATTAATGAAATATGATTCTAATTAATGTATTGTGTGCTTAATTGTTAACTCTTAATTGGTGGAGACATCACGGAGACAGTACTATGAGAACACTAAATATCAAGATATCAAATAGGAGTCCTTTATAGGTGTATTCCACAAACTATGTAATCTCTTAAAATTTTTTTATAAACAAAAATTTTATGACAAAAAATTAGCAAAATAGTTTACATCTCTATAAATAGAATTAACAATGGTAATTTTTGTAATGGAAATTTATATATAAAGGTAGAAATTTTGTCTCTAAAACTCAATTTTCTTATAGTATTTCAAAGTTAAAGAAACAAATACAGGATCATTTCATTTATGATTAGATGTACTTGTTTCAAATTATAGAAAACTAATTGCTTTTTTTTTTAATTGTCCATTAGACCTAGATTAAAGCGAGATATAGAATTGGTAGGATAGATCTTAAACTCACGATTCCCTCCATTTACAGATTTTCTTCTTTTGGCTAGTACACAAACTTTAAGATTTTCACTTGCATAAATTTACATCTAAAAGATTTTGTCAACATTTTTATTTAAGAGAAATCCGATAAAAATATAGAATTATACAAATAAACTCACTATTTTATAAGCCATTTTTATGTGTTCTAAATATGATCAAGACAGAGTGAAAGGTTGGTCTAAGTCTCCTAAAAATATAATTGTCAAAATAGGATACGTGGCAAATTAATTACAGAAATAGACCACCAAACTCGCATGTTGGAGGTGCAAGTTTGATCAATAGCAAACTAATACCAGCAACGCATTTAGGACATGCATGTCAAGACTATTATGCATGTAGAACATGCGAGTCAGGCCTATTAACAGCTTGTGTTTCTATAATCCACCGTTATACTCTCATCGCCGCTTATTTCTC
Organism: Combretum micranthum; assembly: GCA_024138025.1. Lineage (NCBI taxonomy): Eukaryota > Viridiplantae > Streptophyta > Magnoliopsida > Myrtales > Combretaceae > Combretum > Combretum micranthum. The sequence goes on along the minus strand of JAMXBD010000905.1, from coordinate 48,987 downwards.
CTACTTCGAGACTCTTTGTAAGTTCGTTGACAAGGAGTTTGTTGCAAATCATGATATAAGAAGCTCAACTTTTTCACCACTTGGTTCGTTGCTTCCAAATTCTCCCATCTGGTGAGAGGAAAGGAAGCAGATCTTCGGCGGAGAGTAAGGTTAAGAATAGTAAAGGTACAAGTGTGCAGCTCGCTTTCTCCATTTTGATTTCGCACTTCATTTCAAATGATGATCATGATCATAGGCATGGTGATGAAGAAATGGGTGAATTTGAGAACTCTCATTTATATGTTGAGTCACATATCTAATATCCATAATATATGCAAACCTAATACGCATGTCTCAAATGCAAGTTTGATAATATATAGTAATTAAGTTTGATTATATCTCATTTTAGTAATTAATATCAAGATGAAATCTAATTTGGCAAAGTATTCACCGAGTAACATAAGGACCGGCAAAATAGGTCATTTATTTGAGACTGAAATAAATTTTCATAATGAGTTCGACATTTGTCTGCCGTTATCTCGCATGGCGCCTGTAGCTCAGTGGATAGAGCGTCTGTTTCCTAAGCAGAAAGTCGTAGGTTGGACCCCTACTTGGCGCGCTCTAATTAGTTTAGATTGCTTTTATTCTCCTGCTGTAATAAAATTGCTTTCAAGGAACATTTATTATATGCTTTATAACATTTAGAAGTATTTAAAGATAGTCTAAAAAAATAAAACAAAATTAACCCATCTACCATTTCCAATCCAATAGCTAGAAAATTCTATAATATCTGCAGTTCATATCATTTCTCAGTAACACGATATGGACCATAATCCAAATTTTCGATTTTTCAATCTAACTGCAACGTGAACACATTCAAGTTCCTATATATAAAACAGATAATGAATTCAAAAAAGAAAACATTTAAACCCTTCTAAGCATTTTATGAGTTAAGCTGCTGCTCCAACAGGAAGTCCAGCGCCCTTCAGCCTGGATGATCCATAAAGGGTCTCTTCGAACCGGATGATCTCGTTCTTCGATCCATACGCGACTTGAGTTCGATCATCCAGCCCGGTGATCACCTTGTCTAGCACAGATTGCTTGCCATCGCTGCTGTAACCTCCTGCTTTCTCGATCAAGAACCCGAGTGGTGCTACCTCAAACAACAGTCTCAGCTTAGCTTTAGCTGAGGGTGATGCTACATTTGTGAAGATGCCTTTCTCCTTAACAATAATCTGCACAAAACGAACAGATGAGTAGAAGGAAAAGAAAATTGATGCATACAGATTGTAACATATGTTAAGGTTAGTACCACTGTCCAAGATTTTAACTTTGGCTAAAACTTATCATATGAATAACTTAATTTTAATAGGATGTAATGAGTGCTCGATGTCTTAATACCATGTTAAGTTTAGTTTCATAATCATTTAATCTAAAAGTTTAAACTTATAAATATAACATGAACTATTACATTTACTATATAACAAAATATATATGAAATGGGAAATTTTGCAATGTCCTAGTGTCAAGTAAGGATAAGCAAAAGAACCAACCAAACAGAACTGAACCAATCTAAACTGAAAATATGGTTTTTTTTTTTTTTAATAGTTTATTTTAAAAATTTTCCAAGCCGAACCAATATGTAAAACCGAACCAAACCGTTTTAGAAAAAATATAAAAATATTTTACTATATGTTTATATGATTTCATTTGATATTTATTATTTGGTGAATATTACTTAAAATCAACTTGTTCGTTTTTAAAATCTTTTTTAAGCTCGTGATATATATTTTTTTTTGTTAATGATGAATTATTATTTTTTAATAGCTTTTAACTTTATAAATTATGAAATTTATTTATTCAGTTATAAACTCTTATTATATATTAATTATTTGATATATTTTGTCAGCGGATCATTTTATTTGTTGATGAATTATATTGATAGATAATTTTTATTTTAGCTAAATTTATTAGTGGATAATTAACTTAATGGTTCTATTAAAAAATATAAAGTATGATTTACGATGTATTGGTTGGTAAATGTATTTTATTGGTGGATAACTGATTTTATAGAGTACTATAGATTAAAAGTATGATGAATTCACAAAGTATTTTGTCATAGTTTATAATATAAACTTTGTAAAATGACATAAACATTTAAGTATCTACACACATGTAAAAAAACTAGAATAAAGAAAATTTTTAGTTAGAATTTTGGTTTAATCTATAATCTAAACCGAACTAAACCGTTATTTAATGATTTAAAAAATTTCTAATCAAACTAAATTGTTATTTAAGAGTTTGGTTTGGATTGAAAAAAAACTAGACCATAGATTATGATTTAGTTTGGTTTTAAGAAAACCGAACCAAACCGATTCATACCCTAGTATCAAGTTTCCTTCACTCGGCAAACTAAGAATGCTAAACTCAGGAGATACAATATTAAGTTTAGCTCTACAATCATTACTAACCTGGTTGACATCAGGAACCATTCCTCCGGTATATCTCAATGTGTATTTCTCGTTTACATAGTAGTTGATTAGCTGTTGCAGAATCAAGTACGATGATGTTGAGCTAAATATGAAGAAACAATAAATTCAGGGCAAAATAAGGAAGGGGAATTTGGTTAAAAACCTTGTTGTACTCGGGATTGTCGGATGTTGCTCTCAAGTTTCCTGGAGAAAACATCTTTCCTTCACCAATTTGGGTTGTATCCTTAACGTGTTGCCATTTTCCTGATTTCAATTCAAGCTATAGTCAGCAAAATGCTGATGTTTTTCCAACAATCATTAGAAAAAGGAAGCTAAAATGAAAGTAGAATTTTTTTTTTTTTTTTCAACAGCAGCTAATCTGAAAGATTGAATCTATTTAATATCAAAAGGGTAGAGGCTGAAATGCACCTTCATCAAGGAGGAGGAACTCGTGAGTTCCAGGTACGTCTTTGAGAGCCAAGACATATGTTGCTCGCGGACCATAAATTCCCATGGCTGCAGCCACTTGATCTCTTCCAGTCACACCAGTTAGCTTATCTCCTGGCCACACACCGAAGATGGTACCAACAGTGAAGTTTGTGTCCACAATACTGGAGCCATCCAGAGGATCAAACGCGACACTAAATCCACCTGATAAAACAATGGCATAATCACTGAGCAAATCTTTCTAATCCGTTGATTTAAGCAAGGACTTTCAAAATGAATCATTCAAATTGTTGGACCTTCGACGGGGCCTCCCATGTCTTGAAGCTCAGGAACTTCTTCAGAGGAAGCATATTTGCAGAAGTGTGAGTACTCCAAGGCCTATACAGAGGAGGCAGAGCTCAGTCAGTTTGTAGTGTAAGCAAGAGAAACCTCAAACATGAAATTGCTTTGGTTTAATCATAATTCAAGACAAGTATCTGATGAGGATGCAAGTAGATTATTCTCAAGTCTTCCTAGTATATACCAATATAGAATCTCCTAAGTGCGTCATGAAATTCTAAAAGAATCGGATGTTGGTAATTCCTCTTCTTATCATATTACTGTATAAAAAAACTTGAATCTACTCATGATAGCTAAGATCAATAGTTTTCTCATATCAGAGCACCGTTTTCCCTGCTTCTTGACCAGGCTAAAAACCGAACGGAACTGAACTACCATTTTCAGTTCTCAACTGACATAGTACATGATTTTCTCAATTTGCAACAAACTGTGGTTGTGGCATTTTGAGTTTCATTTGTTGTGGAGAATCTTTTAAGGCATTGGACCTAACCTCGAAGAGAAGCTTATTTGCAAGCATATCAACAGCAAGCTGCTCATCCCCAAAGGAGTTAACACAAGCTGTTCCTCCACAAGAAGCTGTCCTAACTTTGAAGGCAATTGTCCGTAATGCTTCTCCCATACACACCATCAACCTGATCAGCCCCTTATCCGAAGTAGACTTTGTAAGGAACTCTTCCTATAAAATCATAAATAAATCCATCCCACCATCCAAATCAATCAGTAATCTTCATAATCACATCATAAATATAAATAAAACTAGGGTACACAAAAACCAAGAGGTAAGTGCGTATTTTCACCCAAGTCTTTCACCTTTTTTTTTTTTTTTTTGCTAATAACTTTGATTTTACTTACCAGGCTATCTCCTATCTCGCATTTGGTCACAAGAGAAGAGTTCTTCCCTCTTGATACTTTCAAGGATGATTTCGGCGCAACCCGAAGCGATTCCCCGAATAACGAACTCGACTTCAAACTCTGCCATTGATTTCACACGCATTATTTTTAAGTAAGTATACTAGTCATGATGACATTACATTAAACGATTGACATGTTACGTAGAATAATAATTATTACCTTAGAGGTGAAGGAAGGAGATATTGAGGATGGAGGAGAGAGAAAAGCAGTGGAATGCTTGGAAGAAACAGTAGGAAGGAAGCTCCCACTTGTATAGCACGTGATGCTAGTCTCCATTGTTGAGTGTGATCAAGAACTTTTGATGAAATGAGAACCAAAAAAAAAAGATTTGAGCTTGTAAGGAAAAGAAAGAAGATAGAGATTTTTGGAGTGTGTGTTAACTGAGTAAGGGCGGGATATCAGATAAGCAAAATGGTTACGGGGTGACACGTGGCGGGAGGAAAGCGAACATGGGAATGGGATGGGAGCAACCACCATCGCTCATATTTATGTGGTTTGTAATACTCCTCAGTAGCAGACCAGATTATCGTATTTTTGTCCATTGTCAATGTGTCGTATTAGTCATTTGTTAAACTTTTCGACCATACAAAAAATTTAGACAAAAAAAAAAGAGAAGAAGCATACATAATTACGTCGCATAACGTCAAATTTTATGGACATTTTTTCTTCTATATTTGCTGCCCCCAATCGCAGGTTATACTCTCGTTTCCAATGAACGTATCTTAGAAAAAAGGCAAAAAGAAGAGAAAATTTATAAATTTTGAACTTTTATGCAAATAAAACTTTAATTTTATAAAATGGGTACTAAAACCCCTCAAACTCTATACCTTAATTCCGATGTGTATACATGAGTTGCAGATAAATTTACTCATATTAATCATTAGATTTTAATTTTAATTTTAATTCATTTTTTTAAATAATTTAAAAGGAAAAACGAAAAAGAGAGAAAGAGAAATCCCTTAGCCTTGCCACATCATAAGAATTTATGGTTTTCAAAATATACATTATATCTTTAGATTTTACTCTCATCGGAGCAAAAATTGTTTTTATTTTTCCCAGAAATTTCAATCATCTGGCAACTCCGTATGAAAATACTCATAGGGTTTGTAAACAAATCAAGTCAAGATGATATAATATTAAACTCAATCCCATGCTTGACCAAGCTTAACATTTGAAGCTTAAGTTTTGCTCCAACTAACACAACATAAGCTCAAGATTGACTTAATTAAACTCATTTAAACTTAATTTAATAAAATTAATATCTTTAATTTTAATTTATATAATATTAATACTCAACCTCGATTTGAAATCGAGTAATATTTATTATTTATCCAACTCAAACACAATAAAGCTTGATTAGTTAACTGATAAAATTTTATTAGACTCACGAACTAATTAAGTTAAGATTACAAAGTTGAAACTCGGTATAAATATAAACTTGACTCAACTATTTTCAAATCAAACTTAATTAAATATCGAATCGATCTCGACTAGTTTGTAAATAAGTTTAATCCCTTCATGCCATAGAAATATTTCTGACAATAAGTGCAACACACAAAATCAAACAAATACGTTGATGTTAGGCTCTGAGCTCATCGAAATGCTAAAAGTTTAAAATAATCTTATACGCTCCATTGGATATCTTTGAATATAATATATGAAATTTCTTTTTTTGCCATATTAGTTACTTATCTACTTTTACAAAACAATGGCAGTCTTAAAAAATAAATAAATAAACTTCACTTCAGACAAAATTGAAAATTTCATTGAAATGCTTGTCCAATCTACTACTTCATACTGGCATTGTCCAATCTACAACTACATACAGTACAGTTTTTAATCTCTCTCTAAAAGAAGAGGGAAAAAAAAAAAGTTAAAATTTCTAATCTATACGAACTGCATGTACAACACCAAATGGAGATAAGAAAACTTTAGCCCGGCGCCGGGGGGTGTTGGGTGGGTTTGTGGTTGGGCGGGTTGTGTGAAATTAAAACTCCAATCCATCTTCACGTTCCTCTCTCGATCAGACCATTCTTCAACCCCATCAAATCAACCAGATTTAATCAATCAAACAATGCAATAATCTTCAGCTAGAAGGAAAGAAGACCTCAAATTTGAACTCCAATGCGGCGGCGCTTGCGACAACCAAGCCGGTGGAACTAAAAATCTGATAAGCCATGAATGTACCAAATCAGCCAAAAACAAGTAACCAGAAACACAAGGAACCCATGAACCGAACCGATCGGATTTGCTCCCGAGAATCGAACCCCGTATTTTTCGGTCAAATTCGGGTACAAAATCCCCAATTCCTTACATGATTCTTCCCATTCTCATCAATTAATTCATAAACATACACGTCCTTAACACCTTCCTTCCTCAATGGCGTCCCGAGCCCAGATCTCAAGTGCCGTATCAGCCCCTTCAAGTACATTCCAGCATAGGTTTCAGTAGCATCAACCTCCGTCCCATCCGTGCTCGAACCAGGCCACCCTGTTTCCGCCACAATGATAGGGATATCCTCGTGCCCCGCCACCGCCATTGCGGCGATCACGGCATCAACCATCATATCGAACAGGTTCCAATACCGAACACCGGTGGTCACATCGTCCCTATACATAAAAGGGTGTTCTTGAAACAGAGCAAACCCTAGAGGAACCTCGCACCGTAGCCGGTACAGGTTATAAGGATAAATGTTAACCAAGAAGCTCGAGTTGGTATCGTCCAAGAAATCGAGCAGCGGCCGCATTAGAACATCAGAACGGCTGCTGGAAGGTGGCGGCGGACGGCGGGAACGAGGTCGTCATGATGTTGACGAAGGAGAAGGTAGTGGAGATTGAGATATGGTGGATGCCTAATTCTTGGAGGGAAGAATGGAGGTTCCTAATGGCGGGGAGGAGGAGATCGACATAATCAGGATTCGCGTCGAGGGCGTTGTTGCCGACGGAGATGGTGGTGATCCTAGCCCGGGGGTAGAAAGGGACGACGTGTTCGAAGGCCCAGCGGAGGGCGTTGGAGCGGTTGGAGGCGAGGGAAGGGATGAGGGAATTGGGAGGGAGAGGAAAAGGGAGGTGTTGGTGTAGAGGAAGGTGCGGATTAGGGTTGGGTTAGGGTTTGGGAGGCGGATGGATGGTATCTTTAGGGTTGCCAGGGTTTTGGAGATGCGGTCCGGGTGGGGGATTGGGGTGGTGGTGGTTGTTGTGGTGTTTGAGTCGGTGGAGATGGTGACGCCGATGATTGGGGTTGGGGTTGGGTTCGACGGGTGGAGGCGGTTGAGCGGTGGTGGTCGTGGTAGGAGAGGAGGAGAGAGCAGGATAAAGGTGAAGACAGACATGGGCGCCGCGTATAAGGAAAGAACAGAGAGAGTGTGCGCGCTGTGTATGTAGTAGCGTGGACTGAGATTTTTTGGGGGAAGAAGAAAGGTGGCGGTTAAATTGGCGGGAAAATCAGTTGGGAAATTGTAAGGGGTTTTCATCCTGTGTGGTGAGGTGTAGGGTGGATCTGCACACACCCCTCCTACTCCCGGAGCATTTAGAGGTTTTTTTTTTTTTTTTCCTTCTTCTTCTTTTCCCATACCCTCTTTTATTTATTTATTTTTGCCAATTGTGAAATATTGTTATTTATAATTTTAAAAAGATCTAATTTGAGCCTCTAATTCTGATTTTATTTCAAAAATAAAAGATTTGGCAATATAACTATTTACTTAACAAAAGATTTAGAGGAAATTATAAGAATCCTTTTAAATTTCAACCTCCATACAAATATATCCCTATGTCTATAATGCGTATTTTTAATACCTCTAAACTATAGGACATTTACCTTATTATGTTCAAAGAAAATGTATCATGATCAAGGTTTAAGAGTATATTAAAATATATTTCGGAAATTTCAACAAATGTTTTCATATTAAGATTAAAGAGATTATTTGCATTCACTGAAATTATTTATCAGAACTTAAAAGAGTTACAAAATACACGTTATAAGTTCACGAAGTATATATACAATTTATACCGAAATCATAAGTTTTTAAGGATATTTTTCCCAAAAGTTAACTTGCTTCAAAGACTTATGCTTTGTATTGAAAGCGTTCAGAAACATAAAATTTTTAAGAGAAAGTTCTTCATAACCCTTGATTTGTTTTACAATATGCAAAACATGAAAAGTAGCATCATAACAAAAACTTTGAGATGAAATCAAAAACCTATCTAGCCAACCATGTGCTGCTGAAGCAGAACATGAGCAGCCAAGCCGCATGTATGATTCCTCATTGGAGCTTCCTCTTTGATGCCCTTTTACAATGTGAAAGCCATTTTGAAAATTGATGATCCATAAGAAGGCTTAATACAACCATTAAAAACTGAACTTGCAGTAGACCATAATCATTTTGTGTGTGTGTGATCAACAAGGCGGCAGCCAAATGTACAACTACATGACCAATGCTCTCAACAATCCAATGGATATCATATTGAGCATTGTTGCTCAATTTTGCTCTAACCTTTCATTTCAAACTTCAAATCTTGAAATAAAAGCGCAAAATCAGAGGGTGATATTCAAATTCAGGCTTCAAAAAGCTGCCACAATAGGAGACAGCAAAGCACCACAATAGGAGACAGCAAAGCACATTCTCCATCCAGGGTTAGATATTAACCACAACAAAATGTAGGCTCTTATTGGTTTGACGTTTAAAAGATCTTTCTCATGGTGCAAGTGGGAAGCAGACCAGAAAATCTAAAAGAAACTTGAGCCGTTGAGCACAAGGTACAATACTAAACTTGCCACACCTGCTTGTTCGATCTTGTATTACATAGTAAAACTGGCCTCTATTAAAGAACAAACAATGGACCTAGCCTTCACCGCAGTAGGCTCAGTACAGCAGTTGAAATCATGTATAAGATAATCACGAGCAATCGTTACACATATAACCAGCCAAAAGCAAGTATAGCTAAGGATGTAGACTGAAAACATCTCTGCCAAAAAGAAAACCAAAATAACGATAGGAAAAAACCACACAAGAGCTGAGTTGATTATGGTATGCACAGAGTTGAATTTTCCATAATCTTGCTCACTGGACAACCTGCATCCAAATGTGAAAATCATAATATTAGAAAGAAAGGCCACGTATGTACCCTCTACTAAAAATAGCTAGACGATATGAACTGAAGGCATCTCAAAACTGCTGCCCTGTGTGCCAGAACCACTAAAAAATTAACAAATAAATAAAAGGGAATTTCCCTCTTTTACTAAGCTCTTATTTATCAAGACAAATTGTCTGGCAGAAAAAAGGATAAATCAAGCTGCAAAGGTATCATCAAGCAATGACTATTCAAAAGACACAAAAGGACTTGTGGTAGGAAAGCCTGGTTTGAATTCTCGGTGGCTTTTCCTCGATAAAGAAACAAGAGAATACCGTTGCTTTATGTGTTCCACTTAGCGATGAAGCAAGATTAACCAAGTTTGGATCATCCATGTGCTTCTCCCACGCAGCTTCAAAGTGCACCCCTTTACATCTTTTGTGACAGAAGAAATAAATACAAAGTGTAAGATTAGGAACTTCCTTTTAAGCAGGAAGGTACAAGTGTCTAGAAAAACATATAATTCTTACTGTTGGAGAAATATGAGTATCTGAAGAACATGTGCTCTTATATCTTCCCGTGACCTTCTTAAGGCTGCCTCCTTGTATAACAGAGCAAGCTCATCCACCAATCTACCAGTCACCACAATAAGAAAAAAGTGGGTTTTTCTGGCTAAATGATGACAGAACAATGCTTTATCCATACACACAACTATATTAGCCATGATTTCGTTACCAAATTTAGTTTATTCATATGGACAGTGGCAGCAGAGAAGGAACTGATTTCAGAGACAAAGCTATCAGAGAAATAACTCCCATAACAAAATAGATTTGGTATTACAGAAATGCCAAATAAATGCAATCCTAAACAAATAGTAGGAGTAGCAAAATCTGACACAAAGAATTGAAGATTATAATTTACCTTACCATGTACGGGGAGTTCCTTATCCAAGTAAGCCTCAACACTGTGTGAATCATCTGAAGAACCTGTGCAACAGAATATTCAACTTAACAATAGGAATTAAATGGAAAAATACATTGTGATGTTAGTTTTTCTTCTATACCAGAAACTATCTTGGTTTCATATCATTATATTCCAATAAAAGAGCTGATGAAAGAAATAAGGATGATACTGCAGTTAAAGCAATGCAGACAGCAGAATTAAAGTCATTATTAAAATTTGATGACACATGCATTTGCTTTAAACACTAATTACAAGTACAATATACAAATGCAAAAGATGTCCTTTATTCTTTCAACAAACGCATTCCGTCACCTAAAGAAAACCAGTTTGTGAGAATTTGACTCTGACAAAATGTAAAATGCCAAAAGGGTTGAGCAGCGAAAGAAATTACTGCAGGTGGCAAGCCATTGCATTAGAATATTATATATCTTTTACTTGTCTTGCCCCGAGGCCACCACCCCACCCCACCCCCCACACCCCCCACCCCCCAACCCCCTGGGCCGATTTGACTTGGATGCATCAAATCTATGCTTCACCAGCTAGCAACTAAGTTTTTCATTATGCGGTGAATTTTATCAAATTTTTCCCTTACATGAGCAGAAGAGTTGTATATATTTTACTCCCACTCCCACATACAAAAAACTTAATTGCAGATACACATACTCCTCTTCCCCCAAAACATGCATGATTGCAGATAAAAGGATTACATAAAGCCTGTTCATGACTGAATGATGTTGAAGCCAATCAAATTATAGATTCAAAAGTAACTTCATCATGTAGCACACAAGCTCATGATAATCTAGTTGATGGAAAACTGCATAAATCCCAAAGTCATGCACGCAATGTAAGATCAAATCTCCCAAGTAGATCTGATTGGAGATGGAAATCACATTCATAAATAATGAACAAATTCAAGATTAAAGAAATGCATATGTGCTAGTGTGGTTACCAGAAGAACAGTTTCATCATCATCTGCATGCATCCATTGGAAGAAGAGAGGGAAGAGACGTCTGAAATGAGCTAATAACACAAGCCCCACAGCATTGAGAAGCGGCTCTACTAATCTAAGCCAAGCTATGCGACGCTCCTTATTCCTTGGCTGGCGCTCCAAATGGTTTAGCATCTCATCTAGTATCTTCTCAAACCTATTAGGGAAAAGCCATCATTTGTCAATGCTGAGGGGACAAAAAAACATATGCATAAATGGCTTAACAAAGAACTGAGAAGGCAATGGAATATGCCCCAAGGGCCCATAATGAACATATTTATAAGTATTATTCTTTAATTAACAGTAAAAAAAGAAAACAGAGAAGGCAATAAGATATAAACTTTATAGTAATTTGACATAATTATTAGCATCCTAGCAACTAGTAGAATCCGATATTGAATACCACAGGAAGTGATGAACAGTACTACAGCAACATTGCTTTTTTCAAGTAGTCACTTCACTAAAAAAAAAGTCATCTGCACTTGTAAAATCAGTTGCAATCACAAGCAGTTGCAGGCTTGACATATGGCAAAGAAATACACCCTCTCGCTGGAAATAGTTGCAGAAACCAATATTAAGTTTCTCTCCTTGTCCAAATTAGTATCATGATCAGATGATAGCACACGGCAAATGTAACCAAAGTAGTGGCCCCATTCAGCCATATCATCATGTATTTGCATTAAGTTTCTCTAGATGAGGCCAAATTATTACCATTTTTCAGGCAAGGAGAATAGGAAAATTCATTTACCAGGGGCTACGAGGATTACTTCTCTGGATGGATGTCACGAGAAGCACAGACATCTCAATCACATTGTGCCAAATTTCATCAGCAGAAGCAATGTTTTGACAGCAAGCATCAAGAATAACATCCCCATACCAGCCAAGCTCAGCAGCATTCACATTATTTGCAATGTGAGTAAAGCTGATCATGCCCTGGGCCTGCAATTCAACATAAAAAAAATAAGATAATATGAAAACATCCATCTCCTCTGTCACTTGACAGCGAAATTTCTGATAATATGTAATCCCCAAATAAAACACACAATGTCAGAGCATTAAACATCCAAATTCCCCAGTTCTCACTATTGAATTCTGCAACAAATGAGAAAGTTCACTCACAACAACAATCCAGGAACTTCCCCAAATATTGAACTCACTCCATCTAAGGCACTTTAAGGATCGCATATGCTACATTTATTCCCTTTTGACATGATAATAATTATTACGAGAGACTGCACATATTGAGAAATTTTCATGAAACTGCAAATAAAACATGATGTTTACACCTATTATTCCATAGCTCCATTATAAAAAGAACCACTCCTAATTTTTTTCTCCTCTTTCGAAATTTCACTTATATACAAGAACCAGCTCAATACCAAAAATACAGGTGAAAAGCTAAACTTTTCCATCTTTGTTAATAATTAGGAAATATACATTTTCCAATGAAAAAGATGTATTAGCTAAAGCAATATACCTTGACATCGGGCGACCAATGATCAAGAGCAGTGAGAGCACAAGGAATAACCAAATTGCACAACTTTCCAAGGCATGGATAATCAACCTACACAATACACACACACTAAAATTTAATCAACAAAACACCACAAAAATAATAAAATTCAATCAACAAAACCCCGGAAAAAACCCGAATCACCTCAAATTTCAAACCTTTGTAACAAACCATCTAAACTGATAAGAAGCTATGATTGCAAAACCAACTGGAACCTTCGCCGAAGCAGCAGAGAACTCATCCCCGCCATCATAAGACATATCAACCTTACTCTCCTCAATCCTCCCTTTCAATAAAGGTACAACCTCTCTCATCAATTCAATCACCAATCTCTTATCTTCTCCTATCGAATTTATACACTCAACACTCAATTCACTGAGTCTTCCCTCGTTTCTCTCCCCAAAACACTCCATACAAGCTTCCGCAATGCCTCGGAAATGAGACTCCGCAAGAGGCGATAGGGTTTGGGGAATCCATGAGAGCAGTTCGTGCGAGGACGACTGGGAAGAGGTTAGCAAGGCACACGCGAGAGAGAAGTCCCGAATTGAGGATGGAATAGGGTTTCGTCGTAGGGATAGGGTTAGGATTTTGGAGAAGGGATGCGAGGATCGATTTCACGGAGAGGTCAGTACCTTCAGGAGGCGCGTAGGGGACGTTGGAGAGAGCATCCGAGAGTGCTTGAGATGACCTGGAACGGTCAAGAAGAAGATGTTACGGTTAAGTTGAAGAAAGAGAGGAGGGGGTGGGGGGGGGGAGAGAGCAAGAGAGAGTACTGTATCAGACGATCGTGAAGAGCCGAGAGGGAGTTGGAAGGTGGAGAGAGTGTTGAGTTCATGACTTGTTGAGTAGAGCCGGAATGTTGGCAGTACAACTCGGTCACCAGGGGGAAGAGCGGCGGCCGCAACGACGACGACGAGTCCCACCGTACGGTGACTAAAAGATGGCGAGCCAAAAGTCAGCAGTAAGTAAGGCAATGAACCGGACTCAACCGTCCCTAATTTTTTTCATTTTCGGTTCGAGGAACGAAGACGATGACGCATACGAATATGATGCAGCTCTTGTTCGGTTTTTCCCTGTGAGTGGAGCCGGACCGACCCAAATCAAATCAACCTATAAGAGCACGGCTCAATTTTTCATAAGTTTAAACCATATGGTCCGGATGAGGATTGGAATTTTTCTCAACCATACAGCCTCTTTACTCACATATGCTTATTGTTTTGATTCCCATCTTCCAATATTAGAGTATTTTATCCACAAGTGACTTAGATTTTTTTATTTTTATTTGTATCTATAGTTGTAACCAATCTGTATCTGTATTTTATTTGTATCTGGTTTGTTTGGTCCTTTTATGTTAAGTATTAAGTACAAAGAAAGAGTTCAACCCAAAAGACTAACCATCTGGAAAAAGCTTTCTAAGCTTAATACTTTTCACAATTTCCTATGGAATCGTAACATTATCCACCCCATATGAAGCCGATGTCCTCAGTGATCCATTCAGTGGCCCACTCTAAAGACTTTTACTTTAGCTTTCTCTGTTAGGTTGCTCTTTCCCAGTTCATCCCTTCCTAAGTTGCCCCTTCCATTAGTACCAATTAGAGATGCAAATAAATCAAGCCGATTCATAAACTACTCGAGTTCAACTTGATATTTACTTGAGTTCGATTTGAGAATGGTCGAGTCTAGCTCAATCTACTCGAGTAGTTTATCGAGCCGAGCTCGAGCTTTAGATATTTAGCTCGATTAGCTCATGATCTTAATTAAGCTTTATCGAACTCAAGTCGAGTATATATATATATATTAATTGAATTCAATTAAGTATAGGAATTGATATTAATTAAATTAAAATTAATAATATTTTTTAATAAACCAAGCCTAAGCGAGCTTAACCGAATCAAACTCAAACTTATATAATGTTATTTCAAGTCGAACTTGAGCTTAAAATTTCAAACTCGGCTGAGCTTAAGCTAAGCTCAAGCCTTGAAATTTCTAGAGCTTAAGCTCAAGCCCAAGCTCTATATTATACCGTCTCGACTCGACTCATTTATAGTACTACTGACACTGTCAACGAGAGCACCGAAATATTAAGCTATAGCTTAATACTACGCTAAGCCTAGCTCTTCTTTATTACTTAACCCTATTTTTTGTCTCACCTTCTGCAGCCTCTCTTTAATTTTGCAGATCAAATAAGTCTTTCCTCTCGTGTTTTCCCTCAAGAACCAAGGTTTCCTATCTAATATTTTGTTGTTTGATTGCAGGTATATTTTGAGCAATTTCGAGCTGCTCCTACTCCTTATGACTCACAAATGAGACACAATGTTGGTAAAACTAAGATATGACCCGATTCCATTCATCATATGTTTATTTATAGCAATCCTTATATATAGATTTGCTATATCTATTACATGCGGTTAGAGCTATTACTCTAACGGTTAAGGTAGTTGCATTTGTTACAACTTATTTGGCTTGATCCTATTATTTGTTACATGTAACTACTTTTATTAATTTGATAAGTATCAAATGTTGTACTACATAGTCTTCCATCTAACTAGGCTATGTCTTTTTTCTCATACTCCTTACTGTAACAATTTACTCCCCCTATTGAAATAACACCTTATCTTCAAGGTGAAAATCTAGGTATGCAGTCAAAACCCTAATAGATCTTCCCAAGTAGCATTTTAATAATAATCCCTACTACTAAATGAGAATCTAAGACACCCATATAGCATTCCTCAAAATTTGTCGGTTAGCTAAAATAGCTAACAGTTTGATCATAGGTTGTTCCTATAAACATCAGTGGGTAGATCTAATGTCGGAACACTCTGTCCAACTGCTTTTTTAAGACTAAACATGAAATATGTTATGTATTTTAGCTCCCCCTAGTAACATAATCTCATAGGCACTATTTCAATACACTTCATGATTCGATAAGCTTTATAGTAGCATTTGGATAATTTTGTACAAAGGCCTTGTCTAGCTTAAATTTGTTTGTAAGGTTGTAATTTTACAAACACCAATTCATCAAGGCTAAATGTAACGTTAGTCCTATGCATGTCAGCAATCTTCTTCATTCTCTATTGTGCTTTCAATAAGTTGGCTTTAATTGATTTAATACTTCATCCCGAGTGAGTAAATCCATATCTACTACTGCTACATTAGAATCTCCTCTATATAAAGGAATAGGGATGACTCTGCCATAGACTAATTGAAAGGGGTTAATTTATTCCTTCTTGAATCGATGTATTATAAGACTATTTAGCCCAAGCTAAATATGATGTCCAATGTTATGGTCTATCCATAACATAGCATCTCAAATATTGTTGGATCACTCTGTTTAAAACCTCTATCTGTCCATCTGTTTTGTAGGTGATAAGATGAACTATACCTCAATTTTGTGCCACTTAATCAAAATAATTCTTACGAAAAATGGCTAAGAAAAATTGGATCTCAATCTGATACAATAGATTTCGAAAATGCGTATAATTTTACAACCATATCAATAAAGAGTTGTGCTACTATTGTTGCTTCATAATGAGGTTCCAAGGCTCTCAGGTGACAATACTTACATAATCTGTCAACTACCACTAGTATCCCTATTTTCCTATGAGATTTGGTTAAACATGTGATGAAATCCATAGAAATATCCTCCCATACCTTTTCTAATTGGAAGTGGATCAAGTAATCTTTGCAATGATTTAGTGGAATACTTGACCTGCCGACAAACCATACAATTTACAATAATTTGTTACTACTTTCCCATGCCATCCCAAAAAAATTGTGATGAAATTCAATGGTATGTCTTAACAACACCAAAATTACCTCCCAATGGAAAATCATGAAATTCAACTAATATTAAAGGAAAAACTTGTGATAGGAACTAAAAATAGTTGGTGTTTATGATATAACACCCCATTGATCCATTTTAATGGTCTCTTATCATATTGTCCCTTTTTCATTTGTCTGATAATATCTTAAGTTCCGATAATTGGGTATATTCTCCTTCTAATTGAGACAACAATTCCACTTATGGCATTGAAATAGCCATCAATTACCCCTCATTCTGTCGAGAATGTGCATCAGCTACTGTATTGTCTTTCCTTGCCTTGTAAACAATACTATAATCATAGCCTAATAACTTAACTAAGTATTTCTTTTGATTAGGTGTTTATAAGACCTATATGAGCAACTCTTTTAAACTTTTATGGTCTATACTTATAATGAAATGCGCTCCTAGGAGATATTGTCTCCATTTTCAAACAGCTACTACCAATGCATGTAATTTTTCGAATGTATATAGAAGTTTTCAACATGTGTATGGGGAATTTCTTGCTAAAGAAAGAAATGAGTCTTTCATCTTGAAATAACATTGTTCCCATACCTATAGCATCAGCATTTGTCTCTATAACAAAATTCTTCGAAAAGTCAGAAGTTGGAGTAAAGGTGCTGAACATAATGCATACTTAGCTGTAAAAATGATATATGAGCTTCATTACACTAAACAAAGGTTTCTTTCTTCAATAAGTTAGCTAAGGTTGTTGCAATAGTGGCAAATCCCTTTATGAACCTCTTATAGTATCCTAAAAGACCCAAAAATGCCCAAAAACTGCTTTATATTCAAAGGTATTAGCCACTTAGAAATGGCTTTTATCTTGGTAGGATTTGGTCCTACAAAACCCTTGGACACAATATATCCTCAATCCTCAATCGAGACTGCACCAAAAGCACACTTATCTTTTTCAAATAAAAAGTGTTGTCTAACAATACTTGGAACACCAACGACAAGTGCGCAACATGAGCTTCCATCAACTCACTATATACTAGTATGTCATCAAAGAATACAATCACGAATTTCCTTTAATGTGGCTTGAATATGTTGTTCATGATGGACTGAAATGTGGCAGGAACATTACACAATCCAAGAGGCATAGCTAAAAAATTCACAATGGCCTTGTCCTCTTTCTCCTTTTAGATCTGGTGACACCCTACCCTAAGATCCAATTTTGAAAATACAGTTGCATGTCTTAACTCATCCAATAGTTCATCTATAATTTGTATTGGAAATTTGTCTTTGATAGTAACCTGATTTAAGACCCTGTAATCGATGCGGAACATCCATGTCCCATCTTTCTTCTTCATCATCAATACTAGTGATGAAAAGGGACTATTGTTGTCTATATAGTGCCTTGCTCTAACATCTCTCGCACTTGTTTCTCTATTCCCCCTTCTAAAAGTGTAGGTATCTATATGGTTTAATATTAATGAGTAAGACACCTGATTTTAAATGGATACTATGATGTATTGATCTTTGGAGGCAATGATGATGGTGTCTCAAAGAGCTTAGAGAATTTACCTAACAATTGATTTAATGAATTTTGCTAACAGTACTTGATGAAGCTTCTTGTTCTACCTAAGCCACTAACTCAAATAATGATTACTGCATCAACTTGAATCAATCTTTGTAATTGATGATGTGATATCTGTTGAACTGTCTATTCTATACCCTTCGACATTCTATTTTTCTCTATTCCAATAGGTCATGAACAATCTACTATAAGTAATAGTAATTGCTCCTAATCCTTTTAACCACTGTATTCCCAATAAAAATTTTACACCCCTGAATAGGTAAGACATATAAAGAAATGTCGAATGTACATTCTTGAATTTCAAGAGAAACATTTGTACACTGACCCTCACAACTTAATTTCTAATCGTTACCAATCATCACATTAAAAACCTTAGTATGAACAACTAGTAATCCCAAGTATTTTGTAATTCAGGTCTAAATGAAATTACGGGTGCTTCATGTATCCACTAACACATTCACACACTTGTTTTAATTTTTCCTATAAATTTCAATGTTTAAGGCACCATGTCCCCCGAAAAAGCACAATAACTAATAGAAAAATTTTCTTATAATCTGAATTGTTACAATCATCATGTACATCATCAATTACATCATCAATATCATCATCTACTATATTAGTCAACAAAATCATGAATTTTGCTTTCATCTATGAAACTTATTAAGCTTTTCACCATAGTTGAAACATAAACCTTTCTCACGTCTTTGTTGTATTTCCTTGGTATCAATTTTGAACAAGTATGGTCTTAGACTTTCTTGAACATTAATCTTGCTTGTATGTGGTAGCTTGTGGTACAAATGATGTCTTCAAGAAAGATTGTGGTTTTGGAGTATTTGACCCCATATTTCCATTTCTATTATTGTACTAATACCGATTGCTATACTTTGCTTCATGCAATTTAGCAAATCCTATTGCTTGTGTCAACTGCTTGGTCTTGCTATATATTATTCCCATATAATATGCATCTTTAGACCTAAAATAAAGCAACTCAAAAGAATTTTTTTTTATAAACTAAAAATTTGATTCGACAATGCTTCAAAAGAACTTTAGTGTTAACTAACTGATCCTTTCTACTTGATTTTGAATGGGGCTCCTTATGGGTCATCATATTCGGATGGACCGAACCTAGCTTCCATGATTTCAAGAAAAGCTTCCCAATTTGAGATTTAGTTGTTGATGTTCATCCATTGATACCAATCTGAGGCGTCTCCTTTTCATGTCAAATGACGAAAGAATGACCCAATCCAATTTTTCAACTTATAAAAGTTGAAAAATTATTGAGCTGTGAATACCCATTCTTGACCTTTTCACCTGAAAATTTAGGTAATTCCAACGAGATATTTTTTGTCAAACCCTCTGATCTTTTGTTCAATGATGACTCTCCTATCTCATATAATGTTGATGTATTATGTTGAGTCTGAGAACATTGCGATTCTATTTGTTCCATTCTTCGATATAGTTCTTAGAATATTGTTTGAGATTGGTTCTCAAACTGCTATTGTTGCTGTTGAATAGCCAAAATCATATTTTTGATGGAATCCATTTCAGGTACCATGCCACCTTGGTTGTTTCTTGTTGTTGATGCCATGAATCGGATAAGCGAGAGCACCAAAATGTTCAGTACCAAGCTTGAGAGAAAGACAACCTATCAGATGAGAGAGCCCTCCAAGCTTAAGTACTCTTCCACTTATGAAATCGATATAGGATCGTAACAATTTATGAGTAAAAATATATGTATTTATTTCTTAAGAAACAATTTGTTTGAAAAGGACAAAAGAAAAAAAATGTTAACATGACCAGAAACCAATAAGCCAAACATGACCTTAATTTTTAACAGTTTATTATCTCATTTTAAATTTTTAGCAAATTAGTACTTATACATTCAAAGCATACGTATCTCTATTAATATTAGGAGGACACTTATTTTGATAATAGGATAATGGTAGAAATTTGGTCAAAAATTGCTAATATCTAAAGATACCATACTAAAATGCCAAAAATTATAAGTATAGGCGCATGATTTACCATTACCTTGTCAACAAAATAAACGTTTATAAAATATTATTTAATCGAAATACTAACTTACACATACTTTAAAAGTATAAATACTAAATCATCAAAAATTAAAAATACAAACATTTAACTGACAATTATCCCCAAAAACTAAAAATTGAATTATTACATGTTTAAATATTTATGTTTGAAATGTACAAGTAATCAAATAACAACATCCAATTTACTTTGAATCAAATCATCATCTTTATACTACATAGTCAACATGTAAAGAAAACTTATTAGCATGCACAAGTACTTATGTAAACAATTTGAAACTTCAAAAGTATCAAAAACCATATTTCTAATCTTAAAAACCAAAGTATGTCTCGTAATAGTCAATCCTGATCTTCCTTACTCATGCACTTGATTACCAAGGATGTGGTTAACCTCCTTGAAGATAGTCAATCATGATAAGAAAAATTTATAGTTCAACTTGAACACCTTGATCAAGTGCCTAATCCCGAAACTACGTTCCAGCATAAAAAATTACATGTCATTTACTAGTTACCACATAAGCTTTTTAAGGAATATAAGTATTGAATTAAAAAAAAAAAAAAGGGTTCCATGCAATTATTAATATTTTCAAGGAAAGTCCAGACAATTTATACAAAAGATTATATATTTGAAATTACTATTATCAACGATAGACTACATATATTAGCCTTCTAGTATTTATTTTGTGTGGACTTATATTTTCATTTCACCTCCTTAATTGCATCATTAAATTAGGAATATATTCCATTTTAGTATATAAACAAAGGTAATATTACTTTATATATATTTATATATGTAATCTACATTTAGCTCTCTCTCCCTCTCTCTCTCTATATATATATATATAAATATATATAATTGCATTGTATGCATTGATATGCATAATATGTATGGGGTGTTTGATGCGTTGATACATATATATATATATTATATATATATAACATATGAGAAAATTATATTAGGGAGAATCAATATTTGAGATAAGTTCAAATAAGAAACTAATATTTTAAGTAATTAAAAAAATAATGAATCAATATTATACCAAGTGATGCAAATAGAAGATCAACATTGTAATCAATAAAGGAAAGCATTATGATCCTTTTTAATATTACAAATGGACACTTACAATCCAACACAACTTCATCCAAATATTTTAGCATATTTTATAATGGCAAAGTAACAATATCTCATTTGCATCACTAGATGAAATTGGGGCGGCTTTCGAGACAGTCATATAAAACTCAAACTTACCTTGATGCCTCTGACCCACCTACCTACCACCACCCTAACCAAATTATTATCAAATACCTATGATCCATCTAACAATCTCTTTTTAAGGAAAACACACAAAAGATACAAGTTTTCACTTATTCAACCAACCCCTATTACGCCATCATAAACATAAAACCCACAAAAAGATGAACCTTTTATCTCTCTCCACTAATGCCTAAAAATAGTTTCTCCTATAGACTCCTTGCATGAAGTTAAAACCTAAGATAAATTAGTCAACTTTAATAATTATATAAATAATTGATCACACATCAAGTTTCCTCCCAATAGTAGTAATGTCATAGGAAAATGATTAGAGATGCAACTGGTTGAGCTATTATAGGGTATCTAACCCACTAAAAACCCTATAAGGTTTAAGATTGAGTTTACGAAATGTTTTTTGCGACCATATAGTGTTTATGGTTGAGTCGTAAGTTATAGTTATGACCTAATGGGAGACTCAACTCGCCAAAATATAATAAAATTTAAAAATAAATAAATCATAACAATTCAAGAGAAAACCTTAGAGTATAAAATATTTGTCACCCTTTATCTCACTCAACTCATATTAATTGTGTGATATGATGTTTGAAGCTTAACTCATAAAGTTAGAATTATATCAAGGTTAAATAATGTATGATGTATTATATTTTTTTTCAGTTATGTTATATGTAAAAGTTGAATTTTCATAAATAATATGTTGATTTGGTTTGGAAGACAAAAGGGATCCAATATTTTTCACATTATTAAGAGGCATTCTTTTTTTTTTTTCAATAGCTTAACTTAGATTTTATTATTTATATGTAGGGTTAGATTAATTTTTTATTTTAACTATACGCTTATATTACTTTCAATCAGGTTAAACGATGCGGGGCCGATTGACCCGATACTATATAGAAGTGGGTTTGGGCATAATAATGAAAACCCTATAGGGTTTAAGATCAGTTTAGGAAACCCTATAGGGAAGTAATGGATTCAAATCTTACATGATTCATCCTAAATCTACTTCGGTTACATCGTAAGAAGGATTCTTTCCTACTCAAAGACCATAGTTATGTTGGATTTTATATAGAATTTACCATTTATTATCATGAGAAGAGATAATGAGACCAAGGTGACCACACATAGATTGGGCATGGCATAAATTGTGTGATTTAAGAAAGATGATGATATAGCAAGATAAGATCAAGAGAGAATACCAAGGAGAGATGACTGAGTGAAATTGAGTGATATTCTACATTTGGATTTAGATATAGGATTATAATTATTGTTTAAAATATCATTATCTTACTTTGCTAGTTGAGTTTTCTTGTATCTTAATCCCAACATCCGACCCTAAAATTGTATAGGATTTCAAAACAATGATCAAACCCATCCTTAGTGGGTGAGTCAAATACCTTATGATAATTCATTTGGTTAAAATCTGTTGAGTTGTAGATCTAGCTCATATGGGTCTATGGATCCTGAATATATGGAAAAATGAGGGGACATGGGAAAATAAGAAGACATGAAAGTGATAAATGCTAGTAAAAAGAAATTAATGCTAGTTAATGCGAGCCTTAATGCGACCTTGAATTCCAGTTAATACAAGCCTTCTTTGTTTTTCTTTTTTTAAAGTCTTCTTGTATGTTTTTCAAAAGTGTGAGACACAGTGTGTTGTGTGCTGTAAATACAAAATGTAATAGAGAGAACAAGTGGCCTCTGCTCAAGACTAGACATGAGAGATATAGAGTGAGAAAGTGAGGGAGTTCCTAGAGAGAGAAACTCTAGAAGAAGGAAATTCTTGTTCCTATTTGTAAAACTCTATTGTATACCCATTATTGAAATAGTGGAAGAATTGTGTGAGGCGGCCCGGTGGTTTTTCCCTAAGTTGGGTTTTTCACGTAAATCCTGATGTTGATTTTTAATTTCCACATTCATATTTATAATTTGTGATTTCTTTTAACGCTTTCACAAAGTGAAAGATCGGATCTTTCCCTAACACAATCTTACTTACATAATGCTGATTTCTTTTTTCAATTACTTAAAAATTTAATCACTTATTTGAACTCACATCTAAATATTGATCATCCACAATGTAATTTTTCTTATAATATGTGTGTTTATACATATTAAAATAATTATACATACAACTTACGTTTCTTGATTATTTATTTTCTTTTTCAATGCTATATATTCAATCTAGATGTGTTATATCTATTACATAGATACAAGTTATATATTGTTTTTTAGGTAGAGGATTTTATTAATTTAAAATTTTATATAAGCTTCATGTTGCTTAAACCTTTTATTCTTTTTGAAGAGGGAATTAAAGAAAAAAAAACACTTTAAACAACTATTCTCTATATTAAGAGGATAGGTAACCACCAACAATCAAAGTTCTGTCAAATTTTAGGTAAACAAAGTTATAGAAATATTAAAGAAAAGTTATTCTATTTTTTATCTATTACCTCCAAATAAATGAACTCTTAAAATATAAAAGGGAGATTGGATAGATGATACAATAATTTTCTCTTTCCAAATAAATGGACTCTTAAAAGTATAAAAAAGTTATCAAAAAATGAGAGAGGAAGAAAGGTCCTCTCAACTCTTCTTTTTAAATTAATTTCTAAAGCATTTCATATAGGGTTTAGAATAATATGGTTTAAAGATTGTGTCACTTAATACTTATTGTAAAAGTTCTATGGATCCTAAAACATAAAAAGTACACACAAATATGATTCAGAAATATCTTCTATTGGATTTAGGAGCTGGCTAAACAATCAACATGGGATATTATTATTGGCCCCCTCTAACTAAATGGACACCCACATAGAAAATTACACAGGGAAGCCGCGTGCGTGAGTTAGTGTGGAACCGGACAAAACTGCTTCCAGCGAAGACATTCGATAAAATCACCATCAAGCAATTATTAAGAAAACCATAAAGGTGAATTTTGCTAATCGTATCTCTAAATGAGTCGAGATAAAACAATATAATATTGAGTCAATTCAAATTGTTAAAACTTGATATTAAGTTGAATTCAATCAAGTTAATAATTTTAAACTTAAACTTTACTCTAATTGATATTCATAAGATTAGATTCGATTAGAATACATGTTTATACTAAATACTTTTAGGAATATATATATATATATATACACATGCATATATTTTTTTCAGTTTAAATAATACTAACAATCAACTCAATTTGAATTCAATGGATATTTATTTATCATTTAAATTTGGTTAGATTTGTGAAGTAATTTACAAAAAGGACATATTAGTGTTAACCCTACACCAAACAATACCCAAATTCCAAAAATGAAATCATCACCACCAAACCCTAGATGGCAACATCTCACATTCTCAATCATCCCAAATAGCTTGTAATTTAGTCAAGTTAGATATTAAAAAACTTGATCTTAGACTCAATTATTATCAAGTGAAACTTGTGCAAATATCTAATAGATTTTCAGAAGTTGGTAAATAATTTGACTCATTCATATTTCTAATAATAAATACCTACCTTATTATGAGGTCTTTAAGATTTAACTTGAAAAAAAAAAAGACGAATCATATTTAGAGAGGTAAAATTATCAAAATTATAAATTTAAATTTAAATTTTTTACTAGAGAATTTTTATAATTTGAGAGCCACGATTCTAGCCCTTAGTCTGTCCTGAATACCTTGGGATAAAAATGTGTCTCTTTTAATGATATTAAGACATTTGAATATTTGGAAATAAGTTACAAGATTCTATATTAGAATATGTTGATAAGCGCTGAGGGTTTAGGATTCATTACATGCCAAAAGAAGAAATTTCCTTTGTATCCTTTATTAAATGTACTAAGATTTTTACTTATGGCCAAAAACCTCTTTTGAAATGATCCAACAATGAAATGTCAAGCTAAAAAGTTTTGTTAAAAAAAATGAAAGGAAATTTTTTTTATAAATTTTAATGTTTTAACATATATTATAACATTTAAACATATAATTGATTCATCCGTTGAAAAACCAACTTTTCTAATAGCAATAATTTTAGTTTTAATTTTTCACATAATACATAAGTTATGAAAACTTCTATAGTAGTTAATCCAAAAGAACTATCATGATTTCATAAAAAAAAAACCATTAAATTAATTATTTAATCATTAAAATAAATACTAAAATCGCTAAAAAAGGTAGAGAACGATCTCGTCAGTAAAAGCAACATTTAAATATGTGATTCAAATTATGTATAAATCTAAACCATATAATCCACTGACCTATTGATTAAAAAGATATAGAGGCAATCTAATTATTAAAAATAATATTAAAAATATTTTAATGATTGGATTATAATAAATATTTCATTATATCAAATATTTGAAAAATATCTTCTTAATTAAAGTCTATGAACACCCATTAATGGGGCCATTTAATAATAAGCATCTCACCATTTTTCGAAACTAATTGCTAGTAAAACACAATCATTGTCGTCATCCACTCCCTTCCTCATTCTGACAAAACGAAAGCGAAACCTTTCACTGTACAATTCTCTCTCTCTACTGGACCAATTGTGGCCCATAAAGCAACGAACCCAATTAACACCATTTGCCTTTGCCTTTTCACCATCTTATCAAATTTCAATCTCTTTCTCCTTCCCCACTTTTTCCTCTGTCCCTTTTAGCTTCTTTGCTTCAACAGCACAAAACTTCACTCAAGATCACATATTTTTACTCAATTCCTGTCAAGGTAGTCCCCTCCCCCTTTTCTTAATTTTCTTAATAATTTCTATCCATATTTTCACAAATAGATCTTTATCATTTTATGCTTTTCCAAAGTACCCATTACTTGTAAGTGTGAATATTTTATCTTTGATATGTGTATGATTGTGGGTGGAAATTTTTTTTCTATGCTAGAAGCTCTAGATCTTTATCTGGGTATCAAAATGTGGTTGAAAGTTATGATCTTTTGTTCTGTTGAATTTTTTTTGTATCATTGTGTTAACTTTGTCTTTAATTTAAGTCGAATATTTACATGACTCATTTGACTTTGCTCCCTTTTCATATGGATTCATGTTTTTAGTATACTAGGGTTTTTGTGTAATTACCCTTTCTGTATTTATCACTCAACTTGAAGTTTCTGGATTGATTTCCTTGGTAGGTATTATGATTATTGGCTATGATTTGTGCCTTTTTTTTTTTTCTTTTTTGTTCTCCCTTTTTTGCTATAATGTATACTTTTGTTGTGGGAACAGTTGAATTTGCTGGAGGAAAGACAAAGAGTTTCCTGTTGAAGCCATTTTGATATCGGAATTTTGGTTGGTTTCAAGAAAAGGTTAGATCTGAACCATTAAGAAAAAGAGAAGAAAAGGATGTCTTTTATTGGTACACAAGTGAAATGCAAGGTTTGTGAAAAGACGGTTTATCCCGTCGAACAGTTAAATGCAGATGGTGTTGCTTATCATAAGTCTTGTTTCAAGTGCAGTCACTGTAAAGGGACCCTAAAGGTATAGAATTTTTGCTTTACTCTAGTGCTAATTGGATATTATCGATTCGGCTTATATGCCATTATATCTTTTTGATGAAGACATAAACTTTTTCTTCGGATATTAGCTGATTTGTCTAGCACTTTAAAAAAGGAATGGGATTTTTGTGATACAAAAAATTTAATTTAAAAATTTGATTCATCCTATTGTCTCATTTAGGCTGTAATTGAGTGGAGTCATCTTGAGACTTCACAACATTAACCTCAATCTCAATCATGCTTATAATTCTAAGATTGATTTAATTATGCTCGTTCAAGCTCATTTTATATTGAACTTAATAGACAGTTGAGCTCGACTAGTCTGGCAAGATCATCAAGCCAACTATTATGAAACTGCTCACATAGTTCTAGCTTCAGCTGAATTGCAAATGAGTTGAACTCGAGTAGTTTGTGATTTGATTTAGTTTATCTGCACACCTGGTTTTCTTTATCAAATGAGCAAATCATAATTGTCAAAAGTCTGACTTCCATATTCTGCATTAATTTGCATGTAAGCTTATTAATATGTAGTCAAATAGCACTTCACAGGATGATATTTATATAGAAACTATGTGTATAATAAATAAGATCTTGCATTTTGCATCTCAGCTGAGCAGCTACTCCTCGATGGAAGGTGTTCTGTACTGTAAGCCTCACTTCGAGCAACTATTCAAGGAGTCTGGCAATTTCACCAAGAACTTCCAGTCACGTATGCCATTGATATGTTTCTCCCTAATGTGATAAAATTATCGTCTGACTCTTAGAATTTCCTTTTTTTTTTTCACAATTTAAAATGGAATCTGTATTTTTTTTAACAGCTGCAAAGTCAGCTGAGAAGTTGACCCCTGAGCTGGTAAAGATCTTAACATTGCTGGTTTATTTCGATCTGTTTGTGAAAAAAATATGTGCGACACGTGGAGGAGTTATTGCTGCTAATTTGAGCTATCTCATGCTTGGTTACAGACGCGTTCACCTAGCAAGGCTGCCAGCATGTTCTCTGGTACACAAGATAAATGTGCAACTTGTGGTAAAACTGCCTATCCACTGGAGAAGGTATGGCGCGTAAACATCAAGTGTCAATTTGATCAAATTACGTTTTGTGGATATATCTCCTCTTTGTGAATTATTTTTTGCAACCCGTCTATGCTGAAAATTAACGATTGAGCTTTCAATACAGTTGACTGCATTTTCTATTTGCTTCATTAATGTTCTTTCTAGAAATTTTTTGGCATCTGGGCCATGTTGTTATATGCTTGCATGCAATACCATATCGATAGCATTGTTTGCTTTGGATACCAAACTAAATTATAACTTTCATCCATGTAAATCAGTTGAAAAGGGGATGCCAAGCATCAAATTTAGTCAAGAGTGCTTATAACTATCATCTTTTTTGTTAAATTGCTGTCCAATTTTGGGTCTTCTCGTCCTTTTTATAAGAGACCATTTCTCTGCATAACCATAAACTATACTCACTTCTGCATTTTTGCAAAATCAACACTGAAGTATGTATATCATGAGGCAGTAACATGGCATGTTCCATGTATGTTAAGTCGTACATGTGCCAACATCGTCAATCCATGTGTAAGTCATACATGTGCCTACATCGTCGATCCATGTTTTCTCCCATATGCTGATGGATAATGCAGATATCCCACTTGTCCTTCATTAGCATTAACATTCTTCCTACATTATCCTACTCTATGTCAAAATTGTTCTTGGCTGTTCCATGCAATTTTGTCATTGTGGCATTATATCTATCCAATATTGACTTTCGTTATAATTTTCAAAATTAATTGTCATAGAGGAATCAATCAGTCTGTATATAATGCTGTACCATAGTTCACATGCTGTAACATGGCACAAGTGAAGAAATGTTTAGTTCGTCTCGGCTCTCTAACTCGTTTTCTATAACTATGTAAGAATGAATTTGAGGGGTGCTGGAAGACATGGTTAGAGTAGTACAAAGCGTGAACTAGAAAAAAAAAGAGGGGTGGACACCATGTTACTTAGTGGATATCCTACAACTGCCTACAGCATCTCCAATGTAATAACGGAATTATAGTCATCATCTAGTCCTTTAAACATTATAAAAATTTCTTTCCAATTGAAAAAGGAGCAGATAAGGGAATGTGCCCTGCGAATTCTATTATTTTATAGGAAATACATTAACTCTTTCAACCCTTTTGTGCTTAGTAGGATGTTGACCTTCCCAAGAACATGTGTGAATTAAAAAATGATAATGTGAATGTTTGTCCTCAAAATTACAGGTCACAGTAGAGAGCCAGAGCTATCACAAGTCTTGTTTCAAGTGCTCTCATGGTGGATGCCCTATATCTCCATCAAATTATGCCGCACTCGAGGGCATTTTATATTGCAAACACCACTTCTCCCAGCTTTTCAAGGAGAAAGGCAGCTACAACCATCTTATCAAGTCTGCATCGATGAAACGTGCTGCTGCCCCAGTCCCAGATGCTTGAAGCCCCGCAATACATGAGATGTTTATGAGCTCTTCTTCTTTGACTCGATGTGTGCTTTTTTTATACATCCCCTCTTATTGCTGTTAGAACTTGCAAGAATTTGGTTCCCAACTATCTGCTCTACTTTTATTTGTGCTCACCATTGGCACGGTGTTGTGTGTTGTCCATTAAAATGCAGAGTTCTCAAATCAGGAGATTGGATGTCAATAGAAATGGATATTTTGAGGCTTCCAATGCACTTTCTGCAAATTGTTGAAAGAATTCTGCTGACAATTTGTTCCTTCTATTTGTTCTCTTTGGTAGGGGCCTTTTCATTTTATTACCTTAACTTTACGTGAATGTGCAATGTGCATACTAAAATGATTTCCCTTTTATAAAAAAGGGTCCACCGTTGATGTAAGAAAGAATTATTCAAACTCCCAAGAGGAATATAATAGATATGTGAATACGCAAATGATATTATAGCAGAGTGGTATTTTCTCTAATCGCTTAAGTGAGATGTATCAAGTTCGAATTTCCTATTTCCATTGTAATGACAAATGAATATATATACACACACATATGTATATGTATGCTCTCCCCAGACGTGCAAATACAGGTATATATGGTGATTGATGGAGATCGGCCATCAATTGTCTAGACTGTTTTCTTGGGCTCCAACTTGGGAATGGACTCAGTTGGGAGCCAATCACATGGCAGTTCTTGGGACGACAATGTATGGGCATGGTTCAAGATTTAGTCCATGGGTGGTTTACCATGTAATCGTATTTCAATTAGTTAGACATGATTTTTTCCGAAGGTAATCTGTTGAGGTTTGTCCTTTTACCTTTGTTGATTATTTCATATATGTAAGCATGTTTTTTATTTAAAACACAAGCAACCTGTTGTTTATTTAGAATTTTATTTGTTCCCTCAATGTTAGACTGCTTTTATGATGTTTAGTTATATTCTAAATACCAAATAATAATTATCATAAATTGTTATTATGTAAAATAATGAATAGCAATCCATCTTTTCATATAAATTGTTATTTAATCTTTTATTTTTTGTCATAATACCTTGCCTGAAAATATCAATTATACCATTATGATCTTAATAATTTAGTAATAATGACAATGAGAATAATAGTTTACTTTTATTCTAATAATTATTTATTTTATTTTTTATGACTGATGTACTAAAAAAATTACACAAATACAAATTAAAGACAATTAATTACGTGTATAACATTGTAATATCGAATCATGGAAGTGCGATGTTAAAAATTTTATTAATATTGTATGTTGCATGTGTCACACTTGTAAGATGCAATACATGTGTGCATTGCATTTCC
This sequence comes from Combretum micranthum, assembly GCA_024138025.1. Lineage (NCBI taxonomy): Eukaryota > Viridiplantae > Streptophyta > Magnoliopsida > Myrtales > Combretaceae > Combretum > Combretum micranthum. Next base: position 18,328 of record JAMXBD010000905.1, on the reverse strand, counting down.
AAGATGCACTACACAAATGAAATATTGTTTGTTTACATCGCTATATCACACTCAAGAAATGCAATATTCATGTAAAATAGTATATTGCAGTTTCAAGATGGGATATAGTGATTGTATTTTGATTTTTCTTTTTTTTTTTTGTGCAATTTATATTTTGGTAAGTTTTTTAAAGAATAATGGTAGGTGCGATTGACTCTGATACTAAATTGTTATATGCACTTCCTAGTTAATGGGTGAATCAAATTCTTCTTGTAGAAACTTATGATGATTGGTGCCTATGAGTGCTTATTAGAGAGAACATTTTAATTCTCTTATATCACATTTGGTATGCATGAATTGTTCAAAATAAATGAATTGGAATGGAAGGTAGAATGATAAATTCATTCTTTTACTTGGATATATCTTCGAATGGAATTGGCATGTTATTTGTCAAAAATATCCTTAATAATTAATACAAATAATAAATAAGTAAGAGGATAAAAATATAATTTAATGTTAATTATTTATGGGAAATGAATGGAATCGCGATTTGACCTGAGTGGAATCAAATTTTTCTTCAAAGCTGGAATCATCGATTCATGAAATCCGGAATGTGATTCCATTCCTGGTTCATTCCGCATATTAAACATGACATTAAAACTCTCTTAAGAGTACCTTTACATCTTTTTAGACTAAGCACAAAATCATCCCAAACTTTTTTGGAATAATGGCCCATACAAATTTAATGATATCTCATAAGGTGATAGTTTAATGCATGTCTACCAACCTTTTAAATATATATATATATATATATATATCAAAATATAAATTATTAAAAATTACCATATTACCAATGCAAAATTCATGACCTATCATTTCTATGTTTTTCCCTTTAGAAATCACAAGCAATAAATGCAATAGCAATACCAATTAAAAATCGCATTTATTACTGTGAAAAAAAAACACAAAAATCAAAGATGATAAATACAATTTCCAAAAGAAAATTTGATATGGCATCTATTACTTGCAATTTTCAAAATTTCTACCATTCTTAAATTGCATCATGCCATTGTGTAAAGTTAAAAATCATATCTCATATACAATTTTACAACAATATATATATAATTATTTTTGTATAATTCATATTTACATAAAAATTTTAGAAGGATCGCTAAATAAATAAATATTTCCATGAGCTACATAAAAATTAGTTATTGGACGATATTCTATTTCCTAATATAAGATACTTCTAACATTCTATCTTATTCTAGTACGTCCAAATTCTAATAATTAAATATATATATATATATAAAAGGTCAACTTAATACTATAAATAATTATATATAATTGTATCAAATTTTTCATATTTACTTTCCGTAAATTGCATTAAATCATGTTGTTTCATATTTCATCTTTATATTCACATTTTCAAATCATGTCTAAAATGTGATTAGTATAATTTTATTTTTAATTAAAATAAAAAAAGAAAAAAGAAAAATACAGCCCACTATTACCAAAACAACCCGACCTCTTTCCCAGATTTTTGGCGGGAAAACATTCTCACTCTGTCTCTCTCTCCCCCCTCTTTCCCTCCCCATGCCCAAAACCACCACGCCACATTAAAGCTCTCTTTACATCTCCCCACCACTCCCCTTCTCTTCCAAAACTTCAAACCTTACGCTCCACCATTTTTCCCAAGACCCTAATTCCTCATTTTGCCCAAAAGCCTAACAATGCTGGAATTCCGTCTTGTCCAAGGCAGCCTCTTGAAGAAAGTCCTTGAATCCATCAAGGACCTCGTAAATGATGCCAACTTTGACTGTTCGTCCACCGGCTTCTCCCTCCAAGCTATGGATTCCAGCCACGTGGCACTCGTCACCCTTCTCCTACGATCCGATGGATTCGAGCACTACAGATGCGATCGCAACATTACCATGGGGATGAATCTAGGGAATATGGTTAAGATGCTCAAGTGTGCTGAAAATAATGACATCATCACTCTTAAGGCTGATGACGGTAGCGATACCGTCACCTTCATGTTCGAGAGCCCTAGTGAGTGATTAGTTTCCCTCTGTCTATTCAGTGCATCACGGACTTCATTCAATAGATATTTTATGATCGCTTAATGCACTAGATTTTTTTTTTATGATCAGATAATGGGCCGGACAGCTGATAAGATCATTAAAATAAAAAAAAAGTCCTATAAATGTATTCTTGTATTTCTTAGAATAAGACTGAATCAAGAGATTGTTTATTTTGTTTTGTCCAAGTTGAGTGGTATGATATCTTATTGAAATCATGGTTGTTTATTTATTGTTTTCTCTTATGTGATGAAAAAACAGCGCAAGATAAGATCTCAGATTTTGAGATGAAACTGATGGATATAAACACCGAGAATCTTGGCATACCAGAGACTGAGTATGATGCTATTGTGAAGATGCCATCAGCTGAATTTGCCAAGATATGTAGGGATCTAAGTAGCATTGGTGATACTGGTATGTTATTTTATTTGCTAGTATGCATATGAAATTGAAAAATATTGTTCGCATAGCATTTAGTTTTGTCATAATGAAGCTTCCTATAAATATTGTATGAATGTAAATCCTTACTTGGAAAGTTCTTCACCAACATCTTTAAGGTACTTGTGCACATTGTTCACCCTAAATCCTTTAGGTCTAGGGACTTGGAACCATCAATAGTGAAATGCTATTAGCCAAAAGGAGTTCACTTATTATTTCACTTCTTCTGTTCCATTATTACTTAGGTAGTTTACTTTTTGAATATACAACAGCATTTTTCACCTTTGGTCCTATGCAATCAAATTTTCTTTTTCATGATCAGTTTGTTACATATGGTATTCATCATATTTGCCTCCATAAAGCAAAATATAGTTCTGAAAATGACGCCATAGTATACTATGTTTGCAGTTGTAATTTCTGTGAACAAGGAGGGAGTGAGATTCTCTACTAAAGGAGATATTGGGAGTGCCTATGTTGTTTACAGAGAGAATATATCTGTGGACAAGGTTAGTGTGCTGTTTTATACTGTAAATTTTTCATTTGCACACCTAAAATAGATCATTACCTCGTAGATGTTCTGGACGTGAGCTCATTTTCTCATCCACAGTCAACCTAGCTGGTTGTGAAAGTGGAACATTGGACACTGTCAGATTAACTGCTACTTTTGAAAATATTTACAGCCAGAAGATTCTACTGTCATCCAAATAAAACAGCCCGTTACGTTGACTTTTGCCTTGAGGTACATGAACTCATTTGCAAAGGCAACACCATTGTCTGAACAAGTGACCTTTAGCTTGTCGCCTGACATGCCAGTTGTGGTGGAGTACAAAATTGCCGAGATGGGGTACATCAGGTTCTATCTTGCCCCAAAAATTGATGAAGAAGAGGAAGATGGAACTCATATGGAGAACACAACAAGACCTCAAGCTGAGACTAGGCCGAAAGCTGAAAGGAAGCCCAAGGCAGAGACAAAGGAGAAGGATATTAAGCCTAAAGTGGAAGCAAAGTCTGAAAACAAGGTTGTGCCCATTGAAGAAATTGATGATGACGAGATATTAAGCCTGTGGAGCCAAAGGCTGAAAGGGCTATATGTCAGTTGAGGAAATTGATCCTGCTGAAGAGGTCAAACAAAAACCAGAAGTCAAGGCAGAGGATCATCTATGGATGTGGAGTAATTACATCTAACTACGTTGAAACTTTCTAACTCCTGGCTGTTGGAGTAATTTTGTAAAATTGGTCTTTTAGCAAAGATGAAGTAGATTCTCAAAATTGTGTAGTTAGTTTTGACAGACCGGTTCTTATGCAGTGTACAGAATCTGCCCTCTAACTGGGACCATTTGTGGGATTCAGGGAACGCTCATCTCCATGATATGAATGGATATTACTCGCTACTTTTTCTCCCTTTTAGTGGCCACTGCAGAAATCATAAGGCAATGATCTATGGTCATGGACAACCATATGAATTTTTTGCATCAGTGAATGGAAACGATGGCAATTTTTCGCTTGAATTCCTTTTCCTGCTTTAAATCTTTGAGGATGGCGTGATCTTGTTATTCTAACTTCTGCAAATTTGAGAAATGCTGTCATTTTTTTCTGTTTTGTTGGGTAATTTATTCAAGGATTGCCTAATATTCGGATGTGTGGTCGCATTTGTGATTCTGCCATGTCATAATTCCCAAGCTTGGTGCTCATATTATAAAAAAATCATTGACTTTTGTCAGCATTTCCACTGCACTTCATCCTTGCAGTAACAAAATATCTTCATTTATATCATTAAAAAAAAAACTAATTTGGATTATCTGTTTGATTGGGCATTTAGGCCAAGTTCATTTCATCCTGAGATGATTTTACTTACCATGGCAAGATTTCGCTTCTGAGTGAGAAGAAGAGTGCTGACCAAGATCCTCCCTAGCAGCGTAATTATATAAGACGATCAAATTGTTCATCCTTTCCTTTTTCCAGTTTTCCCAATCAAGAATTTGTGCTTCAACAAGAAATATAGAATACAGAGCCACGGGAATCAATCCTAGTTACTCATCCATAACTATGTAAAATGTGGCAAGTCATATAATTTTCATTTAATTAAACAATATGAGTGTTAATGACAATGATTATAACCAATTCTACAGTCCTTTCCCTAAAACTAAAAAGAATAATAATAATCTGCTATCGCAACTATTAATTTGGAAACAATAAAAGAGGTGAAACTGCTGATTATTTGAATTTCCTTTACTTTTGGCTAATATCGGTATCGTGCTGCTGATACAATGGAAACTAATATCTTCATCCTCAATCAATCCCCTGAATGTACCCCACCATCCTACAAAAAAGAAACCAAAACAATCTTCCTGTATGATATATATATATATATATATAGATCATTTGCTTCGTTTCTTTGCTTCGCTGTAGAGGATGACACCCGAAACTGTCAAGGTGTATCCAAGCATTCCAGTCACAGAAACTGGATTCCTGAAAATTAAGATAGACACTACCACTGCGACTGCCCCTTTGGCATTTCCTAGAACCTGCAAAATATGGTCAGAATGTGTCAGTGGCAATGCTTCTTCAGGAGCCAAGACATCCTACTCTTAATTTAAGAACCATAACTGAAAGACAACAGTGAAAAAGAACCATAAATCTTTAGTGTCTTTAGGATCCAAAGCACAAGAAATTTTAGTTACAAAAATACTGAGTAATTTCAGCTTGAGAATGTAGCAAAAAAAGAAGGAACAAAAGAAAATGACAGCGAGACCAAGCGGAACTCTGTTCTGTGCATAAATGATTGTGTATCCTTAAAACATAATTATCAAGACCAAAAACCGAAATTTCTTGTTTGCAGGGATGGGTTCACAGTAGAATTGAGAAGGCAACCCTTCATTCTGATTATAGCTGTTCAACTTTTTGCCATCAAAAAACAGGTAAGACTAGCTTTCTTGATAGACGGTAATGGAGCTAATAAAAACAGAAGCAATGAACAAGTGTACTAATTTAATGGCTCATCGGTAACACTGTAAACCTAATGTCTCTTGCATCATAGATTAATGGCCTACCAGATGTATCACTATTAAGTTAATTATTAAGCTACATCCCTCAACTAGCCAACAAAAACTTGTCATGCATTTGACTAAGAGTTGGTCATTCTGCAGCAATCTTATCTTGCCTTTTCATCATGCCTTTGTAAATGTAATGAATATACCCACTTGGCAAACATATCTTATCCATATATTTAAACTCAGCTGAAGAAAGTCCAATCCATGTAAAACCAACACTTGATGCCTATAGATCAAGCATGCTCTGTAAGACGTTCCTCCTTCACTAATATTTCATCGAAACTGCTATGCAAGCTTATTTACACTTTTCTTTTAAAGAAGGACCCACAGAACTGACTAGCTACGCTGGGCATACAAAATTCCTTACGATGTATGTGTATGTAGCCCCAAGCCTTGGTGAGATCTCAACCCAGACTCCAAATATATGTATAATTAACATTCCAAAAACTTCAAGTTGTCTCCATTCCTCTATCCATCCTTATTTCTTCACGCTATTGAAGTTATTAAGATCAGGCAAGGCCAAATCGGACCACAAATAAGCTTCAACATATATAGTAGCATCCCGCTATGCCCACCTCATTCTATTTAGTATGTAGTAAAGATGCAAGTCTTGGCAGCAAATTCACTATATCTTCTTACTAGTAAGTCATAATGGGACAAACACAGGAGCAATTTACTCTATTAGGACAAGCAGACAATAATTTTTGGCGGAAGTTTGTTTTACTTGCGAGGCACCCATTTTTTAGTATCAACACAGAATACAGCATGCGCATGAAAAGGGAACCCCCATGTTTGCTAGCGCTAACAACAGAATATGCTCATGTGTAACAGGAGATGCGCACCTGGAGTGTCAAAGCACTCGTGTGCTTTGTAACCAAAAAGTTGGTCAGATTCACGAAATATGCCAGGGCTGAATTGAAAAGCAAATACCAAATAATCTTGATGTCATCTCTGGCCAAAGCAACTGTAATGCCAACAACATTCTTTTCCATTATAAGAGTTGCAGGGAGCAAAACACAACAGCTATTGGAGCCATGTAGAGGAGCAGATTCATAGAATTTAGCTTCTCCCTGAAACAAATTTAAAGGAACATGGAGTTAAATAAACTTTAATACATGTATATACATGGATAGATTAATTAACCACTGAACGATGTACACATAAATAAACATGAATGCGCACACAAACTCACCCTTCAGAAGAAAGCAATATTCCCTGCAACACTGACTTGAGCGCTCTTGCCGCTGTAGCTGCAACACACATAATGAATCCAAAAAGATGGAAACTTGGTTCACCCTGTTATCAGAAGAATGAACGCAATGAAGACTAATTTAAGCTTCCCATTAAAAAAATAAAACCATAACATAATCATGACAACTCAAAGCAGTTTTATATGCCCCAAGTTTAGAATGTTACGAGAATCAGGCACTTGAATATAGCACTATACACGAGAAAATCGACAGAATATTCACAGATAACATACCAAACAATATGATAAGCCATTTGAGCTTAGAAACTAAAAGAATCTTATGAGACCCCACTCTTTACTCCAAATATATAATGAACAAAAGTAAAACTAGGCATAAATCACATTTCTTCCCCAATCGGATATCAGTAAAATTCTATTCAACAATTTCAAGTAAGTTAACATATTCAGATATAGCAGGAAAAGCATATTCATATCCAGCAAATTCAAACGAGTATAAACTACCATCCAGCATAGCTCCCTAATACTGATAGCATCAAAGACCGAGTCAAACTAACAATGTCCCAGACCAATCAAAGCATTATCTAAATTACATAAAAAAGTTTATAACACCGAATCGAACAATTCTAATCCAGAATCATCCAATTCCACAACAATCCAATCAAACTCAAGAATTTCAAAAGCACCAACAACCCACCATTTTACGTGTTCCAACAATTCCCAATACCAAATCCCATCAAGCAAAACACACCAACCAAATCCAAACACATCCAAACGAGCTAAAAGGATTTAAAAAGGGGAGGGGGGGAGGAGAATTAAAGAACTTACCCCACTTGCTATAATAACTCCAGTAACAACTGGAATGAGCGTGATATACGTAAGCCAAGCCTCCCTTTTAAGAGTCATCAAATAAGCGAAAACAGCGGTGAAAAACGGCGTCGTAGCACCAACAGCTTGATTAAACGAAACAGGCAAGAACCTAAGCGATATATTCCCAAAAACAACCGACACCAAAACACAAGACTAAGTGCAGTGATCTTCAAGAACTGAATCCTAGATCTGATTGTCTGCATAGGGACCATTTTCATCCAAGCAATAGCAATGTAACTTAACAAAGCACAAGCCGTCATGTGGCACATGGTCAAAAAGATTGGATATTTGAAACCATAATTGCTTAACAAGTACTTGTTCAGCAGTAACACACCAATGTTCGATGAATACCATGAGCTAACTAGTCCTACAGTGAATAATCTGTTTGAGGGTTTCATGATTTGCGCGATTTGGGATCGAATTTGGGAATGTGGGGATATGGGTTTGGTTCGAAAAGGCGGTTTGAGTTATGGGTTTTCGTTTGATTTTTGTGGGTCGTCGCGAAACTCCATGGATCCGCTGTGCAGTAAGCAGAATAGAAGGACAGAAAGAGAGGGAAAGAGGAAGAAAGAGGACCGGTGCAAGAACGTGTTTGGATGGCCTCCTTTCTGAAAAATATACAGAGAGGGAAAAGAGAAGGAGGTAAACGCGTCCGGCCGATCTCTCTCTCTCTGTCTTCCCCCTCTCTCTCTCTTCTTTCTTTCAATTTTTTTTTTTTTTTATTGTTTCTCTCTCTAGTCAAGACTCAAGATCATAAATTGTTGAATTTAAAAAAAGTTGATTAATTAATGTTTATTATTAGGGTTTTCTACCTAGGGCTACATTTATTAGGTAGACATTAAAGTGATTGCTAAATTTAAAGGTTGATTGCTATTTATTAAGGATTTAAATTGATGACAGATTTTGGTTAATCTTGGGCAATTGCAATGTATTTGGCAAGTGTGAAACTAGTAAAAAGTTATGATAAAAGGAAATCTTAGCTGGAAAATAGTAGAAATATAAAGATATGGCAGGAAATATTTCTGCTTTTAAATCCAAGTTACTTATTCTTAATTTTAGAGAAAAGTTTATGGAAAATAATAGGTATAAAAACATAATATCCTTAAAAATAAAGTTAAAACATAAATTAGGAAATATCTTAGTTTATTTATCATATGAAAAATGAATCTTCCATTCTATTTTCTCATATATCCATTTTAATAATCCAAACAAAAAATAAAAACTGTATTTTCATTTTTTTTCTCTTCTCTTTTTTTCTTTCACTTCCATTTTCTTTAAAATTGCCAAACAATGCCAAACTTATGCATTTTTTAAAAACTATAATTATTTGAAAATAAAAATTATTGAAATCAAAATTTTAAGTTTTATAAATTATATAAATTTCTTTTTTTATTATTTTATAAACATATGGAGCCGACCGTTATGATTTTCCCAAGCTAATGTTATCCTAGTCCATAAGGTTTGGTATTAGGCAAAGTCGCATCTAGAATAAAAGATATTTATCTAGTACCTTTTTTTTATCTGGAGCAAATATACTAACCTAGAATAAATATATAAACTTGACACTTTTTTAATCCTAACACAAAAATACACTAAAACCTAGAATAAAATATATTAACCTAATACTTTACAACTTGTGTATAAATTATCCATACAAGTCCATACACGACTTGATCTAATAATTTCCATATTCCATAGCTTAAATGGTAGACTAGATGCATGGGATGTTAGAAATATGAAGGAAGGATCAATCATTATTCATTAGCTATTAATTTTATTCTAAAGAAATTGCAATGACTCAGCAATAGGAGCCCTCTCTCTCCTCTCTTTCTTTTTTCTTTCTTTCTTTCTTTTTTTTTTTTTTTTTTGTGTGTGTTTCTATCTCTAGACAAGATCTTAAATTGTTGATTTTAATGTCTTAATTGTTCTCGTTATGCATTTGAGGGAAGAAAAAAGTGGATTATAATTATAAGGAGAAAAAATATATGTTATTTTTAAGTTTTACCCATTGCTACATTTAATAGGGTAGACTTTACATTTAAAGTGATTGGTAAATTAACGGGTGATTTGATATTTTCTATATTTTAATGTTTTTTATTGATTTATTTAAGGATTAAATAAGAAAATCGGGTCTAAAAATATTCTTTTTAAAGATTTAAGGATATAATTGTATAGTTTTAAAAATAAGATGTAATTATAAATAAAATAGATATAAAGGATGTATTTATAATTTACAAACGAAAAAGTTGAACTTTGTTTAGTTTTTGTTTTCCCTTTCCAACCTAAGCTGAGGGGATGTAAATATTAAGCTTGGGGCATGGATTATATATATACATATATGCTTATTGTTATTTTATGAACATCGATGTAGCCAAAGATAATTTGATATTTTATTTTATTATTTTCAAATAGTATTTAGATAAGATAAATGTGTTGATTAGATAAGATGAACATAAATAGATTTGGGTACCTGGATGGGGTATTGAAATAAATTCTAATTCATTGGTCCTTTCCACACAATCAATAGAAGCCCCGATGACACCTTATTCTAGGAGCCCAAACTATTTGATTCATATATATCAAAAAGAAAAACCATTGTAAGGAATAGCTATTTATTCATTTTTGAGGAAAAAAATTCCAACGACTTATTTAGCAGTGGTACAAACTCTATAAAATTATTAACACAAATCAAATGTAATGATAATTTGATAAAGAGAGAATAATTATTTTATATCATTTCTATGTTTTTTGACATAATATTAAGTGCAGCTATAAAAGAATGAATATATTTTGAATGAAGTTCTTTATGAACATCTTGAAAGAAGGAGAAATTTTATGATTTAGTCATTAATTTTGATAGGATCGATTCGTCATTATCTAACGGCTCAAATCAAACCTAGTGATTGAACCACTAAAATAGTTAATATTCAAATTATTATGTTTATTTTAATGGTTAGATAGTTGATTAGATATCTTAATCACAGTATCATAGAAGCTCCTAGAGAGAAGGCATAAAGCTCAAATCAACAATATTAAATGGAATGGTAATGCCTGTATAAGTATCATAGGAACGTTATAAATAAATATAGATATAGAATATATAATTAGAGTAAAAGTTAATATTAAAATGGAAGCTACAATTGTAAAATTTTGGATGTCAAGTTATGTTAACAATGTTATTGTGAAAAAATGAAGAAAAGTCATATGATAATCTTCTTTTTATTTTTTTTTTTTTTTTATGTGCCCATTATGTGAGTAATTTAGGGTTATTGGTTAGTGCTTTGTGGCAGATACATGTACTTTTTTTTTAATTTTTTTAATGTTTTATTAAGAAATAGAAACAGATAAAAAAAAAGTTGGCAGTTCTCATGAAAAGATAAATATAAATATAAATTAAACATATTTACAATATCTTTTATATAAATATAGAACAGATGAAAAAACCATCCAAACAAACCCATGTATATAGTACATATAAAAATCATAGTGCAACAAGCCTCTAATTTTCATATTTGTATTTTATTTGTATCTATATCTTATTTATATTTTATCTATTTAGTTTGCTTGATAAGTTTATGAGTAAAAATATTTATTTTCCATCTATATTTTTTTTAACAAACAATTTAAACCAATATAACTGCCACGAACTAAACAAAGTGTAAATCAATTGAGTATTTATAATCTTTCTTTAAGTTTTGTCATTTTTTGCTACAACTGTCCTTTGTTTTCCTTTCTCATGGAAACAATAATTTTATGGTTGTTACTTGGGAAAGACACGGAGAAGATGCCCTAAGAAATCGTCAAATTTATCCTATTAATATTTTGTCTCTGTTTTCAATATAAATGGATTTTTTTTTTTTGGCCGATATAAATCGATTTTTTAAACCTCGAATTTCTCCAAACAGTCTTTAGATCCTAATTGATCATTTCACCACTAATGAAAATAATAATTTAAATTTAAAAACAACAAATAATATGGGTATAAGAAAATAATAACAAGAAAATTGATTAGTTTTTTATGTAATTTTTTTTTCTATTTCAGTATTTTTAGTTTTTTTTATAATTTTTTGAGCACATTTTTAGAAGTTCTACGATTCTATTACAAAAATTCAAATATCTAAATTATTCAATGTCTGAATAGACCAATTAGTTAGGCCTGCTTTGAAGTTTCAATTGGACTTGCAATGCCACAGTGGAGAAATATGAAATTTCAACACGTATTCAAAGAAACGTGTAGGTTAGTATGATGCCATAGAATCCATGAACATTCCTGTCAGGTCAATTTACCATACGAGCAGAACTTTTTGGCTTATGTAATAAAATAAGATATTAAAAAGATAAACTTATAAATGTATGTGTTTCTTACAAAATTAAATAACCTTCTCCTCATAGAGCTTGAATAAAAAACATAAAAATCACTCGTTTTTCCTTTCCTTTTCTTTCTCTTTTTTTTTTTTTTTGCCTGCAATGTATTGAAGATACTTTTTTTATATAATTTTTCCTTAAAATAATGTAAACTTCCACTTTTCAGCTTTATTTTTTAATTACCCCATTTGCTATAATTATAACGAGATAACAAAAGATAATTCACACAAACATGTATTTAAAACACTTATATTCAATAAGCTAATTATTAAAATAAATCAAACCATTAAATCGCCAATGAAACAAGTCCAATCAATATTGAATCTTTAGAATTCCCTAGAACAAAACATATATATATATATATAACCTATAAAAGCGGATAATTTCTTAAACGTCCAAAATTTAAAGAGATATCATCTCATTACGTAATAGATGAAACAAGTTAATATAAAAATGAATTTTAGAATTGGGATAAATGTATCTTATTAATTTATACATCAGTACTCGTACGAAGGGGCTGTCTCGTCTGTATGCAAATGTCACATGGACATTTTTAAATAAACTGTATATTAAGAAACAAATATAAATAAATAATTTACTCAAAAGATATATATAAATTAAATATAAATACAAATACAAATAAAAAAACATATTTATTAAATTATTTGGATAGTCTATTTTTTTATCTATATCTATACCTTTTCAAAATAATATAATATATATGATTTATGTTTATATTTCATCTATAATTAATCTATTAATCTTCCATACAACCACTTCTTTTTATCTATATCTAATTCTTTATAAATAATTTACTAAGAAAAAATTAAAAAAAAATCTATTTATAACCTGCGAAGAAACAAACATACACATTCAACAAATGTGCATTCGACACAAAGTGATCCGGTTAACATAATTGTAAAATTTGATCAATTAAAATTAACGACAACTAACAACATCCACCATGTAATAATAAATAAATGTCGGATTCAGTAGATATAGCAACGCTGAGCTGCAAGCATAGACTGTCGGTGTAGGGCATCTGAAACCGAGGAATATGCTTTTCTATCTATGTTTACACCAACATAAAATCAAGTTCTCGAAAATAATTGTTATAATAATTGATGAATAACACCGTCGTGGCCACGTTAAATAGAAAACAGTTAAAACCTTAATCATGTCACTCAAATATGTACGAGCATACAACATATACCAAATTAATAAACCTAACACAAAAATCAATTGGTAAAAATTAAACCATTTGGCATAAGAACGCAAAACTTCAAAAATTCCAAAACCCCCGACATTAAAGGAGTACTAGCATTCATTGACTATCTCTTTAAATGGCCTAAAAGGAATTCCTAAGTTCTCATTCATAAATACCTAACATGATACCAAATCCATGTTGAAACACCATCCATCAACTAAAGGTAGAGAAAGATACAAAACCAAATCACAAAATTAAATTCATAACCACCAACTATTCGATACTAGACCCACATGTGAATATATCTTCCAATCCATGCAAAATTGATTTAAGAGGAGCCCTCTTGTTTAACCAGATAGGATAATAGAATCCAAATTCCAAGTACAAGGCAGATACCTGACAAGCTAGCAACAAGCACAGACTAACAAAGAGAAACAACATCAAGTTTGAAACCCTGTTAAAGAAAGATCATGAATCAAGGGGCCAGGCTCCAACAGTACAGACAGATTGATGAAAGATGATAGGTTTAGCTCAGCAAATAGAAAGGGAAAGATTACTAGATGGTCTACCACCATCATCTAATATAAGTTATACTATCAAACCAAAATTTTAAGTTCAGTTCAAAATGGACAACAGCTCATAACAGCAAAGTAAAAATAAGTCTCCTAAGGAACCAACGGAATAGCAGAGCACTGAAAGGACCCCTCGAACTGCAAGTAAAAAGAAAAAGGGTAATCAGTTGACAGAACTCAAAATTGTTTAGCAATATATATGCAGAAAAACGAATAGAATACTGCCAAGCATATGACACCATACAATGCAAAATGTCCATCTCAGACCACAAAAATATCCATGTATAAGGAAATCAACAAATTGCTAAAAGCAAAAAATTGGCAAGCATGTGACCCAACTCAAAGAAGCATATCCAGTATCCACAAAAACAACAGAATTTTTTTCATAAAGAAGGGCCAAAAAGGAATTTATAGATGTCATGTCAAAAATTGATTAATATTTATACGTGAGATAGAACCACAAAATTGATTCGAAAAGTGAAATGTAAAAATGACACCAATGTTACCAAAATCATTCCTTAGCCTAATAATGGCATCATCTAATAAGATTTACTCCAAAATTTCAATGTTAGTTCCTTGTTTTCCCTCCTCTTCCTCTAAATGTATGAAGTGCATAATAACAGTCTGGCTTTCACTAGATAGAGTAACCTCATTGTCAGACCAATAGGAAAAAATAAATACAATAAGAAATTACAGCTGACATGTACCTTATATGTTGCTGGGATACATAAAAACTCTTACTCTGGCTCCCTGCAATGGTGATAAAAGGAATTGATGATGCAAAATGAATCAATAACAACATAATAGTTTTAAATACAAAGTTTGCTCGATATACCATTGATTTAGGAGGCAAGTTTGACTTAAACTTGGCACGTACAACACCACTGTTACCATGTGGCCTAGTCACCTTTCCCCATATACAGCGATAGTGAGTACCATTCTTCTTAACCCTGGCCTTGTAGATATAGGCCATTCTCTTGCCACAGTACCATGCCACTTCCTCCTTAGTGTTGACTCCCTCAATCTGGATCAACGATGTGTTCGGATACTGATTGGACTTGGATCTATTTCCAAACAAAAAAGAATTGATCACCCACATTATGAATACATACAACAGGAAAAAAAGAATGCACAAACCCCATCAAACAGCCTTGAAAACTAAAACACAGCTTCCTTTTCTACATTTAAAAGTATGATCTCAGAGGCCAGAGCAAAAAACACCAACTTTCTTTTTCTTTTAATCACTAAATAAATAAATCTGAGAGTGCAAGCAATCTTATATGCACGCACAAATATAAATGAAATACAAGGTCCCATGTCCTTAAATAATAACA
The DNA here is from genome assembly GCA_024138025.1 of Combretum micranthum. NCBI lineage: Eukaryota > Viridiplantae > Streptophyta > Magnoliopsida > Myrtales > Combretaceae > Combretum > Combretum micranthum. The sequence goes on along the minus strand of JAMXBD010000905.1, from coordinate 3,225 downwards.
AAAACACAAAATGACACACAAAATCCAAGAGGAAAAAAGCCAACTCAAAGTTCTCCGTAGAGAATGAGGCATGATTCACTATAACCCAATTGCTAGTCCTACAGACTTAGACTCGACAGGGGAACTCGTCGATGGCTTTGATGAACAAAATGTCACTGTTTCCATGGTGCCTATCCCCATGTCTCCTTCAATAACATGTTGCCGTGAATCGGAGCAAGAGCAACAACACAGGGTGCATGCCATGTGTTCTAGAGTAGAATGTGACTAGTAAATGCATGCATGAGTAAGGATGCCATTTAAAAACGGGAAAACACGATCAGGCTCTGACGATAGTTCAACCTAGCCTACTCCATTCATATGAATACCAATCAAAATTTAAACTTATAGTTCAAAGCTCAACTATTAATTCCACTTAAGAAAAGAATTTCTGGTGCAGACTTTAAAGCTTAATTCACCCAGAAATTCACCACATAATAATAATAATAACAATAATAACACACTCAGTAATTCTAGTACAATCAACTCTCCTGTTAACTAACTAAGATCGGACCAAATTCACAGTGATTTTCAACTCACAGACTTACTTCTTGTCAGCGACATTAACCAAATTCATCTAACAAGAATATTCAACTAAGATTCACATTGAAAAAATGTCCCAATTAAACGGATAAAGCAACTAAAGATCTCACTCAGTACCTCTTGTATCCGAGAATTGTTCCTCTGACGTAAAGTCTGGAAAAAATCAAAACAGCACAGTAAATTAACAGATAACGATCAAACAAGAAACCCTAACCCTAATTCGCAAAGCGAAAGACAGAGAAAACAATGAACCGCACAAACCTGACTCTCTCTCCTTGGCGTCCCTTCACCATTTTCGGCGCTTCTCGAGTGAAAGGAAACTGGACGGGGAGACGAAGATATGACAACCCTAACCCTAATCCAAAGTTGCAATGTTTATATTGTGGTGAACATGTCTAATGGGCCTTCTAACTGGGCTTCATTTGGATGCGAATATCTCATTAGCCCATTTCTCCTTTTTTCATTTTATTCGGGTTGGAAATTAAAAAAAAAAAAAAGATTATATTATCATCACCATTATTTTTTAAAGAAGATTGAAAAATTATTATTTTTTCCACAAAATACATTAAAAAAGTATATATTGCTTCAATTTTGCCTTTCATTTATGACTATGTTGTACTTTTTTTTTTTTTCTATATCCATATTATCAAAAATATTTAGAATACGCTATTCTTCTGAAAGTCGGTTCTATAAAATAAAATAAAAATAGGTCTTTAAAAAAAGTATAAAGAATTTAAGTTTTTAATTTTTTTTAGTTTTTACTTGTATTTTCTGTTTCTTTTTTTCCAATTAGTTACATAACTTTAATGACCATATAATGGAAAATGACAATTGTATTTCAACAGGCTTTGGAACTTAAGTTTTAAAATGAATATTATAAAAAAATAGGTCCTGAAATAAAAAATTAAGAAAAACTTAGTCTTTTTTAGTGCATTTATATTATTTCTCATATTTTTCAAGAAAGAAAAAAGTATAGGCAATTTATTAGCCATCATGTTTGTGCAAACTTTTATGGTTAGTTGGAAGCATTGAAAAGCATAGATATAAAGGGATTATAATTTGTTTGAAAGAAAATACAAAGGATTATAATTTCTTAAAAGTAAGTTTTAACTAGTGCGCATTAATTGAATCAATTGTTTATCAAATTAATACAATTAATAGGGTTATCAATTTATTTTCATTTTTCAAGTTTCTATTAAAATCTTTTAATGAATTTTATTTGGTTTGAATTGTTTTAATTTTGTTTCAAAAGGTGTTTGATTTCAACATTCCATTACGACAAATAACCAACTTAAAACATTAATTGAATTGACTCTTTATTCTAAGATCTCAATAATATTTCTTTTAATGTTATTATATCAGCCAAACGTATATAACAATGATTTAACTTGTATTCAACTATTTAGAATGGATAAATTGTCTTTCTTTTTTTTTTTTTTTTCAATTTCAATAGTAAAAGTTAATTCTTTATAATTTCATTAATAATTTGTTATATAATATTTATAAGTAATGGAAATCAAATCAAATGATATTATTTGTTCAGATAACTTAATTAAAACATAGTAATTAATAAGTAAGAGCTAAAAGCATGCAAAGCGGACTATCAATGGAAAAATGAGAGATAGAGGAAACTTTTTTTTTCTGGCCATTACAACTGAAAGGAGAGATTCGAACCTATACCCTTCACTTGAGAGATCAGGAAGATGCCACTAGGCTATAATGTCATTGGCGAGAGAGAGCGGAAGTTTGAAAAGAGATGAGAGTATTACTTTATAGAAGAATTAAGTGGTATTATTTAAATAAACTAATAAATAAATCAATATAAATAAATTTTAAAACATAATGGAATTCCTTAGAACCAGAATCCTCTTTTTTTTTAAAAAAAAAAAAAAAAGAGGAAATGACAAATTTTGTATATGAGCTTTGCACCTAAGTTTAGTTTAATACATAAATTTTGAAGTGATCACTTTAATACATAATAAAAATTTGTGTACTATTTTTACAATACGACTAACACCATTTGCTCTTCTAGACCTAGAGAAAGTAGCTTATCAATGTTAGGCGGTGTTGGAGATATTAGTAAACTTCAATATGTTGCTTCTTTTAGGGTAGGCATAGTATAGTTTGATATGATTTGCCCTATTAATTAGATAGAATAGTACACTGCGATTAATCATATGGTTCAATTCACAAATTTTTTGAGCCGAAGAAAATAGTCAGATATAATGTGATTTGCGATTCAAACCATTTTTTATTCATAAATAAATATACATTTAATAAAAAAAACTTCAATTACATATTTATTATTACTAATACAAATATAAACAATCGCATTTGAAATTCATCATTAGGATAATTAGAATAAATTTTTAAAAGTGGGTTATATGATAAGATGAAATTTATCTTTGGAGGAATTGGAATCATTTTTTAAAAGTGAATTGTATGCAAGATGAAATTTATCTTTGGGGTAAATGGAATTTGTCGGTGTGAATTAATCTTTTAAAATTTTCACAATACGGTATCACCTTTATATAAATTTTTAAAATATACATAAAATTCTAAAACATTCAAGTATTTTGAAATTGAATTACTGATTTTTTAGATCACACACATATACGTTAGAAGTCATAAGTGAAATACCCTGAA